>CM050524.1:39360789-39673289 GCA_027563665.1 Antrozous pallidus | reverse complement strand
CAGTAGCTTAACACAACAAACGTTTCTTATTGGTGCAGCACATTTGGCATGCATCATCTGAAGCTCTACATATTATCATCACTCAGGAACTCATGCTGAGGGAGGCTCTGAAATCACCAAGGCAGAAGTGAAAGAACAAGAGAGGTCATGCACTGGCCCTTAAAGTTTCCACAGAAATGACACCTCAGGGAACGTCTCATTAACTACAGCATGTCACATAGTCACTTCCAACCTCACAGGGAGTCTAAAAGTGCAGTCACACCATATGCCCAGAAGAAAGAAAGGAAAGGAAATGTTGGGTGCAAAACACCAATGACCACCGCCTCTAGTTTAACTGAATAGCTCCTTCATAGGTCTCCTGCTCCCTGCCTCACCTCCTCCAATAAATCCTCTCCACTGACCTCTCTTAAATACAAATATGATCACCTGAACATATTATCACTCTGATTGAAAATGTTTAATGGCACATCTATCACCTGAAATGAAGCTATACTTGTTTGGCATGTTGAACAACCTCATTTAAATCTTTTGTATTTTCTTCCTCATCTACTACCACTATTGAAACCACCTTTATCAAATGGGGTAAGAGCTGGGATTTTATAAGGAAACAGTATGGGTCTGGGGGCAATAAGATACTTCAGCAACTTAAAAGTGCAATACATATAAAGTCAACCCCCAACTATTCACAGTTAGAGAGGGTAACGTACTGTCCCCAATGTCTTGGCCACTGATGCTCAGAGATTCATCTAGAAAGCTGTGTCTCTTTGCTTTTCTAAGCTTCACCTGCCTCACTCAGTTATTAAATGTGAACTAGGGAGCACTATCATATGAAAACACTCAACCTAGCTTCAAAATGGCAAGGTGAGAGTCTAAATGCCTATGGATTGCTCACCTCTAATACTATACTAGTACAACAAGATATACCATAATAGCCCAGCACATTCCAAAGAATATTTCCCGAGCAAACGTTTTTGTTGGCCAGCTCTGAATAAAAAAGTTGACTATCCTCTCAAAGGACAAAAAAAAAAATTCTTGATTGAACCTAAAAGCATGGAACAATCCTCAGACATGTATTTAATTGGGAAAAGAAAGAAAGAAAGAAAACACCCTTTAAAGAGCAATTCATGGAGTTAGCAATTCCCAACAGGTAACAGCCTGTTGGGTACTGCACCTGTGGCAAAGTTCCAGCAGTGTGGGCCATTCTATGGCGCCAGGCTTGGGCTCTTGTAGCAGAAACGTCATCATATGATCCATCAGTAGACAGCTCACCCCATAAATATGCACATAAATTCAAAATCTTAGTGGTGGTATTATTATTCTAATGGAAATACTGTCTTAAATCAGTAGAGGTACTGTATTTAATTTGGAAGTCAAGTTTCTGTGACAATGCAAGACTGCTTTGAAGAATCCAATTTACTCTGTGGCTCCTTCATCTCTGATAATGGACTTTATTCTTGTTACCTGAAAGTTGATTACATTTAGGACCTTGGAAATCATCAATAGTCAATCTCTGTTTTGGGTGGATCTTAAAAAGGGTAGAGTGTAGTAACCCATCTATTCATTCATTCATTCTTTCAATAAATATTTATTGAGTGCCTCTTCTGTGCCAGAAACCATACTAAACCCTGGGGAACAAGCAGTGAACAAAACAGACAAAAAAATATTGCCTTCATAATACTTACACTATGGGGAGAGGGGGTTCGGAATGAGGGTCAGAGGGTCAGGGTCAAAGGCTGGCTCAGGTATTAACCAAATGGATCTGTTTCCTCAATAGTAAAACCATGGGGCTGAAGGAAGTTTTCAACCTAAGGTACCACCCTAGAGGGCATTTGGAAATAAGGAAGGAGGCTTTTGTTATAATAATAACTGGGGGATGCTACTAGTATTTAGCATTAGAGGTGAGGAATGCCAAACATCTTTAAGGAGTCTCTTACCAGAAAGTACTGTCCCACCCAAAATGCAAATCAAATTCCCTATGAAAAACCTCTGATGTTTTCTAAGCCTCCTTCCATCAATATAAATTTGGGAGAACTGTCTTCTATTTCTTCTCAAAAGAAAAACAAGTAGGTGCTTGCTATCCCATAGGACACATCTAAAGAAGAGGATTCCTGATGATTCTTCATTTCTCTTGGATCTTCTAACTGAAAGTATAAACCTAGAGTCTTGTGAAAATGAAAACGGAAGCCAAAAACACATTTTTCATTCCAAGAACAGATTAGCATCAGAAAGGTGCCTGGATGTTTTTTTCTTCCTGAAAGAAAGTACATTAAGAGTCTCTCACAACCTTGAGACAACTATGAGCATTCTCTTTCAAAAGATGCCCTGCTCATACCACAGACCCAAGGAGCATAAATTACCTGGAATCTGAGTCCACCCTGAAAGAATTTTGTGGCTTAATTTACCAAATTGATGTTAGAACCACTCTCCAGCTCTTCCTGAACCACCGTAGATAATGTCAATGTTTTCTTAACATTAATCTATTTATGGTGTCTAATATCTACAAATGAGTTCTATGATGATCTAACATGTTTTCCCTTTTGAATCTGCCCTTATTTGGAGATTCTGTTCACTTGCTTTAGCGGGGAAACTTAAATAAAATCAATGTAGGAAGAGGGCAGAAATTTTGAATTTCTAGCTAATTGCCAAAGCAATGGTGATGCTGCGGTTGCTGATCCTAAAACCTCACTTTGAGAACCGCAAGTTTAGACAACATCTTTTTAGTACTTTCTGGGCTGAGCCAATGTCAGAGTTATTTTGTAGCAGCAAAATGCAAAAACCAGTTCCAAGGTCTGATCCTATTTTTGATGCCTAACTTTGGTGTCAAACTTTGTCAAACCTTGAAACTCATTTTGTCACTCAGATTGCTGATGGGCACTAATTACTAACACAATATCAACAACAACAAAAAATGCATCCGTGGTGTTCTTTACACATCCCAGTGGAGGAACAAGTTTTAGGGGTAACTGAGAATTTCCTACTCTTTACAACCTTTTGAAAGACTACTCTGTATCTGCACCCTAACCCAACCAAATCTGAAAGACTGAATTCAAACTCAGCAGTGGTAACTAATAATTATAGCCAACACTCCCTACAAATTGATTGGATTCTGGTGGAATTTGACAGAAATGGGATTTTTCACAAGGTCACGCTGTCCTTCAGGCTATCATGGGTGAGATGCTATTGACCTATGGCAATCTGAACTTCCTAAAGTCAGGATGTGCTACAGCACAGATTGGCAAGACTTGGTGGAAGGAGTAAGGGACAGTCCTAACTCGAACATTTTCTGCCAGTAACAATGAGTCAGGGATTTGAACTCTGAAGATCCCCTAGCTACAGACTGGAGAGAGGAAGACCTGCTCTGATGCAAGTTGTGAGGACTTAATGGAATTATATACATAAGAGAACATTGTGAGTAGTGGAGCTCTATACAAGGCAAGCTTTTTAACCTGCAGAGAGATTTTTTATTTAGCATTAAGCCATAGGGAATAGTTCTTTGAAAAAAGACTATCTAATTTTAAGGCTTACTATAAAACTACATTAACCAAAACAGTGTGTTATTAAAGACAAAATAGACATTTAAATCAATGGAACAGACTAGAAAGTATAGAAATATATATATGTATGTGTATATATATATATATATATATAGCCAACTGATTTTCAAAGGAAAGAGAAAAAATGAGTAATTTAATGGAGAGAGAATAATGTTTCAAAAATGGTGCTAAAGCAACTGGACTGGTATACAAAATGGAATAAGAACAACCCAAAAACCTTGATCTGTACTTGCGTTGTATACAAAAGCCAACTCAAAATGTGTCAGATTTAAGTGTAAAATTAAAAAATGTAGGAGTAAATATCTGTGTTTCACAAAGGAAAAGTTTCTTAGATAATAACACCAAAAAATATGATCCACAAAAGAAAAAAATTGACTTCATCAAAGTCATTTGATAATCTGAATTTCTTCAAACTAAGAAATTCTGTTCTTTGGAAGACACTATTAAGAGAATTAAAAGATAAGTTTTTGTTTTTGTTTTTTATTGTTATTTTTTCTTTGTGGATTAAGATATTATTCCTCCCTTTGCCCCCCCTATACCCCCATTCATGCCTTCACCCCCCCCCCCCTAGTGTCTGTGTCCTCTGGTTAGGCTTATATGCATGCATACAAGTCCCTTGATTGATCTCTCTCTCCTCCTTACCTCCAACTTCCCCTACCTTCCTTCTGAGATTTGACAGTCTGATCAAAGACAGGTGATAAGCTTAAAGAAAATATTTGCAAGTTGAATATCTGATTTAGGGCTTTATCTAGGATTTTTTAAAGAAACAACTCTCAAAACTGAATAAGAAAACAACCACCCACTTTTTTAAATGGGCAAAACATTTTAACAGAAATTTCAAAAAATGTACAAACAGCAAATAAATACCTGAAAAGACACGCGATGTCCTTATTCACTGGAGAAATACAAGGAAAAACCACTGTACAATGAGTAGAAAGGCTAAAGTTAAAAACAAAAATATCTGACTATACCGAGTGTTGGGAGGATGTGGAGCTGCTAGAACTTTCATTCATTGATGGATGGGGATGCAAACTGGTACAGCCACCTGGAAAAGTGTGCAGCTATTTCTTATAAAGATAAATATATACTTACCACACAACCCAGTGATCACATTCTTAAGTATGTACCCAAGTTAAATAAAAATTTACCTTCAAAGAAAACCAGGCTCATGAATGTTTAGAGCAGTTCTATTTATAATTTCTCACAACTGGAAACAACCCAAATGCCCCGCCACGGTACAACTGTGCAGCGGATAAACAAACTATGACACACATATACAATGGGATGTTATTTAATTACAAGGAATAGATTACTGACATACACACAACATGGATGGATCTCAAATACATTAAGATAAATGGAAGTAGCCAGACCCAAAGGTCTACCTACTATGTTATTTCATTTATCTGATAAAAAAAAAATACCAGTAATTGCAAGGGAATGAGTATGGGGGTCAGGTTGTCAATAAAGGGGCCACTCAGAGAAAATATTTTTTTAGAATGATAAGACTACTCTATGTCTTTATTGTTGAAATGGTTATATGTCTCTGTATCTGTCAAATCTTGCAGAAATATATGCTAACAAGTTCATTTTACTGTATATACATTATACCTCTTTAAAAATGAAGAAAATGAACCATTTCATTTCCAAAAGTAAGATTATATTAATAATTAAATACAGTCTTGAAAGGGCACACCATCTTTTTTACCTTCCTCTGGGATAACAACGCAGTGGGTATAAGTAGGCATGGGCATTGCAACAGATTGAGAATCGCTGTTACAGATGCTGTCCTCCCCACCATCCTGCGCCAGTTCTATGTAAACCTCTGTTCTAGAATAAATGAGTACATGTGAAGTAAATATTGACCTTCATCCATCCATCAAGGGCCTGAAGTAAGAACTAGGCGGGGCAGTGTCCACCAGGAAGCAACTCAGAAAGCTTGCCTGAGCCCTGCCGGGGAGCTGGGCTGAGACCACAGCTGCTAAAGGCTTCCAATTCCAGAAAGCAAGGGCCAGGTGCCCCACTGAAAGATGTGACTGGTGACATAGGTTTTAATGACACAGATCCCCTGTAAAGCTATTCCAGTGCAGTGAAATAAGGAAGTGATGGAAATAATATCACTCACCACTGGAATTTAATGAGCACTTGTATCCTTGTGCTTTACACACACAGTCTAATCTTTATGGTTCCTCTATGACATAGACATACTAAGGATAATCTGTTTCTCAGAAGCAAGGAAAACAATCACAAAAATGTGAAGTAGGTGTCCCCAAATCCCACAGTTACTGTACGGTGGGGTCAGTACTTCAGGCAGAGCTCTGAATCCAGTTCTCTTAACCAGGGGGGGGGGGGGGGGGGCGGATAAGTTTTGTCTTTTTGTTTGAAAGTCTTTTAAAGTGTTCTTGGAGGTGCCTGAAGAGCCAGGACTGCCAACTGGAATGGCTCCCAACCCTGATTACTAGTATCACATATGTAACTTTAAAACAACTCCCTTGCCTTCCTCCTCTTTGTTACTGCTCATCTCCCTCCATGCACCGGCCACTGGTGTACAACTTAAGATCTCACAACCTCTCTATTCATCAGGCAACAATGCTACCCAAAATAATTACACATAACTGAAAAGGTGGAAGCAAGGGGTTCGGGGAGAACCTGTCAGCGTATTTGGAAATGCACAATAAAGAACTGGTGGAATGGCTTTTAACTTTCTGAAGTCTCGCGGCTGGGGACTTTTGGAATAAACAGTGGCCCACTGGGCCATCCTGCAGCAGGCTGCAGAACTGGACCGAGGCCACGTGTGGGGAGGTTTCAGTTCCATGTCACCAACATGTGGCCCCTGACAGCAGCGGTTGTGAGAGAAAGAGAAAGAGGTAGGGGTCACAATGTGAACGCGTTTGCCGAAAGAAACTGCAGGCACTCTTCCAGAGCCTGGGCCACACTCAGCTCAAACTGTGTGAAGAGCTCCATTTTCACACTGCTCTTTCTTTCCCAAGGTTGACACTGAAGGTCCCCCCCCCACCCCCATACTATTTCTCAGAGGGCTGGCAGGTTAGCATGAATGAGCATTGCTCATATGCTTGCCTCCCTGCACATCCCAAAGGGACCAGTGGCAAAGAGGAGAGGGGCATTTTAGACAACACCCCTCGATCTCCAAGTTTGCAAAATAGCCTCGGCGCTAATAAGTGAACGAACCTCAAGAATAGGCCGTGTGGGGCTTTCATGGAGATGCAGAGAGCAGTGGGGCCTGCAGTGTGCACTGCCTCTTCCAGGTACAGCTTCAATGATTTTTATCTCAGCTTGGAACACAAAGTGTGTTCTGATACAAATACTGATAAAAGCATAAAGGCTGGCGCCATCTGCCATGGCAACTATCAAGATGGCAGATGCTTTTCATCAGCTTTATCTGAACTTTGCATTAATGGGAATTCAGAGTCTGTGGGTGCATTTTTAAAAAAAGAAAAGGACATTAAAATGATAGCACTCCTCTGAATAGAACCAATTCATCAAATATCAACCTATTCTCACCGTCTTTATCTCGTTTGTAAGGGAAATAAGGGGGAAAGGATCTTGCTCTGCTTTGTGAGGTTGCTGTTGTTTTGTTGTTGTTGTTGTTGTTGTTGTTGTTGTTGTTTTCCTGTAAGCATACTGCTCCACAAGGGCTCTATCCAAACTACTCCCAATGGCTCTGACCCTGGGGAACTGTCTATCTATATAGGGGGCTGTCACCTTCAAGCAGTCCTGCTGCTGCTCTAGCAAATGGGATTTAAATGTGCAGTTTCTGAGGACAGGGCAAGCAAGAAAAATAATGAATGAGTGTTCAGGGCATACCACAGGTAATAATAGAGGCTTTTTTCAAATTTAAGGAAGAAAAAGAATACAAGAAGGAAATAAATGATGTTCCAGTAGGGCTTCCTGGAACTGATATATAATACATGTATATGCATATTTTGAAGTTCAGAGTATAGAGTAGGTACATCTTTCCATTCATTAGCCCCAGAACAGGACAATTCACTATATGTATTTCAAAAAGATGCTATTTACTTTCAGCCCATGAGTTCAGCTACACTGGCCAGGAGAGCATATAGAATGAATAAACACATAATGGTTCTGTTATGCTTCTCTAGTTTATTATACATTATTTTTCCGTTGGATGTTTCCCCTCCTTTTTGGCTTGTTAATTAAGTACATGTTTTATCTGTCTTTCTCTAAATGTATTTATTTGAGAAAGTTTACTCATACTTAAATATTGGATTTAAAATATATGAGAATCTATTTTAATTCTATGTTTGATGCATACGTAGTATACATACATCAAACATAGAAATAAGTATATGTAAAGCATAGACATACACTGAGTGGCTGGATTATTATGATCTGGGAATGCATAATAATCTGGACACTCAGTGTATATCCTATATACTAACAGGCTCATATGCAAATTGTCCCCTTGACCAGCAGTTCAACCAGCAGGAAGGCTAGCTAACCACCCATGTCCCCTTCCCCTGGCCAGGCTGGCCGGACCCCACCCATGCATGAATTCATGCACCGGGCCCCATATATATATATATATATATATATATATATATATGGGCAGGGAAAACCCTGAGTGACCAGATTATTATGTGTCCAGAGATCATAATAATCTGGTCATTCAGTGTATATGTATATAAACATAACTACACAAACTTGACCATGTATGTATACATACATATTCTCACATATAGCTTAGTAATGAAATAAATAGCAGCACATAAATTAAAAAGAAATGAACACACAATGGACATATACAAGTATTTAAGGTCAAAAACTTTAGGACTGCACAAATGACTACCAGGAATTTTTCTCAGCAGAGTGAGAAAAATTATTTGAGAAGAATTTTTCTCACTCTGAAAAGAAAAAAGAGGAAAACCAAAACCAGAATAGACGACTAGAAAAAAACTAAAACAGCAGCACCATGGAAGGGCCATGAGCTCTTCTGATAGCCCTCCTTCAGATACTCACACAGAGAGAGCTCTTTGAGAATCCTTGTCTTCTTCATTGTAACCAGGCTAAGGGTGAATTTCCCCAACATGATCACAGGAGTATTTCACCCTATACTTTCTCTAGACAAAGATTCACTCTCAGATCTGTTTCTAATGTTTTTGTTTGTAAATTGAAGGGGGGAGAGAGAGAGAGGGAGAGAGGGGGAGAGAGGGGAGAGAGGGAGAGAGGGAGGGAGAGGGAGAGAGAGAGAGAGAGAAACTCATACAAATGAAAATGCTATTACTTACTGGGAGCAAATCTGTAGCAATGGGACAAAAATGCAAATCTTATCAGAACAAGATAATCAAAGGTAAGCTGACACAAAGGAATAATAAAAGCCCCAATGATAAGAAAGTGTCTTAAGGAGCAGAAAACATGTGGAGAACAGGGTTCAAACGCTGGCTTTAGCACTTGCTCTGTATTCTTCCACATGCTAGTTATCGTCTCGGATCTTTGAGATCTCTCATAAAATCGGGGTTGAATTTTAGTCTTTCTTGGACATTTCATTTTTTTATTTTTTTATTTATTTCATCTTCTTTTCCTTGGGCTTTTTAAATGAAATGTGAAAAACTAATGTAGAGTACCAAGTAAAAGTGCCAACTTTTTGTTTTATCCAGTAAGGACAATAAAAGTCATATTCATAGCCAAAATTTCATAAAAGATAGGACATTTTAAACCCCTGAATAATAAGAAGACATAAAATTAAATAAAGAACAGCCTTTCACTTGGAAGAAACATCATTTTAGAAATTATTTTTCTCATTGCAACATAAGCCAGTAAAAACTCTGTCCCAGGCTGGCCCCCATCCACATATGGTCATTTGAGAGTTGCTGGAAGTGAAGTTCCCTTCTATCACTAACAAGTCTATGGTTCTCAATCTTGATGTCCTTTCTAAAATCCTACTTCCAAATGAAATACCATCCAATCAACTCAACCCCAATGCTTTGCTGGTAAGCAGTGATGTCTGTGTTTACACAAAAGGCATACTTGAGGGCAAGACAAATGAACTTTTTCATTTGTACAGTAAACATATCTCTGAAAAGTTTCATATAAACTCATTTTTGTTACCAATCATACTTTAAAGGCACCACAGAAATTTTTATTCAAGTCAATCTTATAGGGACCTTTCCTTTAAAAATAATTATATTTAGAAAGTAAACAATAACCTATTAATCGATCTTCTGTATAAACCTGCATTCTCACATACTTAAGCAAGGTTCATATGTATCATAAAAGATCTTCTGATAAAGGCCAGCATAGTACTATGAACTTATTTACCCTGAAGGTCTAATTATATTTCCCTTGAACAGATAACTCTGCTATAAATCATATAAATATTTTAAAGTATTGGAAAAAGCACAAGACTCAGAAAAGTAATAAAATAGTAGCTCATTTACATTGAGTGTGTATTTTTTATTAAGGGCTTTATATGTAACATTTCATTTAATCCTCAAATATCTTATGAAATAGATTATATAATTATCCCTATTTTGCAGATGACAAAATTGAGGCACAGAGAGAGTAAACAATTAGATTAAGTCTAGGCATCTAGGAAGTGGTGGACTAGAAATGAAAACCAGAGAGTCTGACTCTAGAGGGCACTTTTATCCATTCTGCTCTTCAACTGTGAAGAGCTCTGTACCTCCACCTAGAAGGATAGATACCTATGGATCAGTGGTGAAATTTTTCTCTGGAAATGATTTCATGAAGTTACCATAGTTACTAACCACCAGCCTCCAAGGAGCAATGACAATGGCAGTGTAATCATATCCACCTGCCTTTCCAATTTGTTGAACTATGGTAATGGTCCTCAAACACCAGTGCACAAAATCACCTGGGGTACTTGCAAAAAATGCAAATATTAAGGACTCATCACCAAAATTTGGGATTCACTCTGGCTTAGGTGAGTGTAAATGTTCTGTGGAGATACCATGAGCCATTAAAAGGCTCATATTTGATTGTTAGGCCTCACTTTTCCTCTATGGTAATGGCATTCCAGAATGGAAGTCTACTTTAGCTGAGCTGATTTATGGAACTAATTTTTAAAAAATATCCCTGGGTTATTTCAATGTAGATGTTCTTTGGACCTCACTTAGAGACAACCTGAATTAGATGGTGTCTAAGTTTGCTTCTAGCTTCAGCTCTTTGAATTTAGCCTTATTTTTTTTTATTTATCCTTATAAGTAATGTTTCAAGCTTATATTCTCTGTAATAGTGGAGTTTGTCAATATTTGCCTATCCTGTATAATAAAAGCCTAATACGCTAAGTGTCTGGTCGACTGGTCAGTCATTCAACCAAGCAAAGTATAATATGCTAATGATATGCTAAGGCCACTCAACCACTGGCTATGATGTGCACTGACCACCAGGGGCAGATGCTCCAACCCGTAGGTTAGCTTCTGCTGGGTTCCGGCCTATTGGGACTGAGCAAGATAGGCTGGACATGCCCTGGAGACCTCCTGTAGTCCCTCCCCAGCTGGCCAACCTCAACCTCCCGTGTCCCTCCCTGGCCCTAATTGTGCACTGGTGGGTGTCCCTTGGCCTGGCCTGCACCCTCGCATAATCTGGGACTCCTCAAGGGATGTCAGAGAACCAGTTTCAGCCCAATCCAGCAGGCCAGGCTGAGAGACCCCACTGGAAAATGAATTTGTGCACCAGGCCTCTAGTATACTATAAATAGAGTGCTCTATGCACAATGATAAAGTATAAGATATATTAGCTCTCACCTCATTCATTCATCATCCGTGTGTGTGTGTGTGTGTGTGTGTGTATGTCCTATATAATAAAAGCCTAATATGCAAATTGTCTCTTCGACCGGGAGTTTGACCAGGGGGTGGGAGAAGGGAGAAGCCCTGGACAGCAGCAGGCATTTGCTAGGGACCCTAGCCCAGCACAAATTTTGTGCACTGGGCCTCTGGTATTCATAATACTCAAACAACATGTATCACTTAGTGAACTAAGTGCTAGGAATTTAATGATAAATGAAACAGATATCATTCTTGCCCATGTAGATCTGACAGTATAAAGGGAAAGACCTGTATTAAAGAGTTGTTAGCCATCTGATAAGAGTTATAAGGAGGAAATAAAAGTTGCAAAGGAGCACATAATATGGAGGGAGATCTATCTGCATTAGTCATGTTAAGTTAGAATATGCTATAATAACAAAGTAACCAAACTCAACACAACAAAGATATTTCCTCATCTGTGCTCCATATTCAACATAGGGCTCTGCACTCCACATGGTCATACAGGGACTCAGGCTGACAGACATTCTATGACCTGGATGTTTCTTATCACCCAGAGGAGAAGGAGAATCAGATGCAAGCCTTCACTGCTCATAAAATTACCATGTGCCTCTTCTGCTTTCCATTCATTGGCTGGAAAATTTCAGGTGATTCTGCCTATGTATAAGGGGCCTGGGAAATATAGGGGAGCAACTGGAATGTTTGTCAAGCATTACTGAGTCTGCCCAATAATTATGGGAGTCAGAGAAGTCTCCTCTGAAATAGAGAAGTTTAAACTAAGACTTGAGATCAGGTGAAGGGGAGCGAGGGTAGAGAAAAGATGCTCAAGCAGAGGGGAAACACACATGTGAAGGCCCAGAGGCAAGAGAAGGCATGACAAGTCTGAAGAATTAAAAGCCTGTGACATGGCTATATGGTAGAGATTGGAGCAAAGACTGAACAGGGTATATAACATATTGCTTTATCCTGAGGGAGATAGAAAGTCATTTGAAGGGTTTTGCATTTGAACTTCACCTTTTCATCATAATTTTAGATCTAATCAAGTAATGAATTTTACTTGCTGGTGACCTCTTAAAGTAACTATAAATGGTGTACATTTTAAAAAGCAGGGTAGAGGGGCACCATTAGAAGATATTCCTGGACATAAAATATGACTTCTTACTCATCATTTCCTAATGAGATTGTCCAAGTGATAATCTGTTAATTATTAAATACTAATCCTTATAACAGTGGTTTTTCTTTCTTGGCAATCTAGTGCCAGACCCAAAGCTAGAACTCCAAGTAACTTTGCAAGTTTTCTTTGTACTAAATTCTTACCCAAGTTTCTTTCACAGCCAATAAAATCAGATCTTTGCAAACTATAAATTTCTATACTAATACCCTGTTTCCCCCAAAATAAGACAGTGTCTTATATTAATTTTTTGCTCCCAAAGATGCGCTAGGTCTTATTTTCAGGGAATGTCTTATTTTTTCCATGAAGAAGAATATTGTACCCATTTATTGTTGAACAAAAAAAGGAAATTTATTACCTGTATATGGTACGGTAGTAGTTATCACAAACCAGCAAAATGTGAATCCTACAGTATCAAGAATTTCTTGTTACTACCATTATTTCCATGTACAGCAATCTATGGTACATTTACTGATACTGATATTTACTGATATGAACACAAAGTAAGATTTATTCAATGACAGTCATGTCATCATCTTCTGCAATATCATCATAACAATCCAAACCCTCAATTTCCTGGTGAATTTTTTATGACTCCCTTTCTTTCAGAATCAGTGGACCAAATCTCTCATGTTTAGCAATAGTATTGTCCTTAAATGAGTACTTCTTGTCAAGGTAGTCTGCTCATAATACATTTGCAATGCAACTGTCAGTGATTTTCTCCCATGAATTCTTCACCCAAGTCACAACCTCTTGCAGTTCAGGTTTCACAAAGTTTCCATGCTGATTTCTCGCCATTCTATTTTCAATGTAGTCATTAATTTCCATGTGCAAATTGTCCTTGAATGGCTTGTTTATTGCAATATCAAGAGTCTGGAGATAGGCTGTCATTCCTGTGTGAATCATTATTTGATCTATTTTTCTTTCGTGAAGAAATTTCTTCATGTCTTTAGCGAGGTGAGTGCTGGCCGCATCCCAGACTAGCAACCTCTTTGGCTCCCTCGCATAACAAGTGGCAGCATTAAATCGACCCACTTCCTTATAACTGCTTGTGTGGCCCAGGCTTTTTCAGTTTCAAGAATAAAACTATTATTGGGGGAGGGTCTTATTTTCTGGGGGATGCTTTATATTACAGTGAGGCACAAAACTGAAAGTAGGTCTTATTTTCGGGGGATGTCTTACTTTTGGGGAAACAGGGTATTACTGTTGCTGTAACTGCTTATCTAAAACACCACCCACAAAACCATAGCACATTGCTAAGTAAAACAATAAATAATTTCAGACTTTTTTGTAATTATAAGTTGAATATTCCAAACTTGACCATCTTGTACCTATCATGTAAGTTTCTTACATCAGTTAGGAATTATTTTTATCTGCTCACTACAGAAACTAGATGTAAAAGTGGCCCCAATAAGAGAAAAGATGATTATCTGCTCATAAATATGGAATCCAGGATTGGTATAGAGACCAACAAAATACTATTAGTCCAGTAAACAACTGAATAACCCCCAAAAGCAAATGTGAGTTTCCTATTTTAGGAGGAAAAAAAACTGTTTCAAATTTTTAGATGTTAATTTTCTAATTTCTAAGAAGTCATAAGATCCTATCTCTGCTGGTATGCCATTATGGAAACTTCCACTTTCTGGACCTTTCTTAGGACCAAAATGGTGCCAAAGAGTAACAGAGAAAGATTATACCAAATCCTGTAAACAATATAACCGTAATCCAACGATCTAACATCATTGCATATAAATTTTTTACAATATTTCTGATCGCCTGACCATAGGCTTCTGAAGTAGAAATGCAAATTCTGAACATGCAATGGCAAAATGCCCTTCAGAAAGGTTGGAAGTCTTTTTATTACCACTACTAGGGGATGACAGCTTTACTTACCACTGAATCACTAGAGTTGAGAATATTCTACTTTGTTCGCCCCAAAGGTAAGGAATGAGAAAAGAGAGGGGATGTACAAATGGCATTGAAATGTTTCCACCCTTTGAGTCATGATTGGCAGCTATGAAATGCAAACCAACAAGTGTAACCACATTACAATGGAGGATGCTGGAGGAACAGCTCCATGCAGGATGCCACGAAAGCAACCCCATAAAATGATCTTCATCAGTGAGACAAGGAAATTATTACAATCAGGGAGGTTCATCAGAGGATAACTAGAATGGTATAAAGGGGTCTCAAATATGGGCATTCTTTAAAATCTTGCCTAGCTCATTTTGATACCCCTACTTTTTCTCAGCGCGTGTGCGCGCGCACACACACACACACACACACACACACACACACAATCTCTTAAGAATCATTGCATAAAAAGTTGTTCCTATCCATATATTTCTAATAGTTTCAGATTTGTATTTTTAATAAACAATGTGCTAACCAAGTTATTAGAATTTATTTGATTTCTGAGATCAAACTGGCAGATTAGCTGACTACAGTGGATAAAACTGCCCCAAATTCCCAGTTCCTCTGGCACTTTTGAAATAAATATGCATATCTAAAATGAATACAACTGTTTCCAACATGGAGGCATGGTTTTAAACAAATACTTACATTTTACAATTGTTACATGAATATATTCAAGAGAAGCATAGGATTTGGTATAATGGTTTGTGATTGGGTGAAATTATTTAAGCAGGATGTTGGGGAGAGATTAAACTTTAGCAATGTAAAGAAATGGAGAAATGAAATTTAGAAGATGTTGAAATATAAACTGGAAATGACTGGGAAGGGAAAGGGACAAATATGTCAAGGAAGATCAAATCTAGCAGAGGAAGGTGGGTGACAAGAAAACAAATAAATGGCAGAGGATCACTTCAAACAGGCAAATCCAGTTTAAGTTGCTGGAGGCCTTCAATCAATGAAGAAGATTGATTAGATTAGAGCCATGAAGAGCCACTGGAGGACTGAGTCACTGAATACCGTGATCTCGGTGCCAGGCATGAGAAATTATTTGGGCAACCATGTGCAGAATAACTTAGAGTCAAGGAAGAAGAATGTTCTGGTCATCAAAAAGTAAACCAGAAACTGGGCATAGTAGAGCTACAGGGAAGAACTCAGAGACTCAAGGAGCATCAGAAAGGGGCACAGGAAATATCACAGCAGCTTCCAGAATAGGTCCACTGGGCGCAGTGTTCATTTCTGGCAAAGGTACCAACATGGCAGTAGTCTTCTTTAAGCATGGCTATTGCTTCTCTTGCACCCAGAAAACTTGAGCCATTTACCTCCTGAGTTCATTAGGGCTCTCTCATATCTGAATGTCTCCAAACACCTCTTGAGTCTATATTTTCAGCAGGCATGGTTTCTTAGCATTAGCAGTTGCCTTTTGCAGGTGGCTATTTGTGACCAATGATAGAGAGAAAGGTACTGAAGATCGCCCTGAAGTTTGGGGCCTAAAGGGTTAGTGGATAATAAAGACAGTGCAGGAAGAAAGAGCAGAAAGGGGAAATTCCAGCAGTGGAAGAATAGCAAATGGAATCCTGGTGGCACAGCCCAGAATGCAGGTCAACAACAATTACTGTGTTCTAATGGAGGGGGCTGGAGGAGAGCCTACATTTGGAATGCAGCGAGGGCAGTCCGACAAGACGGATCGCATTAATATGAAAAGAATATTATTGAAATCAAGAAGGTACAACAGAGGGCAACCAGAATGATACAAAGACTCAAGGATCTTAATTATTTACAAAGGTTGGAATCATAGTTACTCTACTTTTCTCTGTGTAAAAAAAATGTAAAGGGAATTTACTAAGAATGTCCTCAATTCCAAGGTAGCCAAACAGAGGGAGATTTGCAAGGACTAAATGCCAAAGAGAAAGAAAAAAGAAAGGGTATGTACTTAATCCCAGAAAGAACATGGTATTATGTTAGTTTTAGTGAGATTTATTTACAAAGACAGGGGTAAATTTACAGTGAAACTACTATGCAGGTTCAGATTGCTAATATATGTGTACTGTACATATGCATATGTGTTATTTATACAAATACTATATATTTTAAAGAGATGAGCATTACAAAGGAACGTAATTATGGGGTGGCACAACTGCAGACTCAACTAGACTTACTGAGATTTCCTGTTCTAAAATTTCCTGTGTGCCATAGCCCTTCCATGTAATTTTCAATGTTTTGAGTGCCCATTGGCAATACAGACCAAACACTAAAACAATCTAGCAAGATACTTCAGTGAAACTTACAGGAAAGTAAAACTGATCTTGAGCTGTCAAAACACCACTTAAAATACAGCATACTGACAATCATTCAAGCTAAGGAACCTCTGAAGAATGCTTTTTGAGGGAGAACCCAAAGGGTTATTAAAAACCCATTTCACCTTGGCCACCAGGTAGCAAACCCATATCAAACTCACAATGGACTTTGATATTTTCAATCTATGTTTTGGCCCAATTGGTACATAAGCAACCCTACTTACCGGATTTCTGTCGTGCACACTGCAATCACGAAATAAAACAGAAATACGCAGCATGGCCCTGCATCCAGGAAGTTAATAAAGTAGTAAGCTTTCTTTGCTCACAACTGTATCCCCAGGACTGTGCCCTGTGTTTAGCCCTTAATAGGTGGTCACTACATCAGAAATAATAAGTGGGGAACATCAGCTACTGTTTATGGAAAACCTACTAAGAGCTAGGCTTTGGAGATACATTCTCACATTTAATCTTCATGAAGACCCTGTGACGTAGATAGTTTGAACATAAGGGAGGCACAGGAGGCTAAGTCCATCATCTAAAGTCACACAGCCTGTAAGATGCAAACACAGGACATAGCCCAGAACTATGTTGCTTCCCTTTAAGCCGCCGTGCGTCCTATAACCAACCTAGTTGTGAAAACACGATAAATGCAAGTGAAACAACAGTAAGAGATACAAAATGCAAAATACTTAAAAGCAAGAGAATATGGTTCAGACTGCACATGTTAGAGAGACTCAGAGCAGATAAACCTGGAGTGGTCAGGATCTTCTTAGAAATGGGACCAGGGAATGGGCCTTGCACAAGGAAAGGATCAGAGGAAAAGGTCACCCCAAATCAGCTGTGTGGTTAGTTAGTGGGAAATGCTAATGGTTACCAAACCTGGCTGGGAAAGCCTGCATTAGGGTTGAAGAAACCTACTGGTACAGGACATTGCTTATGTATATTTCCCTCCTGATAATCCCTTTGGGATAGGAAGGGGGAAATGTTTAAAACTGCTGACCCTGGCTTCCCAGTCTTCTGGAAGGAAAGTGGGTATAACTCACAGTAAGGACAGGGTGAAGTTTTAGACTATGTTCCACCTGTGCCTGAGATTTCAGCTGCCCCAGGTTAAAGGAGAGGTCATTTCAAAATATGGAACAGTGCTTGGCGCCGGAAAAGCTATGCTGTTCAAGATAATAGCCACAGGCCTTTGGAAATGTGGCCGGACCAAAACGAGAGGGCCATGTGTGTAAAATATACAACATTTTCTAAGACAATGAACAAAGGAACATAAAATATGCCATCAGTTTTATATTGATCACACATTGATAATATTCTGCATGTATTGAGATAACTACAATATAGCATCACTGATTTCACTTGTTTTTATTTTTTAATGTGGCTACTAGAAATTTTTAAAATATTATGTGGCTCACGATGTATTTCTATTGGTCATGTATATAATAGTTTGCTAGGGATGCCATAAAGTATGACATACTGGTTGGCTTAAACAGCAGAGATTTATATTCTCACGATTCTGGGACCAGAAGTTCAAGATCAGTGTGTTGGCAGGGCTGGTTCCTTCTAAGGCCTCTCTGCCTGACTGGTTAATGGTTGGCTGTCTTCTCCCTGTGTCTTCACAGGGCCTTCTCTCTGTGCATGTCTGTGGCTAACTTCTTTTTATCAGAATACATAGGGATAAAGGCCCACCTGAATGACCTTAACCACCTCTTGCAAGGCCCTATCTCTAAACAGTCCCCTTCTGAGATACTGGGGATTAGGACTTCAACATAGAAATTTTGGAAAGACAATTCAGCCCATAACAAGTCAACACCATGCTAAAAGGCAGGCAGCTGGAGAAGACATACTTTCACAGAGCATGATACTTTCTGAAGTGTTTTTATGTGTGAATCTGAAATAAGAGTCAAGGGAGCAGAATTCCTTACTAATCTAAGCAAACTGGGAGGAGCAAAGCAGAGAAAGAGAAAAGATAGGTCGACAAACATAAATGAGTGCAGGAATAGAGAAGGATAAGGAATAATGGCCAATAATGTCACTGGAGATCTGAAAAAAAAAAATTTTTTTTTAAGAAAGGTGCCTGTGATAATATTTGAGTGGCAAAAAATTCCAAGGGAATTTTAATAATAATAATGCCATTTAATTTAACCTGTGTGCTTTACTGAGACAGTTGCACAGAAGCTCCCTCCCCCCCCGAAAAAGTATATTTTTATTGATTTCAGAGAGGAAGGAAGGGGGAGAGAGAAAAATAGAAATATCAATGATGAGAGAGAATCACTGATCAGCTGCCTCCTGCACACCCCATACTGGGGGATCAAGCCCACAACCTGGGCATGGGCCCTGACTGGGAAATGAACTGTGACCTCCCGGTTCATAGGTCGACGCTCAAACACTGAGCCCCACTGGTGGGGTGCAAGGAAGACTTCTGAAGACTAGCAAAACTACAGCAACTACTATAGCACTATTGCAGCAAAACACAGAGCTGGTGTTTAAGTAGCTGCCTTGAAAAATCAAAGCAAAAGGGAAAGTGTGCAACAGGCTTAATAATCAACCACAAACAAAATGTGAAGGAAATCAGGAATCCCTGTAAGTAAAAGGAATTGGAGATGTTGGTAACCAGTAGAAAGGCAAGTCCACTGATACTCTCAGTTGACATTGGCCTGAAGATTGTGAGTTCATGGGATAACAGTAGAATGAGGGCCTAACTCATCTCGTTGAACTACTAGAGGCCCGATGCACAAAATTTGTGCAAAACTAGGCCTTCCTTCCCCCAGCTGTTGGCACCTCCTTCCCTTGGACCACTGGCAGGCACCCAGGACAGGGCTTCTCCTGAAGGACATCTGGTCTAATCAGCATATTACGCTTTTATTATTATAGGTGACCTGGAATGTAAGGCCACAGGTGGGAGTATTGGGGGATGCCCGGATGCTTGGATTTTGAGTCCTACCTGAATAAAATTTACCATAGATTTGTACACGGTTTTCAATGTTACCTCATTTTGTTCACAGCACTCATTTGATTTCCAAAACACACATGTGTAGCAGACAACCACTGCACCACTTACCATTCCCATTTGATGAATGAGAAAACTGAGGCTCAGAGGAACTGCATGATTTTGGAACTAAAACACCGACATAGTTCATATTTCAGATCTCCCACAGCCCTCCATCATCCTGACCCCAAACAACAACAACAGCACACACACACTTTTGCATATATGGGCTGAACTCCCAATGCTCAGTTTTATGTTAGAATCTCTCACTACTCATTGTTTCTCCTTATAAATTATTGCATTATCCAATTCTAAACACTTCTGGTGGAGTAACAAAATGCATGCCAGGAAATTGTCCAGGAAATTCATGTCAAATTGAAAAATGTGTTTTGAAAATACCAGCTACATATGTCTAAAAGGTATTTTAGCAGAGCTGTGGCTTAAATTGGGTAAACTATCTCAGCACCTCAGACCTGTTATCTTTTTATGGTGATTTTTGCCCAGGGCAAAGATCTGGAGAGAGAAGATTGATTGGTGTCAAGAAGAGGAGAGCATGTCTTAAATTTTTTCTTCCTTTTCAGCTTGAAAATAAAAACATATGAAATGGGGAAAGGGGCCTTTCATTCAGTGACAGATAAAAAAATTTAATAGATATAGCTCTTGTGTTTTGATATACACTACTTTCTTCCCAATGTGAATTATCCATAAATTATGCATAAATCCCTTCTCTGATCCAAGGAATAGTGCTACAAATGGTGTATGGAGCTGATGTAGGAAGCAAACCGGTTTTAATGTCTTTTTATGGGAGGCTGTTTCATTTTCTTGGGTTTTGCTTGTTTGTTTTCTTTAATTTGTGACTTACACATGGTCACAAGGGTAACCCATTAACACTACTCTAAGAGCAATCTTAACAAAAAGAAACATCAGATCTATACACACGTTTTCTCATTGGCTAGTTAGCCAAATTTTTAGTGACTTGGTCGGAGAGACACATTCTAGGAAAATTCTGTGATAAAAGAGTCACATGTTTCATTCTAAATCACAAGCGGTTTCCACAGATGCCCAGAAGAAAAATATGGGACATTTCTGAAGATTCCTCCAAGTCCCCTCACTCTAGTTCTTGCTGCTCAAAGTGTGATTGACAGACCAGCAGCATCAGTACCACACAGGAGCTTGTTAGGCCTACTGACTCTGAATTGGCATTTTAAAAAAATCCTAGTGTGGCTCAGTGGTTGAGCCTTGACCTGTGAACCAGGAGGTCATGGTTGAATTTCCTGTCTAGCACATGCCCAGGTTGCAGGCTCGATCCCCACTGGAGGCCATGCAGGAGGCAGCCATACAGTGATTCTTTCTCATCATTGATTTTTCTCTCTCTCCCTGATCCTTTCTCTCTGAAATAAAAATAAACATATATGTAAAATAAAACATCCCAGTGAGCCCTATGCATCTGTGAGAAGCACTGCCCTGGATAATTCTCAGTTAGAGCACCTAAATCCTCTCACAGAAGAATTTTAAGGCCTAGCACTCACTCTAGTGACATTGGGGGTTGAAATCATAGCGAGACTCTTCAGTAAGAACTCTGGGACCCAGAGAGTAAACACCTGTGACCCACCACGGAGCTGTGTGGAATCAAGGCAGTCTGAAACAGAGCATGTGGTCCTGCTGCACATGATGGCTGACATTCCACAGCAGGCTCCCAACCTCTTCCTTAGGGACAGTCACCACAGAACCAGATTGCCTGGCATTGTGATCCAAAGCCTGAGAATGAGCCTGGCTGGCCATTATTGCTTCAGTGTGGGGATGTCTAAGAAAGGGTGTGGGATCTTAGAATAGGGACAGGAATGAGAAGGGGAGCAGAAAGGGAATGAGAGGGAAACAGCTTAGGTGTCCTGCGCAGGCAAGGATGGGTCATAAAGAGGAGACAGAGACAAAGCTGGGGAAAGGGAGGAGCGTGCACTTTCTGAGGCTAACTGAATCACACGAGGTGGGACTATCACACAGGACTGCCACCCCCACCATGTCTCCCCACCACATCTCCCCACCACGTCTCCCCACCACATCTGGATGACATCACACCCTGAAAAATAACCAGCTTTCTTGGCTCTCCTAGAGGAGAGTCACCAGGCAGCCCACCCTGCAAATCCTGCTGCTTCCTGCCAGCTTCTAGGGCCAAAGGACTCGCCCTCAGGCCATGAGTCCCATCAACACTGGCATGCCAATGCCAAAGTGGCAACTGTGGGATGACAAGAGCCAACTGCCTGGTTCATGTAAAAAGACAATAATCTAAAGGTCTTTAACCTGCAAACAATGCACTGACAAACCCGGAGTTTGCTGTAATTGGGACCAGAACTGAGATTGCAGATTGATTGATTTTTTTAATTTAATATTTGTTCATGGGGAGGCTGCCTTCTTTATTGTGGTGGCACCTGCTAGTGCCATTATAGTTACAAGGCCTGTTGGAGAGGCTTTATGATGAAGGCTTATTTCTATTATAAATACCGGTTGGGGTGGGTGGTTAATATCCCAACAGTTTCCTATTGTATTGGGCTCAATCAAATTGGGCCCATATTGTTAAACCACACACATCATCATCTTTGCATGAGCATGCGTGCATGCATGCACGCACACACACACCATATATATATATATACACACACACACACACATATATATACACACACACACATATATACACACACACACACATATATACACACACACACACATATATACACACACACACACATATATATATATATATATATATATATATATATATATAGAGAGAGAGAGAGAGAGAGAGAGAGAGAGAGAGATTTTTTGCCAAAGTTGGCACCATTAAGTTGTGGAGGAAATATTATCCAAATCAATCCTTATATTAATCACTAACTTCAGATCAAGAATTTGTACAAAGAAGTGGCTTAAAGTTCAGTTAGAAAAGCTGAATTACTAGCATTAAAGTGATATTATAAAAACATGTACATTTACTTGCTGAAACTATCTCAAATAAGCAACTCAGCACATAAATTTCCATCTATAAGACAATAAAAGAATATTAATAGTTCATTATTCTATCAGTCTAGAAATAATTATTAAGCACCATGTGCCAGGAACAAAACAGAAAAAAGTCCACACCTTTATGGAACTTACATGCTTTCAGGGAAAACAGAGAGAGATTCTGAAGACAGACACAATAGAATTTATTGACAGATGTGACATGAGATGTGAAAAATGAGGATTAAAAAATATTCCAAAAACTATGGTGCAAGCAACTGGAAGTATAAGTCGCCATCAACTGATATATGAAAGTTGTGGGAGAAGCTGATGTTGGTGGGAAGCTCAGAGTTGACCCTTGGATTTTAGGTTGAGATAGCTATTAGACCCTCAAATGGAACGTCAAGCAGAAGGTTGGATGTATGCGTCCAAAAGTTCAAAGAAAAGATCTGGACTGAAGACGAAATTTTAGAAGCATTGACCTAGCATCAGGATTCAGGGCATGACAGAAAAACCATTCCAGGTATTTAAGGCAGAAACTTACAGATATGTTAGAAAGGCTGAAAGAACAAAATTCAGGGGCCATACTGTTTTTGTTGTTGAATTCTGAGGTCCCTTTATCATAGCTGTGATCCAGAATTCAAGAAACTGCTACCATTACCACCATTACATACCTCACACCCATGAAACTGGGCGGGAGAAATTAAATGTGGAGCCCAGCCTCTGAAAGACTCAGGCAATATCAGAGACAAATGGCTTCAGCATCCTTGCTGTCTTCTACTTCTCATAGAAGTACTTGTCATCGAAGAATCTAAACTGCATTCCTAATCTAACCTACAAAAGTTTAGAAAATACTGGCGTTGTCAGCCTTCAAATACCTAAAATATAGAGGAGAACACAAAGGTATTCATCTGTATGCCAAGATAGATAATGTCTAGGATAAACAGCATTTAAAACCTTAAGATGGGATGGTCACCAAGATAATAAATAGAGGAACCAAAGAGTGAGCAATGGATCTCCCCAGCAGTGAGAGAATGGGGATGGGAAAGGATATGGAGAAATGGCTATGTGGTTAGTGGAGCACCATGATAGTATACTGTCCTGCAAGCCAATGGGGGAAAAAAGTGATTTAAGGAGAAAAGAGTAATGATCAGCCTACTATCTTCACATGCTATACAGTTTTAATTTTTTGTAAAAATAATGTATAGTTATTATAAAAACAAAGATGCAAAGAATAAATGTCACTTGAAACTCTACTCTTTAGGTAGAGATAATCGCAACTTTTGTGAACTCTTAACCAAATCAGTTTAAATATATATAATATGTATGTACTTGCTTTTATCTACCTATCTACCTACAATTATATACAAGTGAATTACATTATTTATGCTATTTTGTCATCTGTTTTTATTAGCCAACTAGAGGCCTGGTGCATGAAATTTGTGCATGGGGGCGGGCGGGAAGGAGGGTGTTCCTCAGCCTGGCCTGCAACCTCTCCAATCTGGGACCCCTGTGGGATCAGGCCTAAACCAGCAGTTGGACAACCCCCTCAAAATCCAGGAATGCTGACTCCTAACCGCTTGCTCACCTGCCTGCCTGCTTGATCTCCCCTAACCACTCTGCCTGCTGGCCTGCTTGCCTCCAATTGCACTCCCTCCCAGCCTGATCACCCCCAACTGCCTCTGCCTCGGCCCCACCACCACAGCTTTGTCCAGAAAGACATCTAGAAGGTCTCATGGTCCAGTTAGCATATGACATTCTGCCATAACTATAACATATCTACCAGTATTACTCCATGAGAATATGTACTTCATGTGGTAGGAAGGCATTTAATACATTACTTTGTATATGTTACAAGTAGTTGGAAATACTGTATTCATAGCAATAATATACACCCTGTGACTTCCCTTCCTGATTTGGGAATGGTTCCCCAGTTCTTTGAACATTTCCTGGCCCCTAATTTTTTGTCTGTTTGTTTGTTTGTTTGTTTGTTTTTGTCATTCAGTGTAACTTTTTTGTTTATTGCACATGATTTGAGGTTTTTAATTTCTAACCAAAGATTTAAAGGACTATTTTTTACATGAAGTTTAATATTAACATTAGTGAATTCGTGTATTCATGTGTTTTTATTGTAAACATCTGAATTATTCACATTGTCTTAGATCCTGAACTCATAAGCATGGACCATGCATGCACATAGGCTTGGCAACAAGCCATGAAGCCACTCTGCAAGCAAACAGATACTCAGCATAAGGAGAAAAGTCATAGCACATTTAATGTCCAACCTGAGTCACCTCAGAATGTTACATATATTAACTTCTTAATTCATATAGTATCAGGAACGCAACTGCTTGGTTGCTGATGGGGCTGACCTGGTTTCAGGATGATTATTCCTAAAATGATTAAGGAAAGGGGGGCTTAATCTTTCTTCTTGGTTGCTTGCTCCTCCCCAGCACCTTCATCTTTCTTCTCATTCTCAGCTTCTTGGGCATCCTCTCCTTCATCTTTACCTCCTATTCCTCCTTTGTGTTCTCAAATTCTTCCTTGGCACCTTCTTCCTCTTCCTCTCCTTCCTCTTCCTCAGCCACTTTCTTCTCCTCCTCTTCAGCTTCTCCTTCAAAGGGGAATTCATCTTTAGCTTCCTTGGCTTTTGCAGCCTCAATGGTCTCTTCCACCTCAATCTGCTTCTCCTGGATGTGGCTGGTGTATTAAGAAGGGAAGGAGCGAGCAGACATCAAGTAGGAGCTGGTCTGTAAACCGCGGTAAACAGATTGACCAAAGACCTGGGAACTCTGGGAATAGCCGCAGGCTATGCTTCCCATGATGGTGAAATTGAGCCGGGTCTCTTCACCTTCCAAAAGTTTCCTGTAAGTTGCAATGTCAATGTCCAAAGCCATCTTCACATTGAGGAGGTCCTGGTATTCTTTTAAATATCGTGCAATTTCACTCTTTGTAGTTCTCAACTCATTTTCTAATTTGTTGATTGTGTCCTGCATAGCAATAACGTCAGCGTTCTGTTTATCCTCCAGCTCTCACAGCTGCTTTCCCAGTGCTTCGTTCATGCCCCAGCTTGCTTCCATCTCTAGGGTCTTGGCCTTGAGCAGGAGGCGGCTCTCGGACACCTCATTCTTGGCAGCGGGTACCAGGTAGGTGTTTTTGGCAGCACTCTCAGCACAGTGAAGCATCTCTTCTACCATTCTTCGGCATTCTGCATGTTCTTGGCAGCCAGTTTCTCATACTGGGCATGGATGTTCTTGAGTGTGGCAGAGAGATCGGACTTGGAGAACACTTCCATCTCCATGGAGATCTGAGCACACTGGATCTGCGACTACAGCTTGGTGATCTCCTTCGTGTATCTTCTTCAGAAAGGCGATTTCATCCATCAGGCTGTCAATGCACTTTTCCAGCTCAGTGCCGGCGAGAGCCGCCTCATCTACACCTTTGCACGCCTCCGTCAATCAGCCCTCTGCATCCTCATGGTTTAGCACCTATTCCTGTTAGCATGCCTGCAGGTTGCTCCCAGGCCCTTCTGAGCCCCAGTGTCTCCTAACTGCCCACTTTCTTCTCCTTGCCAGGGACAGGGTGTGGTGGGGCAAGGCACAGGCATACCATTTTCATTAAAATGTTCAACCCAGGCCTGCTCCACCAGTGTCCACAGGCGACCCGGGAGCAGTGATCCCAGAGACCCTGGCCACCCCCCTGCCCAGGTCCCCGATTAATGCCCAGATCCCACAGGCAGCATCAGGTGCTGCCTGCCAGGCCTGCCAGTCCTGACCGCCACATGGACCCCGCGGACAATGTCAGGCACTGTCCATGCTGCCTACCTGGGTATCCAATCACTGCCTGGATCCCGCGAGCAGCTGCCCATCCAAATTGCCACTTGGACTCTTTGAGGGGTGTCAGGTGCTGTGCTGCCTGCCGGGCCTACCTGATCCCGAAAGCCATCTAGATCTCACAGGGGACATCAGGCGCTGTCCATGCCACCTGCCCGGGTCCCTAATCATGACCTGGACCCCACAGGCGGCATCAGGTGCTGCCCCCCAAGCCTGCCAGGTCCCAATCGCCACCTGGACCCCGCGGGCGACGTCAGACACTGTCCATACCACCTGCCTATCCTGATCACGGCCTGGACCCCACAGGTGACATCAGGCACTGCCTGCCCCGCCTGCATATGCAAATTTACCCATCTTTGTTGGGTTTATTTACATATCACTCCTGATTGGCTGTGGGCGTAGCAGAGGTATGATCAATTAGCATCTTTCTCTTTTATTAGTATAGATAATATAACATGGCTATGTTTCCAGATATAAATTTTCATCATCATTTATTCAAAAATACATTGCATAAACACATATACCATAATTTATATAACAATTCCCCTACAGGTGGACACTCAAGTTGTTCCAATATTTCAGTATTATATGCTATATTGCAAATGAATCTTTGTTAATATGATATAAAACTCTTGATTTCTAATACTTCTTTTTACCAAATTAAGTATTTGGGATAAAAAGAATCTGTTAGATTTAGAAATAATCACAAAGTTGCAAAACTTCACAAAAGAAAATAAATCCTAGCTCCTGATTTTGTGTCTCGAAGTTCAATATAATAAAATGTTTTCTTGTATAGTTTCTGTCAATTCACATTAGTCTAAAATTTGGTGAATCCACCAGCACAGATGCCCTTTTGACCTTATTACACTATTATCAACCTACAGCACTGTATTTTCTAAATGCTTTTAGAAAATCATTTTCCCTAAGTTTACTTAGCATTATAATTTAATAGTTAAACCAGTCATCAATGCTCTGTAGATATAAAATTTAAATATTTAGCATCGGGTATAATTCCTGCTGCTTGATTTTTTTTTATATCCACCAACACAGAGATGAGTTTGGTAGGAAGCAAAAGCAAAACAAAAACTCATGGTGTGGTTGACTCCATCATTTGGAAAGTCAGACTCTGAAAGCTTATAGAAATTCTTGAACTGTATTTACCATTTCTAACAAATTATTTCAATAGCAAAGGCATTTTTAAGCTAGGGTGACTTCATATCTCTCCCTCTCTGTGTATATTAGCTACACAGTGTAGATCAGCATGAGTATGAGTGTATGCCTCTATAGATAGCTACTCAGAGAGTCTCTGGATGAAATGCACTATATACAAAAAGTCTAAGGAGTTATTGGTATGTAAAATAGAACCCTAAAATTGTGAAGCAAATTATATCATAGAACACTAGGCACCAAATGGTAAACAAACATAAACAAATAAGCTTTAAATCATTCATTTTTGTTGCCAAGGATATTAAATCTAAGTCTTAAAGGTTTCTTATTTCCTTTCCCCTTTTGTAGGCTGTCCTTTCTTGTCTACATTTCTTAATATATATTGGCCTCTTCAAACATTCCACAGTCATAAAAATCTCAAGGAAGCATTTTAGCACTTGACAGACTATTCTAAACTTGGCTGGCTCCGGGAGCCAGGGGGTGCCATCTGTTTACTATGACTCCTTGGGCAACACAGGGCTCTTTTCCATGACAGGGATGCTATCAAGGGCTCTGCTACAAAAGTGGTCACTTGGACCTCTCCAAACAGCCAAGGCTCACAAGTTTCCAGGAATATCCAATGGGACTCTGTCAGCTGTTGCTGGAGAAAGAGTTAAAGATCAAATAAGGAGGCATAGACAGTTCCCCCCTCATTGGACCCTTAAGCCAGACTCCTCAGGAAACAGACTGATAAAGAGATTTGATTGCAGGAGGTTTATCAGGATTTGTTTTGGGGCTCAACATCTGTGGGGTGTGAATGAAACAGAATTGAGAAGAGGAGAGTAGTCAGACTTTGATGCAATTACAGCAGAGTCCTCAGCCTAGCCCACAAGGAGTTCTGGGGTTAGACTAGATCCTTGGAGTAGTCCTTAATGGGACATGGCCTTTGTGCCCTCGTATACACCAATCATTAAATGTAGCTGTTTCACCGAGAAGGTGAATAACCTGATGTGAGGGAGCTCTCTGCTGAATTCCTGAGCAAGGCCTTCACTGTGAGTGATCAGCAGCCACATCCCCCAACAACAAAGGAATGAGTGCCTATGTCCCAAAAGGAAGTTCAGTGCCCAAGGCATCCACTGCACTCTCCCATTATCAGGAATCCCTTGATGTCCTGGAAAGCCAACTCTGTATGGGAAATTCCAATCTGAATAGGGAGCCTCATCTTTAGACATAGGAGAGGAATAGAAAAGCAGGTGTTGTAGAGGGACCACCAAAGTCCAGTGACCCTCAAATGAATAACCTCAGCAACTGTGGGCACAGCTACTATAAAAACTTCTGCAATTGGTTTTGAAAGCCACACAACAGGGCACCATGGAGAAGAGGGTGCCTAAATGAGTAGAATTGTTGCAGAAGGCATGAAACAGGAACATCTGGCAGCATATCTCCAGCATCATCTTCACTTGAAGTTTCCTTAAAGTTCCACATTGGTGTCCTGTCTATATCCCATACCACCCCTGACATCACTGGCAATACCCATATATGCCAACAGCTTCCTTCATCTACCACCTCTCCTGCCTCTCTCTTCTCTAGCCCCAGGAATGTTGGGCAGAACCAGGGAGTTAAGACCCCAGGGAATTAAAACAATGAGGTGTGAAAGTTTGTGGATAAACTTCCCAGCCATCTTGCCTCTTGGTGACACAATTTTGAAATATGTCCTGCACAGAAGTTATCCAGTTACCTGCAATGGTAATGCACTTATTAATACACTATTTACTGACTTTCTTTTCTTTCCAGATTCCTCGCTCCCTCTCCTGTTCCTAGAATCACCTCCCAATAAACCATCTGCAGTCTAATCTTTGTCTCCATATCCACTTTAAAGGAAACCCTATCTAAGTGGATAAGTGAAGATTATCTTCACCATCATCCATCCTCATTATTATGAAGAAGCCTGTAAAAGTAGGGTTTAAATATATCCCTGCTGGGGAAAAGCTACTTCCTTCTCCTCATATTCTCCAAAAATTCCACAGAGTAAACACTCTTTGGTGTCATCCAAAACACTTTTGATCCTTTACATGTGGGAAAAGATGGATGAATGGATTACAGATGACAGATGGATGGTAGGTAGGTAGGTAGGTATATGATAGATGATAGATAGATAGATAGATAGATAGATAGATAGATAGATGATAGATGACAGCTAGAGTTCTGATGGTTTTATGACTATTTTTGTCCATGTACAAAAACCTGTAAAATTCCTCTTCAGAAAATATTCTATGTAACATTTTTTATGTTGGCTGCCTGCCATCCACTCCCCTCCTTCTGTTTATAACATGTGTGATGACCTTTAGGAAAGAACCCTTGCCCATATTCAGCCCCCGTGGACACACAAGGCAGACAGGCATGAACCACAGCATTGTAGTTCTGCCAGAAGCAGAGGCTCTATAACATGTTGTCCCCGTTTAAGCCCCATTCAACCCCTTACCCATGGCTTCCTGTTTCACTTCCTGTAAAGTAAAACTCAAACTATTGCCCTGATTGCTATAGGCTAAATGTCCTCACAAAACTTCCATGTTGAAAACTAGTGCCCAATGGGATGTTGTTAGGAGGTGGAGCCTTTGGGAGATGATTAGGTCATGAGAGCAGAACCCTCATGAACAGAACCAGCGCCCTTATAAAAAGGACGCAAGAGAGCTCACTCACCCTTTTGGTCATGTGAGGACATGGCAAGAAAACAGCTGTCTAGGAACCAAAAAGCAGGCTCTTACAGATGTCCAAGCTGCCAGCACCTAGATTTTGGACTTCCAGCCTCTAGAACTGTGAGAAATAAATTTCTGTTGCTTATAAGCCACCTACTCTATGGGATTTTTTCATAGCAACCTGAACAGACTAAGACACTGATTTAAGAGTTTCCAGGTGATTTGGACCTCTTTGACTTCATCTCACACCCCAGCTCAGTCTGGCTCTCTCTTCTGCAACCTACCAAGCTCATCCCTAGGCCTTTGCTGTACTTCACTGGACAATTCGTTTACCATATCTTTGTTCACCTTCTGGCTTCTTCTTGTGGTTCGATTGTCAAAGCTTATGTCATCTCTTCAGAGAAGGGTTCCCTGACCACACATTTTAAGTGAGTTAACCCCTCAGTCACTATCCCATAATTGTCTTACTTTTATCAGAGTCCATGACAACATAAAATTATCGTGTTTGCCCAGCCGGCAGCTGAGTGGTTGAGCATCGACCTGTGAGCCAGGAAGCCACAGGTTCAATTCCCAGTCAGGTCACATTCCTGGGTTGCAGGCTCCATCCCCAGTAGGGGGTATGCAGGAGGCAGCTGATCAATGATTCTCTCTCATCATTGATGTTTCTAACTTTCTCCCTCTCCCTTCCTCTCTGAAATCAATAAAAATTTAAAAATTAAAATTAAAAATTCTTATGTTTATTGATTGACTGACTAGTAAATGATACCCATACAAAAGCATAAGCTCCATGACATCATGGTATCATTCTTGTTCACTTTATTATCCTCAGCACCTAACATAATACCAAGAATATGGTATTCAATAGAGTTACTTAAAATAATAGGTGAATAAATAAAATGTTTTCTGCGTATATAGCAAAACAAGCTTTGAGAGAAAAATATGAAACATCTATTCCATAAAATGTATTGATCATTATTTTAAAACATCCCAAAAATGTAATGGCAAAAGAATTAAATAAACATGGAAAATAGCAATCATTATGATGACTACAGGCTAACAGGTTTCAGTTGTCATTCCAAATTGTCTAGAGATGTAAAATCGAAGGGTTCTTTCAATTTCAAACTTCCTTAATGCCATGGATTTCATTATCCTAGATTGAGTTATTCATTGCTTCACAACGTTAAAATAATAATAGGCTAGTTAATAAAAATAATATAATGACAACAGTAGCAAGAAGTCGATGTTGCTATCTCCTTTGATTTAGAGGTGCTCTAGATAAGGGTTGAAAGGCAGCCGATTTCTGAGTTAGGCTAAGAAGTCCATCATAGTTATGGAGATTTCATGTCAAATCAGCAAAATGTGTTATCCAGGTTAACCTGTGAAATATGTTTGGCTAGATACTACCAGGCAAGGAGGAGGGAGAAACATGTGTGCTAGCAAGGATGTGGGACTGTATTGTTTTTGCAGGACAAGGAGGAGCAAAGCCTGAAAGATTTAGCCCTTCACAGTGACAACTTTGAGAGCCTGCAGAGATTTATCTTACAGGGAAGAGGAGGGCAGAACGCCTTCTCTACAGGATCAGCAACTTGATTACAAACACTCAATAACTTCCTGGTTGAAAATGCATTCCCCACCCCCTTGCCTATATGTTTCTGATGCCCACCTTATTAATTCATATTAGGAAATGCTATTTAATTCCATTTACAGCTTTTCGACCTTTGTGTGGCTTTCCCCATGTAGGACATTTACAAGTAAATCACCAAGAAGTATGTACACATACACTTATAAAATATACATGCGCTTGTAAATGAAAATGCACCAAACTGCAAAAAAATATGCTACATGCTTTGCAAAAACCAGGCATAAGAGGTGGGAGGCAGGTGTTTGGGAAATCTTCATACCATCCCAATATTTTTCTAATGGTTTCCATTTCCAGTGCAAGGGAGAATTTGGAAAACATTAGCCACTGTGGTGTGCTGTGAGCAGTGACATGCAGCTAGCAATGTGGTGGGTGGGAAGCCCCCTTCTTTTTTCCTCTAACAAAGAAATAGGGTGAGTTTATTAAAGCATAAATGCCATTTTCATCCTGCAATGTTAACTGCATGGCTGGGATCCCCGAGGTACAGAGGCAGTCAAAGCAAACAGCTGTGCCACCTACTTGCAACAGTTGTACTCCCACCACTCAGCATGGAGGGGAGGCACAGGTCAAAGAGAGCCATAAAGAGGATGGGGAACCTTGCTTAGCTCACTTTCCCATAGCCCGAGGGAAAATCCAGCCCTTCAGAGGGTAGGTATTGTGTGTGCAGCCCAGAGCGCTGAACATTCTCTTGCAACTTGTCTCCTATAAACCACCTACTGCATTTTTATATTCTACTGTCACATAGACCAAAACAGTGTTTAGCAAATTAACAGAATGCTAAATAAAAGGCCTATCAACCAACCTCGCAGGCAGCTTGTCACTGATCCTGAGTAGGGGGTTGCGGTAACTGCTGTGTTTGGTTGTAAGTGGTTGCTTCCCATCCAAGTCTCTTTGTGGGGCCTGGGAAGGATGAGACGCTCTGGATGAGAAGCTGTTATTAGGTTATTTTTGTGGAGCCGAAGGGTTGCCCCATGCCTGCCTGTGTCAACAGAGAGCATGGTGGGAGGGATCTTGCAGAGGAAACAGCCCTGTTTTGCACACATCCACACACAAAGAGCTCTGAGCTCTCTTGTTTTCTAACTCGGTTGCCTTGTCAGCCTGAGAGAGATAGGCCACGGACAGGACACTCCCTTGGCAAGCCTCCCTCTCAACCTCTTCTCTGCTTAGGAGGAGTCTGTAGGAAGAACCCTGCTAAGTGAAAAGTATGAGGATAGAAAACTCTAGAATATTCCTTTCTTCTGAAGTGGGGTTGTTGGCCATGCTGTTCCCGAGAAGGACAGAGACACAACCTGACAAGCTCATCCTTTGTGACTAGCTCTATGTCTTGGAAGGTAAACTGCAGCCCAGGGTCAGAGGGAGACAACATAAATAGCCTTAAAACCTGGACCTCAGAGTCAGGGTGCCCTAATCAGCTGAGATTAACCTTATCTAAAACATCTCAGCATTTCCATTCACCTTACCCCCAGGATATAACTGACTCTCTTCTGAGCCAGCATTCAATCCCCTTGGAAAACTTGTTCTATCAATTGTCCCCTCCACAGCTTTGACATCTAAGTATGATAAAGCCTCTCAATTTTTAGAAATTGCCTTCATTTATTCAATACCATTGATTGAAGGCCTTTTTTTGTACCAGGCACTGTTCCAGAGATATATGCCAATAGATGTATATGGGATATGTCAGTAGAATAAAATGATCAAGGATCCCTGCTTTGGGATTGATAATATTCTAGCGAGAGGACACCGACAATAAACAACAACTATATTAAATAATAAATGTGATGGGGAAAAGAAAGTATCAAGCAGAATAAGAAGGAAGCAGGAATGCAGAGGTTGAAGGACAAATGGCAATTTCAAAGGTCAGTTGGGATTTTATTCACTGAGAAAACATTTGAGTCAAAATGAAGGAGATGAGTGAGTTAGAAGATGCCTGGGGGAAGAATGCTCCAAACAAAAGGAAGAGCCAGTGCTAAGATAGGAACACTGTCAAATGGGCTGCTGAGTGCAAAGGCCACAAGCTGCTGCTTCTTTCACATTGGTTTCCACTGAAGTCCTAGCATGTTCCTCAGCCCAGCCAGCTAACCAAAGTCAAGGCAATTTGTGCTAGCCAAGACAGGACCAGCTATTCATAGCAACCTGAACACAACAAAGGTTTAACACTTGCTCATGCCTGCTTCTGAAGTGGGTTACCTTGCACAGTACTCTTTCGGATGGCAAGTCGAGAACCTAGGCTGCTTCTACTTTGCAATTCCAGCATCTCAAACATGCAAAGCAGGAAAGGTAACAACATGAAGATGGACCTTTACTTAACCACCTCTGACCAGCAATGACACAACATTCCTATTAACATTCCATTGGTAAGAATTAGCCGTAGGACCTCACCTATATACCCCAGGGCTGGGACATATAAAGACATGGGCATTTGAGGAGCACTAATTACTATTATTTCATAATTATTTCAGGAAGCTAAACATTACCTCTAGGGTCTGAAAGAGAAGAAGAAAAAAACAAAACAAAAAATACCAAACCAAACAAACCTTAGATCTAAGAGTCATACACATCTGCATCTAATAAGAACAGCAATTTGGCAGTAAACAGCAGGCTGACTTGAGGGTACCTCCATGTGGGACTCATGTTTGGCTGTTACTTAGGATGCTGACCCACATATAGTCCACTTCAGTAGATGTTCACCGATAATGAAATGGTGGCTTGTCTGTATTTAGGTTGAGACTGAGTAATGGATGGCTGTCTGACAAACTGGCAGAAACCATACAGACATTCTGAAAAGTTCATTAAAAATCACACACTCAGATACACCAAGATTCCCTGTGACTCTCTTCCTGCCCACAATATAATTAAATAAAGCGTTATCTAACCATTTTACTTGTCTGCATTAGGGACTCTGACCAGGGCTCTCTTCCTCCCAAGACTTTACTATGCCCTTATCTGTTTGTACTAACTGAGTTTTCTCATACTGCCACATGGGCAGCGGCTAACAGAAGATGGACAGTCAGATCTGATATGCCTGTGGGATGGTGCTCAAGTTTCTCAAGATCTCTGCATGACCTCGGGCATTTGGGCCTCAGATTAATAATTAGAAGTTTAAAAATCTCATGTTTTCATACTAGGGGATTGTATCCATATACAAAGAGAATAAAGTTCCTTAAATGCCCATAAGGGAAAGATAATCTCATTAGTAAGTAGAACAGCCTAGATGGGAGGCAAACACCATTGAGCTCTACGGGATTATAGTCAACAGGAATAGTCCTCAAATGCAAATATCCCTCAGCATCACCTAGAGGGCTTGTTAAAACACAGACTGCTGGTCCCAGCCCCAGAGCTTCGAGTTCCTGGGTAATGCTGATTACCAGGGGCCACACTTTGAGAACCAATGGTCAAGACAAAGGTAGGCACACTGTATTGCTAGATCTTCTATTTTTTCAAAAGTAACCAGAAATCTGGATTTAGCTGTGAAACATCACAATTTTAAAAATCTTGGTAAGAAATTATTTTTAAAACACTCCCTGAACTCCAGGTCTTTGGGTTACATTTTGCCATTAATCTATGAGTTCATAGTTCTACTATAAGCCTCTGATCAAGGTCTCTCTCTCGCGCTCTCTCTCTCTCTCTCTCTCTCTCTCTCTCTCTCTCTCTCTCCCTCCCTTCCACCCACACACATACACACCCCTACCTCACTATGTGAGAAGACAGAACCCTCGATGTGAGAGCCCAACTTTTAGAGGACATATCAGCCAAGTACTTGAGTCAAACAACTCATATTGAAGTCTCCTCCTATTCCCTTCCTATCTACTAGGTGACCCCAATTGTCCTGTCACCCTAAAAGCCACATTCACTTAGAAGTAGATTACAACCATTACATTGCCTTTGACATTCCCAAAGTAAACCTCAAACCTTTTCAAACATTGCCAAGGAACATACACTTGAAAGATGTAGATCTTATTTGGGTCAATTTTTTAAAAAATAAGAACAATTCTACCTAAAACATCTTACACCATGTCTCCATAAGCATTGGGTTCTGTGTAATTTCATAAATATTAATGGGCACCCCTGATGTGCTAGATGCTATGTCAGGTATTGGTGATGCAGAAACACCCACCTCTGACAGCTCTGTTCAGTTCTGCATCCTAAGACATCTAGACTTAGGAAGTGGAGGGCAAGATGCAGAGAAGGGAAATGCAGGTAAACATAACTCCAGCTTCATCTCTTTTATAAACTTTGGGGTCCCATTCAAGAGTTTATTTGAAAAACATTTCCTCTGCATTAAAAAAATGTATCATTAACTTAGAAAATGATTATACAAATCAAATACTTGTGGTTCCTTATCTTAGATGGATCCAAACTTTCTGGGCCATTTAGGCTCCTTCAATATGACCAATTTTAAAGGGCAAATCATGAAAAATAAATATTTTTAGTATGTAAAATCCTTGGTTATAATTCTGACTCTTCTAAACAGACTATATTAAAATATGATAAAATTATATTTATTTCCTTTGGAAGACAAAGAACACGAAATTGTGGTAGGCACTTCTAGCTTGATCCCCTCGTGACATGTACAGATACATTTTTTTCTAGGTAGAAGTTCAAATAGATAGTGACTGTAATATACATGTCAGGGTGCTTGATTTAAAAAGGTCTAGAATTACCCTGGCACATGATTCCTGTTTCCTAGACTATGTTCTTGTGCCTAATTTAGGGGAAAACTTTGCCATGATAAATATCCAAGGGCATGTTGTGACAAAATGTGTAAGTTTTTAACAAGTGAAAATGCTGTCTTACCTATTATTTTTAGTTAATAATCACCCAAGGATATTTTTTTCCATTGATTTTTAGATAGAGTGGAAGGGAGAGAAGAGAGGAGAGAGAGAGAGGCTGACCAGAACCAGTGATTAAACATGCAACTCAGGTACATGCCTTTGGTGCTCAGGCCAACACTGACAACTTAGCAACACCAGCCGCGGCTGCTGTCTTTTCTTTTATTTATTTTTTTAAATGTATTTTTTAATTGAGTTCAGAGAGGAAGAGAGAGAGAGAAACATCAATGATGAGAGAGAATCATTCACTGGCTGCCTCCCGCATGCCCCCTACTGGCCATCGAGCCCGCAACCGGGGTATGTGTCCTTGACTCGAATGGAACCCAGGACCCTTCAAATCATAGGTGCTCTATCCACTGAGCCAAACCAGCTAGGGCTGCTGTCCTATCTTTTAAAAGAGGCATTTGATCAACTCAATCTGAATCCAATTCCTAAGTAACATTGCTCTGCTTTCATCAGTTTAAAAAAAAAAGTAATTTCTATTCTTTTCTCTGGATAGATACAATATAGGCACAACAATATAGGCACAACAAAAGGACAACTCTAGCAGGGTTATGGAATTTACATGCACAACATTTTTACACCCTCATTGGAAGCCCAGAAATCTGCCCTCCTTTGAAGAAACTCTTTCGCTAAAACATCTGAGAGTGAGGTCTTTGAAGCCAAAATCAAGTGAGTGGAAGGGAGAAAGAAGTAGGTCAGCAAGGGTGGTGGAGACTAGGAAATGTCAGAGAACGAATGTGCCAGTCCACAGGGACTACCTGCTCTGTGAGATCAACTCTCTCTCTCTCTCTCTGCAGGCCTCCTACTCAGACTTGGGGCAGAGGCCCCCACCCATATATTTTAGGAATTGTGCCCCTAACAAAAAGAATCACCAAAAAAAAAAAAATGGGAAAGAGCTGCCTTGGCAATGCCAAGGGGAGGGAAGTTCCAGGGTTTGGAAGAGACAGTACATGAACCACTGAACTGATTGTGTCCAACTCAGAGGGGAAGGGAAAAACATCTATTATTATCAGAGGATGTCCAGGGAGAAAAATCATAATTTGTAATGAATCTTTAACCTATTTAAAGTAATCAAAGAGCCACTCCATATGTGAGAGTGAGCTTTTGTCTCTTTACTCTCCTAATTAGTCCCTTCACTGCCTGGCACGGGCGTTACCTAAGGCAGAGTTTGTTCTTCTTTCTGCTTTTTGATCCCTGCAGTGTTCACAATGCCTCCTAGAATCTGCTTCCCCGCAATGATGAAAGGGGAAGACAACTGGCACTCTTCCAATTGTCTCCTTCCTTCCACTCAGCTCCCTTCTTCCCTCCGAACCCCTACCCACACCTCTCTTTTTGGTGAGTCAGCTCGTACACATGGGTTAAACTTCCACCTCTTAGATGCGGTAAAACACACTCAGAGATAAGATACCGGTGGCCATTTTGAGTCAGGAACTTAAACAAATATTAAGAACGTGTATGTCAATTTGGCAATTCCAGAATATCACAATATAAAGGCACACAAACCCCTTTGCCTTAGCAATTCCACATCTAAGAATTTTCCAGTTGCTTGGGAATGTATGTATAACTAATTCCAGCAGTTTTGCAATATCAAAATGAGAAACAACTGAAATGTTTATCATGAGAGGATGTTTTAGATAAACTCTGCTACTACCATATGGCAGAAAACTTAGGGCCAGTACAAAGTCCAGGGCAGCCCTGCCTGGGTGGCTCAGTTAGTTGGAGCATTGTCCGGCACACCTAAAGGTTGTGGGTTTGATTCCCAGTTAGGGCATGCATGGAAAGCAACTGATGTTTTTCTCTCACATCAATGTTTCTCTCTCTCTCTCTCTCTCTCTCTCTCTCTCTCTCTCTCTCTCTCTCTCATCAATAAAAACATATCTTCAGGTGAAGACTTTTTTTTTTAAAGTCTAGGACAGCCGAAACCAGTTTGGCTCAATGGATAGAGTGTCAGCCTGCGGACTGAAGGGTCCCAGGTTCGATTCCAGTCAAGAGCAAGTACCTTGGTTGCGGGCAAATCCCCAGTAGGGGGTGTGCGAGAGGCAACTGATAGATGTTTCTCTCTCATTGATGTTTCTGACTTTCTATCCCTCTCCCTTCCTTTCTGTAAAAAAAAATCAATAAAATATATCTTAAAAAATAATAAAGTCTAGGACAGCTCTATATGAAATGTTTTGGAATGATCTTACTTATGGTAAGGAGAAAAAAGAAAGAAGTAAAATGCAAACAATAATAATGATAACTATTTAAAAATAAAAGATGTATTCTACACATGTATATAAATAGACCATCTCAGTAATCATACCAAAAAAAAAAAAAAAGGAAGAATTCTCCTTTGGGAAATGGAATTGAGGGAGTGAGATGAAATGCAGGGGAGACTTCTGCTTTAACTTCTCAATTATTTGAATTTTTGAACTCTGTGTGAATCAGATAAATTAATATATAATTAAGTAATATGTTTGGGCCAAGATGGCCATCAGGGGCAGCATCACAACTGAGGCTTTCCTGCTGTGGGAGAGTCTCCATTCGACTGACCACTGTGCGTCTAGTTTCCTGCATGAAACTTCGCAGTGTTTCTGATGAAATCCTTCCAGGAACTGTGACGAGTGAATCCTGAGCAGGGAATCCTTAACACCTGAAAATGCTGACATGCTAAGAATACACAATGAAAATCTCCTGAGTTCCCTAACAAAACAACACAGCCTAAGTTGGAGTGCCAATGCTTTATTTGGGAGGTAAAGTCCCTGGATGAGAAGCATAAGGACAAGGGAAGTGAGGTTGGGAAAGTTAGAAGCAATCCCAGAAGATACATTATTGTGTGGACCACAGCTCCAAGGCAAACAGTGAAAAAAGTCACTGCTGGGTGCCCGGCAATTGAGGGACATACTCAGACAGGCTATGAGAGAAACCCTGCTCAGCAAGCCCATCAGAGAGAGGCGAGCAAGGAAATTTATCTGTTTACCTCCCTCCTGTTTCCATCTCTTTTGTGAAAGTTTGCTCCACATGGAGTAACTCTCTTGCACTTCAGTGTTGCATTATCTGGCCCCTTCAACCAGGGCTCAGGAAGCCAAAACTGGTATGACATTTTTTGGAGATTAGAAGCGAAGGGAATGAAGGCGACAGACCAGCAGCCTTTGGCCTCAGGTATGGAGACCAGAAAGTGCCATAGGGAATCTGGTAGCTATGGTAGCAACTGAGGCAGAGCAAGAATCTGATGAGATAAGTAAGATGTGATTGTTACAATAAGAAACTTTTATTGTTCCCCCCTCAAAGAATTTTGCCTAACAGGAGAAACTAACTCCCCCCTCCTTTGCACTTCCCCATCCCAAATGACAGGACCAAGTGCTTTTTTATTTTTAATCCTCACCTGAGGATATGTTTTTATTGATTCTTAAAGAGAGATGGAGAGAAAGGAAGAAAGAGAGAGAGGGAGAGAAACATCGATATGAGAGAAAGAGGGATCACCTACATGTGTCCCTACCAGCGATCGAACCCACAACCTAGGTATTTTCCCTGATCAGGAATCAAATCTGCAACCTTTTTGTGTTCAGGATGAGGCTCTAACCAACCGAGCCACCCTGGACACAATAGTACCAAGTGCTTTTAAAGAGATATGCTCTGGTCTTAGTCTGTTTGGGCTGCTGTAACAAAATACCACAGACCAGACTGCTAATAAACAGCAGAAAGTATTACTCACCATTCTAGAGGCTGTAAGCCTGATAGCAGGGGCCAGCATGGCTGGATGAGGGCCCTCTCCCTGGTTACAGACTTCTCTTTGTGTACTCATGTGGAGGAAGGGGCTAGGGAGCTCTCTGGAGCCTCTTTTATGAGGGCACTAATCCCACTAGTAAGAGTTCCATCCTTGTGATTTAAGCACCTACTAAAACCATCACCTTTGGGGGTCAGGATTTCAACATGTGAGTCTTAGGGAGGAGGATACAGATATTCAGACCATAGCACTGTATCCATTAGTTTTCAATACCTAACAATCACTCTGAAACTTAGGGGCCTAAAACAAGAACTATTTTATCATTGCTTATATCTCTGAATGTTGACTGGGCCCGGACGGAATGGAATGGCCTCACTGCTGTGTTTAGAGATGGGACTCTCAGTTGGTGCTGTCAATTCGGGTGTCTACCATCCTGGCTCCTTCACAAAGTTCCCAAGGGTAGGGAGTTCCAGCAAAAGGCCCCATGTGCAAGCTCTTTTCAAGCTTTCCCTTGTATCACATTTGCTAACATCCTATTCGTGAAAACAAGCCAAGACCAGTTTCAAGGGACAATAAGACAAAATGGGAGAAGTGGGAAAGTGATATTGCAAACGGAAGTGCAGACGGCGGTGGGAGGAATTAGAGGCTGTTTTGCAACCTACCAGGATGTGCCAAGTCCTCTGACAACTAGGACAGTTCTCTTCACCAGTCCCTTTCCTAAACAGGGGAGAAGGAAATAGTGCTCCACTCTTCTTCAGCATGGAAGGTCAATTTCTTGTTGAGCCAAACAGAGGACATCAGATGTTTGCACAAAGAGGCAGGAATCCTAAAGACAGCAGGCAGTCCTCACCCTTCTTCACAAGACCCTGGTAATTCACAATTCAGCCATTCAACCAGATGTTCAGAACGCATGACCTCATGTTGACCTCCTTAGCAATAAAGAGTTTACAGGATGATTATTTACATCAGCATTGTTACTCATGCTCATGCGTAATGGAGGAACTAACATTCTGGCAATTTGCACAGAATTTTATGAGAAATATATTGCAGTCAGCCTAAAACAACTAAAATGCCATAGCTGCTAAGAGCACGGGTCCTTCTCTCTCTGTTCAGAGGAAACGAGAATCTTTTGGGGATGCTAGGCAAAGACCTCGGGGTTTTTAGCACCACCTTGAGAAGATTTGGTAAGATTAGCACTCTAAAAAGCCTTTCCTTCCAGGTGCTAATTTCTTTTCAATCCAGGTAAACCACTGCCAACTGCTCAAGCCACAGCTTCAGTTTTGAGGAGTCAGGTACCCCATTCACTGAAGATACCATCTCATTCTCAACACTATTACTGCCCACTTTAAAAAATTGAAACCTTTATTAAATAATTATTTTAAACAATTACTTATTGATAGGTACCCCCCCAACTGGTAGGCGGAGTTATGATGTAATAGACAGAGACATTGAGCCACCAATCAAGCACATACCAGAGTGCCCTGTGTCCCACCCCTTCCCGTTCTGCCCTGGGCCCAACCCCTGCCTTTAAAATGTGCCTCAGTGCACCACGTGGGACCCTTTTCTCCTGGACTGTTCTCCCAGGCAGTCCGGGAGGAGGTCCGGCTGGGTCTCCCCTCTTTTTCCCTTTCCCCTGGTCCTGGCCACATGGTGCGGCTTCTCTGGCTCCATTCCCCCCGAGCCTGTGAACCTGCCCGGAGACCCCCAATAAAGCCTGATTACTTATTCGGACTCTTGCCTGCAGTTTCTCTCACGGCGGCGTAGAACCTTACACTTATCATTGGTTGTTATAACTAAATTGGGAAGAAGAAAGAAGAGGAGAGAAGAGGGGAAAAAAGAGAAAAAAATCACAGCAACTATACTATTCTAAGGGGCTATCGATGCTTTTGAAACAGTCTTTGTTCCAACTTGTACCTTGCTTTATAAATTTTCATATTTCTTACTCAGTAGTAATTGGCTATGTCTCTCTGGACTTTGTTTTTGATCTTTGTTCAGTGAGTCAGTTTCCCTTTATATATATGGTCATCAACAAAATCAAAGGTTACCAAATCCAATTGTGCTTATAATCACCTGGGATCTCACCTCAAACACTCCGGAAGCTCAAGAATGTATATTTTTACATACTTCCCAAGTAATTAAAAGAAAACATAATCAGATTTGGCAATACTATACTTCAATCCAATTCTATTCCAAATGTTAAATATTACATGTGGTGAGCTCATAAAACAAGGTGACTTATAGAGATATCTTCAATAAGATAGTTTAGTTCTTATAGTCACTTCAAAATCCAGACACAAACAGGTATATTGAAAAAAAAAAAATATATATATATATATATCCTGAGATTTCAAATGAATTTGTTAGATAACTTTACAAGTTAAACCCATATTCCATCAGGAGTAAGAAACAGAAGGAAAACATTATTATCTGGGATCCCATCCTTAAAATAACCTTCTCAGGGTATCAGCTATGTTCATGGATATTGGAATTAAACTATCTGGAATCAAGTACCTGCTGCCTATTTATCTTTTCAGTTAAATTGAAAAAGTAACTCAAACTCTCTCAGCCCATTTCTTTATCTGTAAAATAAATATATTAATATCAGAACCTGTTAGGTATCCTTTGGTTGCCAGGTACAGAAAACCCAATTTAATTTAAAGATAAAGTAGAGTTAGTGACTTAAAAAAAAAAACCCTAAAAATATAGTAGGCTTTCATTTTCCCTTAATCTCACTCACTGCTTAGTGAAATCAACAAAGTTCTAATTTCTATGTTTTACCTTCTTCTTTGATGCTACTTTTATTCATAGCTGACTCCCCTCAATAGTGTCCAAGCTTCGACATTCGTATTTAACAAGAAGAAAATGTCTCTCAACATTTCTACAGAAGACGCAGGATCTTCCTGAAAATTTCTCCTATGATCAAACAGGTCTAAACTAGGTCACATGATCATCCTTGAACTAATCCCTTGCAGCCAAGGATTTGCTAATTGGCTTAAGTCTATCAGAGCTCATCCTGGGCATGAGGATGGTATCTGTTTTCCCCAAAGTACAGGGGACATCCTTGGAGAGAAAATAAGTCTGGGGTATTGTTAGCAACAGGAAGAGAGGGAGAATCTGGGAGGCCTCAAACAGAAAATCCTCGCTGCCCTTCTACATATGGATTTGTGAGGATTACATAAAGCAATCCGCATAAAACATTAGTAGCTAGCACATGGTAAACACTCAATTAAAGTTTACTATAATTATTACTACTATTATCACTACTGTCAGCATCAATTAATGGGCCCAATGCATGGCAATGTTATTAAGGCCTGAATATTACCCAGAGACTACGGGCATCTGCTTCTCATTTGTGGAAATGAAGGGAGGGATGTCATGTTTAAATCCCATGGAAGCATGCTTTTCTTAACCACATGTGGTTAAGAATAATTGTTCAGCTTGACAAAGTATGAAAGTTCTGGGGAAAATCTAATGCTTGTCCTTGCTCATAAAGCTACTTTTCACCACCAGAACGGACACCATCATACCATCACTAGACATACCATTATAGAATCAGTCTATCTGTCAAGATTATATTCTGTAACCACCATGAAAATAGGATCTGCACAATAGAGACCCGTGATGACTTTTACATCCTGTTCTTGCAGGTGGAAAACGGATCCAATTTAATGGGAACTCTAACCTATGAAATGCACCGTCTTTGTTATCCATCCTTTTCATTTGGTTTTTACCCTAGAGTGAAGAGAATGGAGATGTGAGTTGATTAAGGGCAGAGAGTGAAGACAAAATTTGGACAAGTTGTAACCATTCCTGCCCAAATCCTGTGTTTGGACAGACTGGTCCACTTAAACTAAAGCAAACCTAAAACTATACTGAATTAGACAGAAGCAAAGATTCCCACCAGATAGCTCTTTTTTCTAGGAGAACATAGAGGAGTCATAACTGAATGGCAAAGCACCCATTATGCTCTTTTGTAACTTAGTTAATAGTAACTGGGGCCCTAGTTTACATACTCTACTGGTCATTTACTTGAGTTGGAAAAAAAAAAGAGTGTCTACAAGGAAATAATTCATGCCTATTGGAGCCATCCCCAAGGGCTTACTGTGTGGTTTCCACAAAAATCCTTTTATTTCTCTATGCTTTTGTCCTGTAAGCCAAGAAATTAACATTCTCACACAAGAAATTACTTCCAAACAGAACACTCTCAATCAGTACTTCTCAATTGGGTGTGCTACAGAGTAAAACCCAAGGGAGCTTTAAAAATGCAGATTCTGGTGCCCTACCTCAGAACTATCAAACCAGAATTTCTAAGGGAGAAGCACAGATATATATATATGCTTAAACTTTTTTTTTTTACCTCTAAAGGCATTTCTGATAAACATAACCCCAGTTTACACATAAATACATAAATTTATATATAAATCCCTAAAAATATAAGGGAAAGGACCCAACTACTATAAAATGTGCATTCTATAAAAGGGAAATTCTATACATTTCTTATTTAACTCCCATTAAAAAGGAGCTTGCCTGCTTTTAAATTCTTTTACTTTACTGTAGCCTTATATGGCTTAAAAAAAGTTGATTCCATAAATAGAGACTTCTAAAATTAATCCTTTGTAAAAAGATAAAAGCAATCACAAGAAAGATGTGCCATATTTACATGTTGCCTTAGGTTCTATACCTGTCACAGAGGTGATATCATTTTACAAATGAAGACAAAGAAAACAATAAGTAGGTTATGTTCACTCTTGTTGAACTAAATAAAATTAATAAGAGCAGGATTTAGAATAATCATACTCCTTTCACTAGAAAGTGAAGGCTTCGAAGACCAAAAAAGAGAAAAGCTGGTATAATTCTGACCTCCTAATTTAACTCAGATATATAGCCATCCAAGGGGACACTATTTTAAAAATTAGCTACAAGGTGAGAAGTGCACCGATTCCATTTCATAAAGGTTTCATCTGAATTACAATGAATGGGAAATAAGAAAGAGGGGTGGTCTTTGCTCTAACTAACGATATGCTTTACTTTAAGCAAAAGAAAGGCATAAATAAGTAAATGATTATTTCTTGAATGAATGTATTGGTGACTGTAGACATGAAAATTCTTTTAGTCTGGTTTACATTATCCACCCCAGTTTTTGCAAGCAAATTAGAAACAGATATACCATAAAAAGCAAATGATCAGAGGGTAATTGATTTTGATGTGTGTTCTTACAATAAAAAAAATTGGACCATTTTCCCAAAAGATGTTGATAAAGTAAGACCCCACAAAGCCTCTCATCTTCTAGTTAGAAGCAAAGTCCCAGAGAAGAATGGAGGCAACATCACCCTCACCCATTCATTGTATCAGTTAAGAATTCAACAAAGGTGAATTCAACATATTGCAAACATTTATCACCACATACTCATGTGACTATTCATTCTTCTCCTTGGTTAACTAATCACAGTGTTTTATCATTCATCCTATGACTATGTTTACCCAGGAGGAACTAAACAAAGATAGAGGAGCAAGCACATAAGAGAGCAAGACAACTGAGGGATAGTATAGAAAAAAAAAAGTGACATTTCTGGAACAAAGAAGAGAAAGTTGTTTGAGAAATATAATGGCAACACTAGGTCAGCATTCTCCTAAATGTGTTCTGTTTGTTGCATGAGACTCATAGTCTTGTGGATGGCTATAGCCAATTGAGTTTGACAGACATTGCATGCCATAAGTTCCTTGCCTTCTATGGAGAGACACAGTATACATTAGCATAAAAAGACTCTGAGAATTTCTGCTGGAGACTGACATGCTTGGTTTAATTCAAGTTACTCACAAATTAGTCAATTGTGGAAGTCTTTTTGGATCTCCTTGCAATTATAAACAGTCCATCCAGCTAGTGTTTAATAGGCCACATAGAAACTGCTGGAGCCACCAACATCAGCTGGTGGTTGAAGGTAGCCCAGGAAAAGAATAATGCTTCGGAGATCAGCCAAGACTTGAAATTCTCACTGCTTTTCTTTTCTGTAGCAGAAAACCAATGGTACATATATGCAAGGAAAAGGGCAATACCATGTTCTCAAAATTCCAGCCATGAGATGGGTAAATCATTGAAAATTCAAGAATTCTCTACCTGAATTCAAGTTAAAGAAGAGAGAGATGAAAAAGGTACATCACTCCCTAACTACTACAAAAGACAAAATATAAACTATGTTTCTCCATCACAATGATGGAGGAAAAAATAAAAGGTTAAAGTAATGGTGGAATGAAAGATTAGCATCTTCCATGCACAAGGCTTTGGGTGGCTCACTCTATATAGCTAATTTTTTTTTTTGCATATCAATTCTAGGAAGTAGACATTATTTCAGACATGGGAAAACAGCTTCCATTACTTTGTAAAGTATTTTGAGAAGATGAAAAAATATGGATCAGGATAAATGGTGAGAAAACTAGAAAAATATAGGCAGTAAAAGTCCTAACCTGCACAAGGAGGGATGCAGAGATTCATCATCCACTCAGAGAAAAAGGTGGAGGGTATAAATAAGGCATGCCGATGGCACACCTCAGTGAGAAGTTTTAATGCAATAATATAGGATCATTCAACCTAAATAATCCACATATGGAAGGTACTACATATGAGTTAATCCCCAGGGCCTTCTTAGGGTGTCGTTAACAAATTTCTGTTTTACTAGTGAGTCAAAGGAAGAATAAGTGATTTCCCTGAACTACAACAAATTAAGAACAATCTCAGGATTCAGTGGCTTATGGTAACTGGTATGAAGTGGAGGATTCATGGTTAGGTGATGGGTCTAGGACAGTGGTCGGCAAACCATGGCTCACAAGCCACATGAGGCTCTTTGGCCCCTTGAGTGTGGCTCTTCCACAAAATAACATGGCCTGGGCGAGTCTATTTTGAAGAAGTAGCGTTAGAAGAAGTTCAAGCTTAAAAAATTTGACTCTCAAGAGAAATTTCAATAGTTGTACTGTTGATATTTGGCTCTGTTGACTGATGAGTTTGCCGACCACTGGTTTAGAAGATTTGAGGAGTAAAAAACATACACAGGACTAACATAATAAGAAAGTAACTGGAAGGAAAAGCAATAAAGAAAAAGATGGCACAAAGAAGCAAGATGAGATTTTTTCCATATTCAATGCAGCTTGATGTGTAATGTCTAAGGACAGTCATTACTGAATAGAATTCATTTCTCTGTTTATCAGTGAGGAAATGTCTTATGATGCCTATTTTACTGACATATTGATAAATTTTAGAATGTTATATAGTTTTAACTATTTTTGAAAAACATGGATATATTGTGGTTACATATGAGATAAAATCCTGTTCAAATTGGTTTAAGCAAAAATTAAATTACATTTAGTTATTTCATTGGAAAGTTCAAGAAAGAATGGTTTCATGCCCAGTTTACCAGAGGATCTCAAATGGCTCGAATCATATTACAATTTTCTCTCTGTGTGTCTTTCTCTCTCTTCCCAACTTTATCTCTATTTTTATTTTTGGTTCTCTTTCTGTCTCTGTCTCTCTCAGTCCCACCACCCTCCCTATTGACATCATTCTCAAGCAGGCCTTCTCCACTACGGGTATCAAATAATCCCAATGTCCATTACTCTTATAGCTATTATTCCAAGTGGAAAATGCCTTTCTCTTTTCCCAAAATGCTAACAAAAGTCCTAGCACTGAATCCTATCAGACCATTCTGAGTCACCGGCTCATTCTGTCACTAAGCACAGTGTCTGTGGAATAGGATATACAGACTGATTGGCCACATGTGCTCCCCTGGAGCTGAGAGGTAGGTCAGCCCCTCCAAAAGCCATGGCCTGACAAGGCAGGGGAGGGATGTTCTCCAAAGAAATGGAGAGGAATAAATGTTGAGTAGGGAGACATAACAGATGTCTTCCACAAAGATCAATGGAGTCATTTCAAAATTTATTGACACTCAAATTTAAAATATTTGGGCCTTGGTATTGACTATCAAGATGTATATAAAAGCACTGTGGAATCATAAAGAAGGAGAAAGCAATTTGGTCTCCTTGGAAGAGGATGAAATATGTTCTGCAAGTCTTCACAGAGGAAGTGCTCTTTGTGCTAGCACTTGAAAAGAAAGTAGGCATGTGCAGAGGTAGTTAATGATCCCAAAATATGAACACATTCCCCGAATGTTCTGAGCCTCCTTTACAGTTAGGTTGGAGCCACATGACTAGTTCTTACCAATGGGCTTTGAATGGAAGTGATGAGCTTCTAGGCAGAGATAATGAAAAGCCAGTATGTCTTATCCATTTTATCTCTTTCCCTTTGGCAGAGTTTGTGGATGCTGAAATTGTAGAGCATCAAGATGGAATCCTAAGATCATTGCACGGAAGAGAGCCACCCACTCAAGATGTACAACCACACTGATCTTTGCCCGTGTGAGAAAGCCCTGTGGTGCTAACTTGAGATTTAGAGTTAAGATCAGATCACCATACAGACAGAGTCTGCTTTATGTTTCTAGACTCTTGTCACATACATAGTAAACTTCATAAATTTCATAAACTTAATCTAAGCAGCTCTTCTCTGCTCTATGCATCTGTCTTTCTCCTTAGACTAGTGAGATATTCAGGTCATGTTCTTGCAGTGATGGCAGAGGCACACAGAAGCTGATGAAAATGTACAAGATCTTCTTGGGCCTAGGTTCTGAACCAGTCATTTCTACTTTTATGCCATTAGCCAAAGCAAAGTGATATGGCCAAGCAAAAGTCAAGGGAGTGAGGAAATGTACTCTACCCATGGAAATGCTATGAATCTAGGGAAGGTAAAGATTTGGGTCCAATTCTTCTACCTCTTAGGTATCTTACATTATAGGAACTCATGAAAGCCTCAGAAGACATATGTGGGGAATGTCAAGGTTCTTCTCCTGGACTATGAAGTCAAATATAACTACCCCAAAACCTCTAGAATGTCTCTCAACCTCTTCTACCTTCTCTGCCCACCAATACACTCTCTACATGTTGTTTCAAATCTCTCACAGACCAGGCGTCTGTGTTTTTATTTACCCTGTTGACAAGCCAGGAGATGTAAATAGGCCATAAGGAAAGCTGCTTTTTCATTTGCACTACTTCATTCCTTTTTGTATTTATAAGATATACAACCCAGAGAAGCTATAAATAAGAAGCTAGAAACAGCTTGAGGGGCTGGTGATAGAATCACAAATCACCACAGTTACATCTTCATCTGTACTCTGATGTAGAACCTTTATAATTGCCAAAACATATTTATCTCAGTGCAGGCTACACAATTTGTATATAAGAAGTGAAAACTAAGTGACCTCAACTTGCCTAAAATTTCTACCAAGTTCCATATCCACCAACTCAAATCTGGTTGGAGGGGATGCTGCTCTTTCTTTTCCTGCCCAAGGCAAAGTTGGCCATGCTAGTGCCTCCGTTTATATGCATTCCCACATGTTCTTTGTCCGCTTTCGGTGTTATATAGGACTCCCAAGTGAACCAGAATGTGAGATGAGGGTTTAGGCTGACCAGTCTACTAGCCTGATATAAATTCTTATCAATTGATTTCCTTCGTGATTTATAATGTAAATTGGAAATATATGGGGAAGTAGAGTATTACCTCTAAAGCATCTTATTTAAAATTTATCTAAAACTGCCTGGAACTAATTTATTTACCTTCCCAATTAGAAAAAAAAATCATTTACAGAAAATCGAGCTGCTGCTATGGATTTGAGAGGATAAGTTGTTTCTTGTGTTTTTTTTTTTTTAAGAGAAGCCTGGATGCTTGAAAGTTTGATTTGGAAGAAGTAAGAAGGCAAAGAGTTTTCAACGGACAAAACTTGGATATGGATCACCCATGGGGCCTGCTCAGAAGGGAGGATAGACTTATGACAAGAAGGAACAATAAATTAAAACAAAGGATGACAGAGATAGATTTTTCTTTCTTCATAATGTTGCATAAGCCCTCATCCTGAAAACTGGATTCTCACTAATAGCCAATACTCACTGAGTAGTTACACTAAACCAGATGCTGTGCTAAGTCTGTGCTAAGGTCCAGGCTGCCCAACTTGTCAAGCAGACAGGACAATGGATGGAAAACTTCAATAAAGCACTCAAGGAAATCAAGGATGTGGAAAACTGAGCTTAGAAAATTGAGCTAGACACCATGGAATAGGCGCTCTGGACTGTCTACAAGGGACAGGTACTGTCTGCCTCATCCTATCCTTCCTTCACTCTTATTTCATCTCATTTATTCTTCACGTTGCTATTATTATCCCATTTTTCAGATCAGAAAACTGAGGCTTGAGAAACGGGGAGTGACTTGCCCAAGGTCATACAATTAGTAAGCAGCAATGGAGTTGGAGGTATAGATGGGCTTAAGGACTTATCCAAAGCAGTCTTACTCCTATAACACTGTAATGACTTTATTGCGTTTCCTTATTCTTTTTTTAAAGAAATAGACTGACCTAGCCCCTGGAATATGAGAGAGAGAGAGGGAGAGAGAGAGAGGGAGGGAGGGAGGGAGGGAGGGAGGGAAAGTGAACAACAACAAAAGAAAGAAAATATCAGACAAATACTTACACAGAAAAATTACAGAATTTGGAGTCCTTGCTCTTTTATTTTATTATTTGAAAAACAAGGCTCAAATTCTCTGGGCCCTAATGTCATTCACAAAGAGCTTTCAGAGTAATGGGATGCTGAGTGAGACTTTTTCTGTTGCTCAGAATTGATGATGGGCCACAAAGCAGAGGACAAAGAGGGGTCAAGTACCTCCCACTCTAAAGACAGCCTAAATGATTGGGGCCGCTCCAAGGGTTACCAAGAGGCAGACAAATAGGCTTTGCTACCTCCAACTATCACCTGTAAAATGTGGTCAGCATCCCACCAATACCTTCAGCATTTGCCATTTCTACATAGTCCTTCAGTTTTCTACAAAACAACTTGCAGCTCTCTGCCTGTGAGCTTTGTGCTTCCACAGAAGCATGTTCAACTTGTGCTTGAAGTACTCTTGAAGTAAACAATTTTATTTCTTCCGGGATCAGCCTGTAGGCAAGGATGGGAAGGAATTGATAGGAAAAATAAACCAGTTTCCTTGCCTTCAGGAAACACCTTGGTGAGTTTTCACCTGTTTTTCCATCTTTTGGAAATGTTTCCATCTATGCTTGGAAAAGTCCTTAAGTTGGTCATAATAGGATTGGCTAAGCTGTTGCAACAGGTAACCCTAACTCTCAATAACTTATCACAACAGAGGTTGTGTCAGCTGTGCAAAGAACAATGTGCGTGGGGTTCAATCTTGAGGCTCTACAATTTCAACACACAGCTCCACAGACACTGCCAAAGGGGGAGAAAGAGATGGGTGAGGCACACTGGTTTTTAACTTTCTTTGACTGGAAACTTGTCACTTCCATTCATTGCCCAGAACTGGTCATATGGTTCCCACCTGTCACATCCTTAACTCCTCCTTCAAGCCCGGCTCAAAGATTGCGTCCTCCACGAAGACTTGTGACTCCCCTGCTTCCTCCCAAGGAGAACAAATAACTTCATTCATCTTTATGTTACTGATAGTGCTTTGATACACATCTCTAACTTATGCTTCTCAGATTGCCTTATAATTTTTGCTTTCCCAAAATTATTTTGTGAGCCCCATAAAGGCAAAACAAACATATGTATTTCCTTTTCTAGCCTTGATCACAGTGCCAGGGAAGTTGTAGGGTTTAATAAATGTTTAGTGAATGAATGAATGAGTGAGTGAGTGAAATATGGCTTCATAAAGGCCTTGCAAGTTTCCTGCTGTGTCTAATCACAAGGGCTTGCAATCAGCATGTCCACGAAGCCATCCTTGGCTCTCTGATGTGGAAATGCTCCTTGACGACATCTCTCCTTCTGGGAATGGCAAGGAACCAAAGTCCAGGAAATTAGAGATAACAGCAAAACCAGGATCAGGAGTCTTGAATTAATAGGGCAGGACTCAGATGCCAAGCACAGGTCAGGAATAAAAACTGTACCTCTAGGCGCTGACACGCTCTTCAGGATGGCTGTGCTACAAACCCCCGCTCCAGCCCCCACTAAACACACAAAGTGCTCAGCTCTAAGCCCCCAGAGCAGCTGGCATTTCCAAGACCATGGTCCAAACCTTCACAAGAGATTAGCTGAGCTAAGCTGATCCCCAACTCGCAAAAATGAAGAAAGGAACTAGAGATTTCTCAACTGAGAAGCCTCCGAGAAAAATAAAAATTTAAGCTTCCTAAGATTCACCACTTTTGCCATAGGTTGTGACTTTTCCATTCATACAAGTAATTATGGGAATTTCAGCTTCTGAATGTAACGAGAAATTAACTAAGTGTTTATAAATAAGTCCTGACTCAGAGCAGGGCCCTTGTTAATGTTCTTCAAGCCTTGTAGGAATCTAGATTCTCAGTGTTTGGGACAGTCCTCACCAAGAAAGAAGTCCTCACTGCCCTAGATTCTGTCATCCTTGCCTCCTCTCTGATATAAGACCGGATGCTCTCTGGGACTCTCAGTTTATGCCAAAAGTCAAAACAGATTGTGCCAAGACAAGAGCTGAGAGAAGAGCATAGGGGATGGGAATGTGAGAAGCAGAATAGATTATTAAAGCAAGATAGGGCTTTGTGCCCTGGCCAGAGCAGGACTCCCCCCCCGCCCCAAAGGCTATGAGGAGCTCCTGGCTACACAAAAATTATAATCACCCCAGAAGGAAAATGAGCCCCATTCGAGCAGTCTGGCCTCTCCTGATCCTGCAAAGACGTACTGTATCTCAAGTGTGAGCAACCGTCTTGCCAGGCTGCCCTCCTGGAACTGAGCCACTGGACAACCCCTTCGGCACAAGTCCCAGAACTCCTCCCGGCATCCAGTCAATCCTGTGTGAGGGTTAGAAGGTCAGAGAGCACCCTGGGAATCATCTGCTGAGCTGGACCCCGAATAGCCCAGATGGCACTGCTCTCGGGTTTGGCTGTACAAATGGCCTGGTCCCGTGCGAAATGAGAAGGTAGGACACCTTATTTAAGAACTACTTATGGAAAACAGTATGGAGTTTCCTCAAAAAATTAAAAATGGAACTCCCATTTGACCCAGTAATCCCACTTCTAGGAATATATTCCAAGAAATAAGAAACATCAATCAGAAAGGATATATGCACCCCTAGTTCATAGTAGCACAATTTACCATAGCTAATATCTGGAAACAGCCCAAGTGTCCATCGTCAGATGAGTGGGTTAAAAACCAGTGGTTCGGCTACACAATGGAATACTACACTGCCATAAAAAAGGAACTCTTACCAAGAAGGAACTCTTACAACAACATGAGTGGGCCTGGAGAGCATTATGCTAAGTGAAATAAGCCAGTTGGAGAAAGATAAATATCACGTGATCTCACTCATTTATGGAATATAATGAATAACATAAACTGATGAACAGAAATAGATCCAGAGACAAAGAAGCATCAACCTCAGAGGGAAGGACTTGTATGCATGCATCTGAGCATAACCCATGGACATAGACAATAGGGGGGTGAGGGCATGTGTTGGGGGTCGGAGCAGCCAGGAGAGGTCAATAGGGGAAAAATAAGATATATGTAATACTTTAAACAATAAATAATTTTTATAAAATAATTACTTATAATTTCAAGGCAACAACAACAGAGTATTAAACACGAGGGCCCTTCTGAGCTTGGGGCTTTGTGTGACTGCATAGGTTGCAGACTATGAGGCTGGAGCCCTGACGACTGGCCTGGCCTGATCTCAGACAATAAAGGGGTATTTAGAAATATTGAGGAAGGCATTCCAAAATATAGGGGGCCCTCAAACAGGGGAACTAGAATAAGGTCAGGCTTGCCAAGATTTCAGAGACAAGGTACAAAATTCAAAGTGATTTGGCATTATTTGTCCCCAAATCCTCAACTATGAAGAAATTCATGGTAGAAAATGGCAAAGTAATTAGGAGGCACTTACTCACTAGGACGTTACACAGTCACGAAAAATGATGTTTACAAGGGACTTCTCATAACACGGGGCAAAATGCAATATAACTCCAAGTGAATTAAATATAATCACAATTATGTGAATATGTATGTATAGAAAAAACTAGTTTTAAACAGAGTATAACTTCTACAGTGGGTAATCCAGGTGGAATTATTGAAGTGACTTTGTTATCTTCTTTATATTTTTCTATGAGTCAAATTTTTCTCCACTGAACAAGTATGACTTTTATAAGGAAAATAATATTTCAAATATAGTAGTGAAACATAGCTACAAATTATGGCTACATATGATACCTCATGACTTCTCAGTTTTTATGCATTCTAGAAAATCTTTATTATGAAGCTCTATAAGAAGTGAACTCTATGATATTCAGAGGGTTCTTTAATTCCTAAATTGTAGGAAATGTACAGTATTACTTTATTTAATACTGATTTCTTCAACCTGTGTTTTAAACACTAAAGAAAAAGTCATATTTTGAGTTATTGCCAATTCAATTTACTTAATGTCAACCTATTCCCTCCTGTCCCTTGAAAGGGGTTATGTCACTGCTCTAAATATGTTATCAAGAGTTACTGAGGACCTTGAAGACAGATGTTCAGACACAGGTGTAGCAAAGAAAAAAAAATTACATGCTCCAAGATAGATGACAGTTGTAACTTTGTTACTCTATTTCCGACCTTTATTTCCTCATGATCTACTTTACTCTGTTAGCACAAAACTATTAGATAAGAGGTGTGTTAGTTTGGGCTGCTAGAACAAAAATGCAACAGACTGGAAGGTTTAAAAAACAAATATTTATTTCTTACAATTAAGGAGGCTGGTAATCCAAGATCCAGACCCTGGCAGAGCCCAGCCAATAGGACTGTGATTAAGCATTGACCCATGCACCAGGAGTTTGCTGGGCCAATTTCTGGTTAGGGCACATGCCCAGGTTTTGGGCTTGATCACAAGTAGGGGGAGTGCAGGAGGCAACCAATTGATGCTTCTCTCTCATCTATGTTTTTATCTCTCTCCCTCTTCCTCTCTCTGAAATCGGAAAAAAGAAAACATTAAGAAAAATAAGACCCTGACAAATCCAATGTCTGTTGCAAGGTTGCTTCCTGCTGGTAGACAAATGCCCTCTTATTGTATCCTTACTTGCCATAAGAAGGGAATGAGAGACTGGGTAGAAGGAGAAAGCAAATTCTCTCTGCCTCTTCTTATAAGGGCACTAATTGCATCAAGAGGGCTCCACCCTTATAACCTAGTCACCTCCCAAAGACCTCATCTTCAAATATCATCAAATTAGGGGGTTAAGGTTTCAACATATGAATTGGGTAGAGAGTACAAACATTCAGTTCATAAGCAGAGATGAAAGGGAAGTTAATTGCCGATTAAAGTTTACTCATTCACTGCTAGTTTAAAGCAGCTCAGATTTGCTCAAGTTAAACTCAAAACTTCTGATGCTCTTTGTTCACTAAACCGCATTTCAAAGAAATAAGAAACATGGAGGTTTTCTTAAATGATAATCAGAGCATTGATTCCTCCAGATATTTGGAGCAAGCAGAAGATGAGAATTAAGCAGGAGATATTGTTACTACTTGATACTGAGTGTTTTTGCTGACCTCTGCTTTGACATCATGCTACTGGTCTATGTAGGGACATTTGGTTTAGGTAGGGACAGTGAGAACTAGGTATCAATTAGGAAAACCTCTAGATATATTTCTCTCAGTTCTTCGAAATAATCTGTGTTGCAGACTGTCCAATCTCAGAGGGAAGACAGGGGTGGGTGGGAAGAGATTAACCAAAGAACCTGTATGCATAGATGCATAACCCAGGGACTCAGACAATAGTGTGATGAAGGCCTGGGGCAGGGGAAGGGGATTGGGCTACAAGGGGTCAATGGAGAAAAGGGGGGAACATCTATAATACTTTTAATAAAGATAAAAATAAATGTTCAACTACAAAAGAATCTTTTCTGTTTATGGATACTTTTTCGTTTACAGATACTATGACCTATAAACATTTTCATTTTTTTTTTCATTGTTTTGATTGGTAGGAAGCTCAGAGCCAAATTTATAGTTCATCTCTAGTAAGTGTAAAATCTGTAACATGCATTTTGTTCACTAACCTTACATTTAGTTCAACAGACTTTTCCTTTCCTTAATTTTCCTTAGTACCAGTTCCTCAATACTTAATTTTCATCTTCTTATATACTCTGTTAGTGGCCTCAAAATTGTTTTGAAACAGTGAAGCCCTCCTTGAATATCTAGTACTCCCATACCCAGGCCCTCTTTTAGATAACTCTCCTGAAGACTTTTATAAAAACATGAATATCTCTTCCCATGGACTGCACTTCTTAAGAGCATACACTATGTCTTACTATTTGGCACTTGGCACATAATAGACCGTTGAAGAATGTTTGCCTGAGTGAATGAGTGCAAAAATGGAGGAACTACTTGAAAATGACTGAAAACATGCAAAAGAGACTTACAATGTGGTGCTCCTTGCAATGACATCTGCTTTAAAATAGTATGATAATGTTATCATAAGATAGTGCCATAAAAAAATAGGATGAAATTTTAATATCAGGGTTTTTTCAGTGCTATCCACAAAGTCTTGTTCTACAAATGAATGTCTGGCTGAACACATGCTTGATGCTCTCTATTCACTGTGAATGCAAACATGTAGCTCCATGATGCAGATCCTACTGAATAAGATCTTTCTCAACTTGAAGATTTTTTTTTCTTCAAGTCATAAAATCCTTAAGAAAAAAATTTCAAGTTTCACTTAACACAAGGCCAGCAATCTTTTCTGCGGGGAAGCTAGCACAATCTAGAGGTGTTAATTATACTCAGCAGCCCTTGACTGACCTGAAAGCCATCACCTCAGCCAAGTCTTAAACCCAAGGCTTCTGAGTTCTGGGTGCTGTGCAAAGGTTTCTAAAAAATCTTAATCACCCTAATAACGGGCAATGGCTTACGTTTTAATTCATAGTGCTTTACAGGAAAAACATTGACCTTAACAATCACCCCCTCCCCAAGATTGCCTTTATGCTAAGAGAAGATGATGGGTGGGGATGCAAATGAAGAAGCTAAGAGAGAGCTCAGTCACTCCTTGTAAGAAAAGAGACAGACACTTAAAGAAGGTGAGGAGCTCAAACAGCAGAGGGTCCAGGAAAGACTTCAGCAAAAGGGTGTAAAGTAAGAAGACAGCAAGGAACCCCCAAAAGAAATAACAACTACTGTGGAGAAATGGAAGAAATTTTAAATGTGACAGGAGTTTCATGATGTGGTGGGCAATGTAATCCTTTCTGGAAATCTAACAGTTAAAATGTGTAAGGAGTTTCAGTAAGACAATACAAGTGAGGTATGTGAGGAGTTTGAACACTAAAGCATGTCCAAGTTACATACATTATCTCTTTCATTTCTCTCTTTATGAGATTCATTAATCTAGACCTGGTATCAACAAACTATAGCCCAGTGGCCAAATCTGGCCATCCTGATTTTGCAAATAAACTTTTGTCAAAACAGACACATGCATTCATCCTGAGTATTTATCATAGCTTCTTTCACACTCTAATAGCAGAGGTAAATAGTCCAACAGAGCTGAAACCCTATGGCTGAAAAGCTTATAATATTTACTGTGTAGTCCTTTACAGAAAGTTTGCTAATTCTTGCTCTCGGTTTCTAAATAAAAAAAATAGAGAAGGAGCAATGTGAAATGAAAATACTTGTTTGGTCATGCTACTGGGAAATTAAGAGTCCATAAACCTGAGTTAAAAATATATTCAATGTTTCCTTGGCCAAGTTTTCCCCTCTGTAAAATGGGATTAATAATATATGCTTCACTGATTATAGTGAGGCTCAAATGTAAAAATCACTAATTAAAACATGCTTGTATTCATAAACATTAGAGAAATGTCAAGTATTGCTGATAATGGCTCACAATGTGTAAGTAATAAACATTATAGATGCCTCGGGTACCGGTGGTATATACATCACCTACCAAAATGTCACTGGCCACAAAGTAATTTAACAAAATACCCTGTGAAGTTCTTGAAAGGAAGGACATTTGCTCTTTTTACTGGATTAATCAGTATATCTCTGTTGTCTTAAAAGTTCCTAACAAATCAATTTTTTTAAAAAGTTTTGTTTGCATTCTCTTCTCTGAGCACTTTTCATTTTCATGAATCCATCAACAATAAAGGTCATTCAGACACAGGAATCTCACCAAGCTGTGGGAAAAATATGAGGAGGCAATAGAACAACTGTAAAGAAAGGTTTATGGGAGAAACCAAAATGGTGGCATAAGTAAACACCTAAACTGCTGCCTCACATAGCAATATCAAAACTACAACTAAAAGACAAAATGGACACTATCCAGAACCACATGAAAGTTGGTTGAGTGGAAATTCTACAACTAGAAGGAAAGAGGAAAGCACACTGAGACTCAGAGAAGCTGCAAAAGGCTGAGGTACAGAGACACACGAGTGAAGAGGACAGGTGGCTGAGTGCACGGGCAGCTGGCTTTCTAAAGTGGGAGGGAGACGGAAGCTCCCAACCGCACTGAACTCTAGTCCCAGGCAAGAATCTGGGAAACCAAACTCATTTGGGAGGAATCTGGACTGTCAGGAGGGGAGGAAGCGCACTGAGGCTAGGGAGCTGCAGAAAGCAGAGGTCCAGAAACATGCACGCATAGAGGACTGACTGCTGAATGCACAAGCAGTTGAGTGCAAGGCTGACTTTCTAAAGTGGAAGGGAGATGGAAGCTCCCAACTGCACTGAACTCCAGTTCTGGTTGAGTTTCTGGGAATCCGGACTCATTTGGGGAGAAACTGAATTTTCTGGCAGCGGGTGAAACTCGAGGGTAGCTTTCTCTCAGAGGTGCTTTCAGTGATTACCAAGGGACATTGAGACCCAGTGGCCTCTTACAGGAAGGATGACAGAGAGCCAAGGCTGTCTGCTCCGCCCTGAAACTCTTCCCAATCCAAACTGAGCACAGAGGCTTTTGCAATTTTGCGAGTCTTATCTCATAAGTGTGTCTCCAGCACAGAAGTTCTCCCAGTGTAGACACAGCTAATCCTCACAGCCAATTGTCCTGGAGGTCAATTTCTCCCAGTGATACCAACAACAATCAAGACATAACTACAACAAGGCTGAGCACACAGTCCACAAAGTGGTGCACCAAGAGTGTCCACCTCAAGAAACTGGGGAGGCTGAGCCACTGTGCCCTATAGGACACTTAGCACACAAAGCTACTCTAGCAACTCAGAGAAGCAGCGAAAATGTGGAGACAAAGAAATAGATCACAAATGAAAGAAATGGAGGAAAGCAAATGACTAGATATAAGTTCAAAACCATGGTTAAAAGGTTTTTAAAGAATTTCCCAGAAAAGGCTGATAAATTCAGTGAGATTCTCAAGGATATGAAAAGGACCAACTAGAAATTAAGCATACATTGACTGAAATAAAACATATTATACAAAGACCTAAAAGCAGACTAGAGGACCGCAAGAATCAAGTCAAAGGTTTGAAATACAAAGAAGCAAAAAACACTCAACCAGACAAGCAAAAAGCAAAAAGAAACCAAAAATTTGAAGATAGTGTAAGGAGCCTCTGGGACAATCTCAAGCATGCCAATATCAGAATTATGGAGGTACCAGAAGAAGAGAGAGAGCAAGATAGTGAAAACCTATTTGAAGAAATAATGACAGACAACTTCCCCCACCTGGTGAAAGAAATAGACTTATAAGTCCAGGAAGCACACAGAACCCCAAACAAAAGGAATCCAAAGAGGACTACACCAAGACACCATAATTAAAATGCTAAGAGCAAAAGAAAGAGAGAAGATTAAAAGCAGCAAGAGAGAAACAGTTAGTTACCTACAAGGGAGCACCCATATGATTGTCAGTTGATTTCTCAACAGAAACTATGCAGGTCAGACAAGAGTGGCAAGAAATATTCAAAGTGATGAATAGCAAGATCCTACACCAAGATTACTCTACCAGCAAAGCTATCATTCAGAATTGAAGGTCAGATAAAGAGCTTCAAAGATAAGAAAAAGCTAAATGAATTCATCACCACCAAACCAGTATTATATGAAATGCTGAAAGGTACTCTTTAAGAAGAGGAAGAAGAAGAAAAAGGCAAAGATAAAAATTATGAATAACAAATACATGTCTCTCAACAAGCGAATCTAAAAATCAAGTGAATAAAAAATCTGATGAACAGAATAAACTGGTGAGTATAATACAATCAGGGGCATAGAAAGAGAGTGGACTGACAATTCTCAGGGAAAAAGGGGTATGGGGGTACGGGAAGAGACTGGACAAAAAGCGTACACTTATGGATGAGGACAGTGTGGGAAAGGTAAGGGCAGAGGGTGGGTTGGGAACCAGGTGGAGGGGAGCTATGGGGGGAGGTAAAAAGAGGAACAATTGTAATAATCTGAACAATAAAGATTAAATTAAAAAAAGAAAGGTTTATGAAATGAAGCCATCACATGGCTTAACCATGAGAAGACAAAAAGCATTTCAATCTTGCAGAGAATCAAAGATGCTCATAAAGTCCTTCTTTTTAAACTTTCAGAGCTTAAATTGTGGGTATGAGAAACAAGGAATACATCAATAGCATTGGAAGGCAAATTCATAAATCCTTTTAGGACAACTGGCATATATCTCATCAAAACCATCATCCATCATGACATGAGGTTCAGATGCTTAGTTCATTCTTTCATTCCCTGGAAGATGAGCTGCCTTTAATTCTACCATGATATACAGTTCTGTTGCATAACAATGTCTTTAATGTGCCCCTATAAAATATGATAGATCAGGTGAATGAGTGGCCGAGCAATTGATCCACATTTCTCTAAATGACATTTAAGTGCTTATTTATTAAAGTTTTAGGATAGCTAGAAGAGATAATTATACCTTTCCACATGACCATCTATCTATCTTTCCTGTTGCCCATTTGCTCCTGAAAGACCCAACAGTCTCCTGGATGATTTGTCATCGATGAAATCTATTTCGGTAAATTCTTTTCAAGTAGCAATTAAAATGTTATGCACTGCACTATTTTGGTTGAGAGAATTTTCATCTCACAACTGATATAGATTTTGATTTGCTAGTCATCTAGAATTCATCACCACAATTGTAATTGCCCTGCTTTGTTTACTGGGCTTGGAAAAAAAGAATAAATTGAATACTACGGACTTGTCCTGAACCACTTTAATATAAGTTTACTTTTAAATGGTATTCAGAGGGTATCCAGCATATCTTTGACCTAGGCATTAAAGACCAAAAAAAAAAAAAATGCACAATATATTTATGATGAACCTGTATCTGTAGTTACCAATGTTGATTCATAATCTTATAATCTTATAATTATCTTTCCTCAGGGCATTCTTTCAAATGGAGGAGAAAAGGGAATATCATAAAACCTATAAATCATCTTTTAGTACAATGAATAATGGTTCCCAAAAATGAGAACCACTGAGCCCATCAGAATCCTCTGAGAACTATGAAAAATTCAGATTCCTGAAGTCCACTCAAACCAACCAAATCAAAATCTATGAGGGGTTGGATTCCAGTCATTTTTCTTTTTAATAAAGTGCCCAGTTTACCCTGCACATCCAGTTCAATGCCAGACTGGAAAATGCTTTAGAGAACAACTTGTTGAAACATACATTTTATAAGAGCATATACAAATAAAATGATTACACTAATCACTTAAATGTAGTTGATTATGGGTGGGTGAGGAAAATGAGAGGGGGGACAGAGGTAAAAAGCAAGGGAGGGAGGGCTGGGGGAAAGGCAGGAGAATGTAGGGGAGAGTTGGAGAGACCAAGGAAGTAGGTAGAGAAAGAAAAGATAAGGACCTTTCTATCTACCAATAAGAGATGATTAAGTGAATTCTCTGAGTATGAGGGCCAAAGAAAGAAGAGGAGAGGTGGGGGGATTATTTATCCCTTTGCATATGAATTTCTGTACAGCCAAGCAATTTTAAATAAAGGTAAGTAAATGTTAGTTCTTAGCAAGTCCAAATGGGGTATGAGATCACCAGGACAGTAAATCCCTTCAACCTTGACCACTGAATTCACTAGCAAGACTAGGTAGTTGTCTCAAATTCCTTGCCCAGAAGCCTTAAAGCTGGATCCCTATCTTTCATCCCTCTGTTTATCTGTGAATAAATATATACATTATTCTTGTTCTTTTAATACTGTAACCTCTTCAGAGCAGTTAAAAATTATGTTAAAAACTCATTAACTTTGACGAGATATTGATGATGCCAGCGGTTAATTACAAGCCAGCTGGTGTTATGGCAAGAATTAAAAAGTTAGGCACTGGAAGTTTGTTTAAAAAAAAAAAAAGCACACTGCATTCATTTGGCAGATTATTGAGAGATTTTTGAAACAGCATCACTCACTGATGACCTTACAACGTAGGTCAAGGAGAGATGTGTGAACCAACAGATCAATTTGAATCCCTTTACTCCATTACAAAATCTTCCAGATTCTCCCTTGCTGGAAAAATGAAAGAAAAGGTGATAAATTCCTATGCTTCCTGGTGTTAATTGATTGCAAGCTGGGGTCAGAAAGACATGTCTCCCGAAGGAGTGCTCATACACAATTTAGAGGCACTGTGGGGCCTCTGACATGCCTAAAATGCATTAAATAGTGGTCACTGTCAAGTACCAAGTAGCAAAATTCAGTATGCTTCTGGTTTGTGCTCATAAAGGGAGCACTAGAGTATTCAGGGGTCCCTGTCTCCTCAAGAATGAGGATTTTTAATAATCTTATCACCCAATAAGCTCTTTTCTTCTATAGCCAAAAGGGGTATATTTTCTAAAGAGAAAATAGATGATAAGATACAGTTGTGGTTGTTGTTGTTTTTAAAGAAAAAATAAACAAAGGAAGGGTTTATCTTTTTCAAAAGATATTCAACATAAAAAGAGTATAAGCAAACAATATGGAAGCAACGAAGCTTGGGTGAAGTTACTGAAATTATATCGGCCTCAGTATCTCATCTGTAACATGGGCATTATATTTGGACCTGCCTCATCAGCTTCCTATCAATCAGTAAATGAGGTAATACACATAGAATACTTGGTACCATCGGGAGAGTGCAGGAAACACACAGTAAATGTTCATTACTTCCCACGCAGGCAGGAACAGCTCAGGGTCTGAAATCAAGGGGCTGAGGTTCCTCTTCATGGATTTGACACTGAGCAATTTAGGAGGCCTCAAGTTTCAGTCTCCACATCAATAAAATGAATAAAAATATCTTCCTCCCAGCATTGTACTAGGATTAAATGAAATAACCTCTATAAAGTATCAGAATGGTGCACAGTGATTGCTCCCTAATACTAGTAGAAGTGCTACTAAGTAATGCTCTTGTGAAGGGGTTCAGAACGAGCATCCTCCACCAAGATGTATGCAGATTATCTTGACCTAAAGGCAACTGAGACCCCAGGGGCTCAAGAGAAACTTCTGCCCCCATCCTTAACTATCTAGAAGAATTTAAATTAGGGGTCTGGCCCATGATAAGTGTTATCATCAGAAAGACTTTTACCTACTGGCATGGCAGGGCAAACTACTAATTACTGAATATGCACTCTCCCTGCAATTACCTTCTGGAGCCCCAAGCCACCTTCCCTCATCCCCAGCTCAAAATAACATTCATCCCTCATTTTTCCCTTCCTGCCTCTGAACTCCCCCATGTATGTAGGGTTTTCTGACTCTCATGTATGTGAGAGTATATCTGTATGTCCTTAAATTTTTTAAAATATATTTTTATTGATTTCAGAGAGGAAGAAAGTGAGAAATAGATACATCAATGATGAGAGAGAATCACTGACCGGCTGCCTCCTGCATGACCCACACTGGGGATTGAGCCTGCAACCCAGGCATGTGCCCTGACAGTGAATCAAACCATGACCTCCAGGTTCTAGATCAATGCTCAACCATTGAGCTACACTAGCCGAGCTGTTTGTCATTAAATTTGGTCGTATTCTCTTGCTATTCTATTCGATTACTAGATCAGCCTAAAGAACCCTGAGGGTGAAGGAAAATTTCTTCCTTCCTCTTCTTGCTATATGAATAAACTCTTCACTGATACACACACAGCAGAGGTCAAAACATTTTGTGGAACTTTGTAACACACAAAGAAAAATGTGTGCAGATGAAAAGATGTAAAAACCATCTTCTCCAAAGTCCTAAAAGGGGCCCAAGAAGAAAGTGAACGGTTATTTCCAGTGCCATGACCCCCTACTCTTCTGTTAGTTAGGCTGTTTAAGTAGTGATGTCTCTAGCCTTCTCCCTCCCAAGCTTAACCTTGTGGGGGTGATGGGCAGCCCATGAGCTGTGAGTGTCTTTCCCACTGATTATCATTACTCCTGCACCCCCATTATTTGTGGCTTGCACTTCCCCTGGCCAGCGAAGGCATGGTGTGCAGCTCTCTAGCTGAGCACCTAATGGTGGATTTAGCCATTATCATTTCTCACCCATCAGTGAATAATCATTATTGTTTACTCACTTCTCTTTTTATGAGGAACACAGTTAGGAAGATGGTTTGCTTTCCTTGTTTCCCATTCAGCTCTGTTTTATAGACCTTTCTCTCAACTTAGCACAGTTTTATTCTGTTTCCAAAAACTACTCATCATTTACTGGTGTTCAACATAAAAAAAAAAAAGCCCTGACTGGTTTGACTCAGTGGATAGAGTGTTGGCCTGCAGACTGAGGGGTCCCAGGTTCAATTCCAGTCAAGGGCATGTACCTTGGTTGCGGGCACATTCCCAGTAGGGGGTGTGCAGGAGGCAACTGATTAATGTTTCTCTCTCATTGATGTTTCTAACTCTCTATCCCTCTCCCTTCCTCTCTGTAAAAAAATCAATATATTTTTTAAAAGATTAAAAATAAAGTAAAATAAAAGGTTTTTTTCTTCTTTTGTGAATCAAAATGTTCAGCCCAAGCCTTACCGATCTTGACCTCCCTCGTTTCTGTGAAAACAAACCTTCCAAACTCATCTCAGAACATTTGCTTTTATCCCATACCTATCCCATATGCCTTCTCTCGTCTAATGTTATTTCATTTTGAGAAACTGAGGGGAGGTGGGTTTGTGTGGGAGATGTTGTGGAAATTGAAGCTTAGGATATTGCAAAGGCTGATTAGTTCAGAACAATGGGGCGAATACTTGACCCACTGATGACCCTCCGAAGCCCCAAATAATAACATACTTTAAACCACAAACAATCTGTACCAGCACTCAGAAATAAGTTGGTTGAGATACCATCCTAAATTCTTCCCAATTCTACTCTCACAGCTAATTTTCTATACTTTCTGATCGTTTTCTTTTTATTTTAAGCACTTATTACTTTTATAATGTGGGGGGGAGAGACATTTTTAACAACTTATTGATAAAATTGTAAAAAGTAGGCAGATGTTCTCACCCAACCAATGTTTTTCTCTTCCCTCTTTTTCTAGAGCTATTGGGGGGTGATTACTAACTGCAGCAATGCCTGACTGTTACGGGCAGGATTTCAGAAGGCTTACAATACAGTCCTTCTGCCAAGCATTCAATATCACATTTTTTAGCTTACTGTTTGGGGTCTCATGTTTTTTCCATCCAACTCTTGACTCATTGTATGTGTGTACGCACACTTTGTTCCAGACTGTCTGTCAGCGGAACACTTCTTTCTAAATGAAGAAAAGTGTTTCTGGTGAATGCCAAGACTCTCTGCGGAATCAAAGTACAGAGTTGCTACTTCTTTGTTTCCTGCTGGTTAATTGCTTTAAAGACAAAAATCAAGGGTGAGTGCGCCACTAAGAAAATCTTCCATAGGGCACGCCCCAATTTACCTTTCAAATTATCACAAACCGCATTTTGCCAACTTGAGATCAAGGTGACAAATCTCGGCTCAGAAAGAAAATTTAGGGATGTGTCAGCCCCATCAATAAGCTCTAAGGAAAAGTAATTCATTTTTAATGGAAATTCTGTTTACAAAATAGGCTAGGTATATAACCAGAGTCTAAGATAACTCACCCTGGCAAATAGACTGCATACCTAATAGAGTGAAATAAAAGGGATGCACAGCACATTGTACTTACGAAAATAAAGTACAGGCAACATTTTATATTTACTACAACAGTTGATTTTACATCATATAGAAGCTTTCATGTTCAGCCTTGATTTAGACTCAAGAAGTAGAGGAAAATAAAGGTTGGGAAAGATGAAAAAGGAATGAAGCCATTACATTAAGTAAAGCTTTATCCTTATTTTTCAAAATCCTTAAACCAATACAAGTTCTTTTTGGTGAATTTATTGGTTTTTTTTTTCCATTTCTGTCCTCCACTGGTCTAGCTATTCTCGCTCCTTAATAAATGTCACACCATTCCTGTTACAGGTATTATTAAGACATTTTTAAAATTCTGTTGTTTCTATTTTTAAATTTGCTTTTCACTATAATCCTATAGAGACTAGTGCAGTTAGAAATATTCCCAATTAGCAGATGAAAAAACTGAGGCACTCAGCAGCTCTGCTGTTGGCTGAAAGTGACAGAAATAATGCATGCAGCAACCCTGCACACTCACTACGCCCACATCCCCAGAGAAGGAACAGGTGACTGATGCCACCTGTTGACTAACTGCTAAATGCATTTTATTTTTACCACAAACTCAGAAACAAAGGGAATAAACAGAGTCCTTGGAAAATACAAAAACAAAAGTCACAGCCTTATTACTCTACTGTAATGTGATGTTGGAGTAAGTAAAGTGTACACACAGAATAACCAGTGGATATAGTTGAGATCACCAAGGATGTTGGAAATATTCCAAAGATTTAAACAACAGCAAATCATAAACAATAAAAATAAAAAACAAAGAAAGATCAAGGTAGGAGTTTATGGAGGATAGGAAATATAAACACACTGTGTTTATATGAAAATAACATGGGGATAGTTTATATCTCACTGGGGCCAGTTATTCCCCAGCTCCTAGCTCCTGGCATATAATGATGTTCAATCATTTTTGATGAAAGATTAAATACATGAAGGTCCCTCCCTCAATGAGTCTAGGTCTAGCAGAGAAATAAACATGAAAGCAAATAATTATTACAAACAGCATAATCTTGATAACAGTTAATGATTTTTGCTCCCTAAGGGGTTGTTATGGGTAGTGATTAACAATGGCCTTAACAATGGCCCTGTGAGGTAAGGCCTATTAACAGCCTCACTCTACAGGTAAGTAAACTGAGGCACAGAGTCACACTGGGGAGGAGCAAAATTATAATGAGAATCCAACATGGGTAACAATTGGTACCACTTAGCATAACAACGTTCTGAGTCGTGGAGGGAGGAGACACTGTGTTAAGTCATGTCCACTAGGGTAGAATGCAAAAATAGCCACAATTATTCATTCCCCTTGCATCCATGCTCTTTGCAGTTAACTTTGCATTTCCTTCCAGAAGATAGAATCTGCCTGCCCCCCACCTCATGAGCTGGCCTTGTGATTTGCTTTGGCCAATAGAATATTGTGGGAGTGACAGATGTTTCAGTTCTAAGCCAGCAACTCAAGAGGCCTTGCTTCTGTTTATTTTCTTGGGACCCTGACAGTACCATGTGAACAAGCTTAGGATAGTTTGCTAGAGCATCACATGGAACCCAATTGAGTCAGTTAGTTCATTCCAGCTGAGGTCCCAGAAATGTCAGAGTCTATCCAAGACCAGCAAAACCGGCTAGGTGACCTGCTCTTGAGAGCAGATGCATGAAGAAGTACAGCTGAGATTAGAACTACCTACATGAATCTAGCCTAAACTGCCAACCCACAGAATCAGGAGCTAAATAAACAGTTATTGTTTTAAATCCACTAAGTTTTAAGGTTGTCTGTTATACAAAAATACTCAGTGATACACACGCCATTATCAGAATCTGCTAGAGCCAGGCTTAAAAAATTTTTAAGTCAAGTAAATAATTTGAAAAAGGGAAGCATAGTTTAGGATTTCCAGAATAAAGACATTTTGGAAGGCCAATATGGAAAACTATTAGGATCTCATAACAAGACAATCTCAAATGTGTGACCAAAATAAATTAAGATAAGGACCTTCACAGTTCCTGTTTAGTTATATGGTAGGCTGCTTCTAAAATGGTTCCCAATAATCCCCAACTTCCTTTAGAATGTCCTGCAAAGCCATAATCAATATGCCAACTGGGTCTGTTGCCCCGTCTAAAGGTTCAGCTAGGAAAGAATCAGCTTCCAAGCTCCTACAAGACTGTAGGCAGATCTAGTTCTCAAGGCTGTTGGATGTGTTGTAGTGTACCCCCATCTTACAGAGGACGTCTCAAAAGTCAAATTATGGAGTCATTTATTAAAAGCCGGCAGCATACGAGTTCTGGAGCAAAAGCACTCCAGACTTTGCAGCTCCGAACAGCTCAACACAACTGGCTTATATTGGCAGACTATCACAAAGGCATTGATTACATCTTTGGGTCTGGAATGAGGAACCTGCTTTGCAAAAAGCATTTTTACAGAAGCAAAAATAGAGCAAGTTAGTATCTAAGAATCACTAAATCAACAGAAACACATTATCTGGGACCATCTGGGCAATTTAGAAAGATTATGTTATCCAGATTTTGGGATCACTGAGACAACAGGAATGGACTATCTGTAGCTACTGAACAATTTCAGGTATGTTCTGATCCCAGGACCACTAAGTCACCCAAAACTCAATTATCGGTAGCTACTGAGACAATTTAGAATGATTGAACTGTCCTGGTTCCCAGTATAATGTGCTTCGATGACCAATGAGATCATAATCAATGGGATATTCAAACCATCATTAATATTTGGATAGCATACATAAATTCAGAAAATCAAAATAACTTCTATTGTTTTAGCAAACACATAAGTACAGAACCCAAACAGCAGTTTCTACCTGAGATGATTGCTACCGTACTTCAGATGGAGGTCCTTAGTTTCTTGCTGGCTGTTGGCCAGAGGCCACCCTTGTGTCTTTACATTGGACCTCCATAGAGCCACTCAGAACAAGATGGTTTGCTTCCTCAGAGCAAGTGCATGGAAAGAATCAGAGAGGGCGAGTGCAAGCAAGAAGGAAGTCGCAGTCTTTGATAACCTAACCTGGAAGTTGCTATTTCATCATGGTTGCCATATTCTATTTATTAGAAGCGAGCTGCCAGGTCCAGCCCAGACATAAGAAGAAGGAATTACACAAGGACATGAATCCCAGGATTTGGGATCATTTGGAACCATTTTTGAAGCAATATTACGTTAACAATTGCATAATTAAAATCTAGAAAACTGTGAAGATACGAGTCTTATTCATAAAATTTCAAAATGCCGGTAGGTTTCAGGAACCAATTCTTAAAATTTGAAGTGATTTTTTATACAAATTGTGCAGTGATATTGTCCCAAAGAATAACAAAGGGTGAAACTATAAATACGTTTTAAAAGGTTTAGGAAAATTCTCAGATGCTGATCCTATAATGGGTGTAGGAAATGCATGCAGTCGATCCCTAATGTTTTCAGAGTTACATCAAGAAAGACAACCTTAGCTCCTACAAAACATCCCTCAGAGGCAGGCAAGACGGACCACTGGCCTAATCCGTTGTGGCATCTCTTATATACTTATGCATAACACTATGTGGGAATGCAATAAAAATTTAAACAAGGTACTAGAGTTCAAACAAAGAGGGCGTAGCTTTTGAAAAATGGAGACATGGCATTCCTACATGGTCTCTAAGACATCTGATGTACCAGTGCTCTTTTATATTAGTTGCATCCACCAGGAGCTCCAAATCATAGATTCAAAAAGCATGTTGGAGCTCCTTGTAGAATTAAGGAGAAGAAAACAGGGTTTTGTAGAATATTACTGTTGGAAAGAAAGGAAAATATCCTGACTCCATATGCTAGACCTCTCTCTCATACCTACATGATGTTCAAGTGTTTAAAAGATAAAGCCATCATTTTTGCCCTCAGGCAGGTCTAAGTAGATATTTTAGGCATACTTTTGGGAGGGGTTGTTGTTTTTTTGGGGGGGAGGGAACGAGGGGGAACATTTGTTTCACTCAATGTTTTAAAGAGAAGAATGAGGACCGGTGTGCCAAAGGCTTATGTGTCACAATACACATAGTAGGGCAAATAAATGTTCATTGCTAATGCAGTAGCACTTAATGAGAAGGTAAACATCCCTCAGTGAAAAGAATGAATGTTGAAGTTCCCACATAAGCAGAGGCAGACATTTTGACATTGTAAGAGCAGTAGCTTCTGTCAATCAACCTGAATTCTCTTTAAGCCTTAAACATATAAGTCACATTGAGAGGGTTATGCATTTCACAAGTGGATTTATATATAAATACTTTCGCTGGCTCCAGTTCAACACAACAAAAGAAGTCAAACATTAGTCTGTATTTGTATTTCTTTGCTGAAGTGTTTTGACATAAACTGCACACAATCCTAGCTAAAAAGCAGCAGGCAGTTTGGAACTAACCGCTCCTCACACTTGCATTCTTTGTGATAGGAATTTTTTTTTTCTACTTGGAAAATTAGAAAGCCTATGAGTGAAAGGTTTGCTTAAACTTAACAGAAAAAAAATTTAAGCAGCATAGCAGTTTTGAAAACTTTGAGCTTCAAACATAATTTACTTTCTGCATTTCGGAATGCCTCTATCAATTCCCAAATTCTAACTGCATAATTTATAATCAACATTTATACCTTTTGAAGATAGAAAGTAATACATATATATCTAGAAGTCACCCAGAACCCCTTTTTATGAAAACCAAGTCAGTTCTTCTAATGAACAGAAAAGACATCTGAGTTAAAACCATTAAATATCCAAGTAACATGGCAAAATACTATTGGAAATACTTATATTTTTAGAAATTTTCATCGTTACTATGTCTGCATGGAGTTAGGAAAAACATCTCTAGAGATTACCTGAATTAGTCAGTTATTGACACAACTAGGATCACAAATTCGTGTCCCTTGAAAGGAACTGTGAGCAGTGAGGCTGCGGTGGGCACAGGGGTGAGCCTATCCATACCCCCACCTGACACCTCCCTCAGCAGCCAAACCCCACTTGCCTGACCTCCCCCATCTCCTGTCTGCCTGCAGCCCCATTTCTGTCACTGCTGCTCCCATGCACTGACAGTGCAGGGCAATTGGGGCCAGCGCCAGCAATGGGTGTGAGAGGTGGCTACTGGCTCCAATCGCCCCTCAGGAGCAGGGGAAGGTGGAGAACCACCAGAGGCTTGCCCCAATGACAGTGACCGGCACCCTGCCTTGGTCTGGCGCCCGCTCTCACCTGCTCCACCATCCTGTCACGGCCTACGCCCACCATGTCCCACACTCTGCAGCCTGCTGCCATTGCCCACCATGTTCCTCACACACCCCCTGGTGGTCATGCACATCATAGCGACAGGTTGTTCAGTTGTTTGGTTGTTCCGCTGTTCGGTCTATTTACATGTTAGGGTTTTATATATACTAGTATAGATAATGCTGAATAACAAACCACCCTAGATTTAATAACTTGAAGCAACTGACATTTTATTTTCACACTTATCAGACCAGGATGGCTGCTATGTGGCTGAGCAAGGTTGGAGTATAGGCTCCAGGATGCAGGTTAGGTTCGGATCTATTTATCCTCCTTGAATCAGTGGTTGCCAGGAATATGTGGTCAGCTCCTCATTTGTCATCCTAGGACTCAATCTGAAGTGGCAATGGCTAATGAAATATATTGTCCTTCCTGGGGCTCACCAAAGTGTATAAAGGCAAACCCAATCACACAAGAACACACAATGCCTCTGCTCGTATCATGTGTACTAACATCCCTTTGGCTAAAACCACTTACTGTACATGATCAAGTGAAAAGTCCAGGGATGGGGAATTATACTTTGTCACAATGAGGTCATGCCAATAAATAAGTCTTCTAAATTATCATTATTTGGTGCAATTGCTAACTTTTAATCATCAATGGAGGAGTTTTTCTTTCTTCCATATTGAGCATAGTATAATTGTTATAGATAAAATTAAGAATCTAGAGGGAATATTTTTTCAAAAAAATTTTGTACTTCATTGAAAATCTGCATACAAAGGACAATTCTATAGTTTAAAATGCCCATTGTTATGAGTTATATATCAAATATGAATGCATGAATATACAATTCATGTATATAGGAAGATTAAGTTTAGAAATACATTTCTATTTAGATAAGTAACTCTTTTACTATTTGCTTTATTTTCTAAATACTTTATCTGGAAGTCAACACAGCTGTAACCCATACTGTACCAAGTTCTGAGAAGTAGCATATTATTTCCAGTGAAGGTAGATTTTAAGAAAAATAAGATGAAAAGAAGCTAAAATAAATGCTAAAATTCAAAGTGCATTTTGCTGGTCCCCCCATACATGTAATACATGGAGAGACAAAAGAAAAGAGAGAGAGGTTGGCAGCTTTAGAAACTCGACCCCTTTGTGCATTCCATGCATGCTTGGCTGGAAGAGACAGCACTGACAGATGTGAGGAGATGGACCAGGGTGGGATATGCCAGGCTAGAACTCCCCACCTTTTCCTCTCTTAAAACAGTACGTGTTCCATTCCAAGGATAGTCTGTTTCCACAGCTTCCTGTTCTCCCACCTTGTCTGCTAACCCCAAAGCTAACAGAGTGGTAGAAAATTGCATGTCCTTCACTAACCTAAGCTCTTCCAACTTTCTAACTGGAACTTTAGACTCCAATTTGGCATCAGTGCCCAGCCAAGCTGCGCACAGATTTCAGCCCCCCATGTGGCAGCCATTCTTTTACTTTCTTTGCCACAGAGCATGATGCACAGTTTCTCAAACAAGCACATTAGTGTTGGGGGGGAGGGGTGCATGTCCCTATACTCACACAGCTACACAAGCATCTAGAAGAAACAATCATCTAACATTTATGTGTGTCATTCCTCCCCACATAGAGGTTGACCATTTGGGATTTCCGCTGTGGATGCCTCTTTTCCAAGGCCAATTTCTTTGGTCTCCTAACTGGTTCATCAATTTTGGTTCACACACTGACCTCTATATATGAAGAGAAAAGAGACAGATCACTCCAGATTGATAGGTAGCAGGTTTAACAAACAAGGAAACATATACAAAGCTCATCTTTTCTTTTTTCTTTTTTTTAAGGTTCATCTTGAGTGGTCACAAGACAAAAGGATCTCCACACCTGCCACCAGAGTCTTAGAAGTTTACATAGAAGCCTTACCTGGGTTCAGTCTCAATTACATCTTACTCTCTGAAGGCTGCATCCTTGAAAATGGCTTTCACGATGGGAATGGTGGTAGGTACATACATTACAAGGATGGGAAAGGAGGAGCCTCTGAGTCAATCATTTGTCATGTGCTCTCAGTGACTTCCTCCAACATTGCCAATAACAACAACAACAACAACAACAACAACAAGCTTGGCATTTTAGTCCCCTTGAGACAGCAGCAACTGCAACTTTATCTGTCAACTAGAGTCTTTATATGACAACCCCAAGTCAAAATGACCTAATGCTTGTACACTCCTGCTCCAGAATCTGGATTGGCTAAACTCAGTGGCCTAACTAGCTAGAAAGTTTCTTAGTCCAGAATGTACTAGTTTCTAAAGCAAATAGATGTTTGAGGTTGACACAGCAACCTTGCTTTCTCTGGAGCAAGTTATAAAAAATTTCAGTTTGTGGCAGTATCTGTTCTCAGATAGAGCAATCAGAATGGTAGCAAAAACACCCATTCCTGATTATTCTATACTAGGGGCCCGGTGCACAAAATTTGTGCACTGGGGGTGGGTGGTCCCTCAGTCCCACCTGCCCGCTCTCACATACTGGGAGCCCTCAGGGGATGTCCTACTGATGGCTCATCCCCAGACTGCCCAAGGCCTAAAGCCTCTGGCTGAGGCTTTAGGCCTTGGGCACCCAGCGATCACCATGTGATGGGGCCGATGACTGAGGCTTTCTGGCCTTGGGCAGGAGACCTCGGCCAGGGGACCCCCAGCAATCGCTCTGTGATCATGCCAATGCCTGGCTCTGCCCCAGCCCCAGCCTTGGCCAGTAGCCATCTTGGTTGGGGGTTAATTTGAATATCACTCCTGATTGGCCGGTGGGCGTGGATTGTGGTGTGGCTTGTGGGTGTAGCAGACATACAATCAATTTGCATATTATCTTTTATTAGATAGGATAAACCTTTTCACAGTTGGTTTTGGGTACAATCACATGTTCCTTCAATAGGAGTTTAGTATAGGGGTTTTGTCTCATACAGACTTAGAGGCAGAAAAGAGTAATTTTATCTGTGTATATTTTTTCTGCTTGTCCATAATTTTACCACCAGTTCCTTCAGATCAAGAATTGTTCTCTTTGCATCCTTGCTAAAATCTTTGATTATGCCCTGTATGTAGGAAGCATTTGCTTAATCTGCCCAAATAAACTGAATCATTGGATTCTGTATTTTATAAATCCATTGGCTAAAAGGAGTATTTACTAGTCTCAGGAGAAGATGAAGATTGTTCTTGACAGCAGTAGGTAAATTATGAAAAATGAGGGAAATCACCAGAATGAGAGAGCAAACTATGAGTCAAATATATTTGGGCTCCAACCAAATGGCCAGAAGAAACTATATTGGCTTCAAGAAAACCCCTGGAACTGGATTTCATCACCTGTGTTGAAAGAGAATCTTCAATTCCACAAACATGTTTTTGCTAGAACATGAAGAACATGCAAGCCCTGGAGATACATTGGGCTCCACAAAACTGTGTGGATTGCAAATTATTATAACCATGTAAAAAAAGAAAAATTGTGAAAGCTAGATTATTTAAAAGGTACCATAGAAGTTATCTACAATACAAACCTGTAGATTTATGTATAGATTTGGTTAACTTGTTTAAGTTTTGACATGTTCAAGTGACAACTCCCACTCTGTCAACTACAACCTATTAAAATTTTGGTTTTACCACCAGAAAATAGTGTTTAAAAATTCTGAGAGGAATTTAGACTATGGTGTGATTTTTATGTAGAAATCACCCACTTACACAGTATTCCTGGCTTACTTTCAGAACTTCAAAAATAGTCATTACAAAACAAGCTCACATGGTTTAAGGTACATATTGCCATATCCTAATTTTGTTAAAATACATACAGGTAAGCACTAAAAATAATCATAGAGTAAATATTATTATTCCTTTTCTTAACAACAAATTATTACAATTTAAGCTTATATTAATACCTTCCTCTTAATATGTTCCTCAACCATCAAGCACTCAGACACCACTTTCCATGTGAAATTATCCTAGTAATACATTTTTTCTTTGCATTATCCTATTAATGCATTTTCCCTTAACCAAATGATTACCTCTCCAATTTCCTAGAACTCTAGGCAAAAGGATGAATTTCCAAGACTTTTTATTATGGAAAATCTTAATGCACAAAAGCAAATACAAATTGTTAGAGTAAGAAAGGGACCCTCTGTAAAGAAAACTCCATTGATTTCAAAGTCTTACTTGATAGAACTACAAGTTGATCCTTAACCCAGCACCCCATTTTCTTCTGTCTCCAACCCTATTCTTTACTAAAATTCCAAGGCATAGAGGAACAAATGAGTTCTGTTTCCTCCCCAAGTCCAACCTGGGATATTTCTTTCTAAACCATTCTTTACACAGCTTCAACACTCAAATCAGTCTCTTTTAACCCCACAAAGAATTTAAAAAAAAAAATAAAAGCTGCTCATTTCATTCACTCACTCATTCATTCATTAATTCACCAGCTACTTGTGGTTATGTGCCAAGACCTGCGATAAGTAATGGTGTTTCTATAGAGACGATGGATATGACTTCCATTCCACATGAAGCTAATAGTCTAATGGGGAGTCCAAAAGATATACAATTACAATAAGGTGTAACAAGTGCTATAATGAGCAAAAAGAAGGCATCTATCCAGATAGGTGGACAGGGATAATTATTTGGAAGAAGTGATATCTAAGCATAGATCTAAAAGGATGTTTTAAAAAAATCACGTTGCTTTCCCTATCTTCCTATTCCTTGCCTTTCTATTTCAGCACATTGCAATGCAATGCTCCCTAGTCAGTATGTAAATGTGTGTATTATACACACCTCTGTAACTGAAGGCAATATATTTTTTTCAGGACAACAACTAGGTCTTATATTCCTCTTTTATTCCCTAGGGTCAATGATCACAATAGCAACAAAAGTGCATTTAGGACTTTACCAGCTGCAAAGCACTGTGCTATGTGTTTTTGCACATCCTATTATTCCTCCCCACAGCTTTGTGAGGAGATCACCCTTATTGGGAGATTAGGAAACCAAGGTTTAGAGAGGTGAAGCAACCTGCATAAGGTCAAACTTTAGCAAGTAGCGGACTTGGTATTTAAACCTAGTGTAGATTTAAAGTCTGCAATCTAATATCTAGGCCATGCTAACTGAACACAACCATCCACACACTGTTCTATAATCCCTCTTCCTAGCTAGTTCTTAAAATAACTCAAGACTCTTTATAGGAAAAGACATGGTACTGGGAGTGGTGTGGTAAGGAAAAGAGATAATGTCAACTCCTCTGCAGAATTCTGCCTTCTAGGGGTAGTTTTTGTGAGAATTCGGTGGGGGGGGGGGGGGCTAAGGCCACATCTAACCAAGAAATAAACATTCAAATGAGAAATGAATGAGTGGATAAAAAAGGAAAATACCTTAACCTCAGACTCAATTCACAGGGCAACTGTGAGAGTCTCTTTGCAGAGATTACAAATATGTCAAGAAACCAAACACATACTATCAACATCAGAGGATTCCAAGGAACTCACTCAGGTTTCTCCTTGAAGGTCAGTAGATTTCCAATAATGTTTATTCCAAAGGATCTGGCAATGAAGGAAGGAGATGTGATTGTTGTTTATCATTCTCTTAATTTCTTTTCTTTTCCTTAATCTTTTTTTAACTTCTAAAAATAGCTCTTTTATAATGTGATTTTCAATGCTGAATTGAAGCAGGTCCCCATTCTCTGATAGTCTCCCTTTAAAACATCTGGTATTTTGAATCTCAGAGCTCATTATTCATTGTAATTGGTTTTCCTCTTACAGAGTTCTTATGATCCAACTCGAGCTTGTTTCATATTGTCCTCTCTTTTTCATTAAGTTATGTGGACACTGTGGAAGAAGGCTATCTTTTCTGGAGCTGGGCATTTTCATGCTTGTCTAGAGTGAGATTTATGGACAATAGTGCACCCAATGACTTTCCCATGAGACCTGAAGTTCCAACCACACAACTGCTTCACTCCTGAACATTTTGATGTCTCAGCCCATTCAAGAGCTACAACAAAATACTACAGACTGGATTATTTACAAACAAACATTTATCTTTCATAGTCTTGAGGCTGAGAGGCTAAGATCAGGATGCCAGCCAGCATACTTGGATGAGGGCCCTATTTCTGGTTGCAGATTTCTTGTGTCCTCACATGAGGGAAGAGAGAGGGACTTTTCTGGAGCCAGTTTTATAAGGGCACTAACCTCATTCGTAAGGGCTCCACCCAGATGACCTACTCACCTCTCAAGAGGCCCACTTCAAAATACCATCACTTTGGGAATTAGGATTTCAACATGAAATTTGAAGACCCATTCTGACCATTACAGTGGGAGATGAAAGTTTTCAGAGGACTATAGGAGGAAAAGAAAAGGTATTTCCTTAACTTGATCATATCTTTACCATCTGATAGTCTGAACAAAAAAGAAGAAAATCAGGCTGGAAGTGAGGAGGGTAAGTCAGAGGTAATAATAATAAGTAGCTCCAAAGGTAGCTTTTCAGAAGAGACCATGCATTTTACAAATTTTAGAAATCTTATCAGGGATCCCAGACACTAAATAAAGAAGATGATATACAGAACCAACTACAACCAAACTCTGCTATCTTTTGGTTTTCTTTGTATTTTGGGCCTGGGGATAATTTTAAATGGTAATTGTCTATACCAGCTACATTAAAATAATCAAAATATTTGTAAAGTCTGTTATTTTTTTAAAGCACCATGCAATGAGTGTGAAATACAAATAACAACCTAAAAATCATACACCAGAAAGATGGCAATTAACATACCAAAAGTTTAAAGGAATATAGGTTTAGTGTAAATCTCTCAGTGACTAAAGAAAAAAGAAAATGTTAATCAGTTGTAAAGTTATGAATTTCATGACATCATCTGCCATAGGAAGAAAACTATTTCTGCTTTGTTTTTCTTGAAAATGTCTTCATTGTCCTGCGTTTCCCCAAGCATATACACAATACAAACACTTTTGAAGACTTTAGGGAGTTTCCTCCTTACTTCTTAATATGCAAACTCAGATATCATCCTGGGCATATTGCCCAGTATCCAGTAATCTATTGAGTTCAACATGTTGAGACTTTCTGATTTTGATTAAAACATGCACCTGAGAAATTCACGAATGTACTAAGTTTCATTCAAGTCAGTCCTAAATGTTTCCAACAAGGCCATTACCAACATGAACAAAGTTATTTAATTATGTCCTGAAGAGATGAGGTTGGCAGGGTATAAGGTGATAGCCTTGAAGAATAGAGTTCAAAGACAGCATGTCACCTGGGAACCATGTACTCACTCACACCCGGAATCCAAAGCTACACTCACTCAACAATCTGAGAACCAGAACCTTCAAGTATATGCCTTTCAATGGCATGCCTTGAGAGGAGACAAAACCACTGCTTTGTTTCTTTCTTTCATACATTACCAAGCTTCCATGAATGACATCCTTAGCTGCTTTTAATAGGTTTAAAATCCTGTGTCTTCTTTTTTTTTTTTTTTTAATTTTTTTTTATTGTTCAGTTTATTAATTACATTGTTTCCCCTTTTTTATCCCCCTATATCTTCCCTCCACCCTGTACCTATCCCACCCTCCGCCCTCATCTCCCCCTCCCCAATGTCCTCTCCCATTGTTGCAAGATTTTTGTCCAATCTCTTGCTGTACTTCCAACAACACTTTTCTCCCCAAGAATTGTCAGTCCATTCCCTCTCTATGTCCATGTTTCTGTTATAGTCACCAGTTTATCTTGTTCATCAGCCTATCAGTTCACTTGATTTTTATGTTCATTTGTTGATAGATGTGTATTTGTTGTTCATAATTTATATTTTTACCTTTTTCTTCTTCCTCTTCTTAAAGAATATCTTTCAGCATTTCATATAATACTGGTTTGGTGGTGATGAACTCCTTTAGCTTTTTCTTATCTGCGAAGCACTTTATCTGATCCTCAATTCTGAATGATAGCTTTGCTGGATAGAGTAATCTTGGTTGTAGATTCTTGCTCTTCATTATTTTGAATATTTCTTGCCACTCCCGTCTGGCCTGCATCGTTTCAGTTGAGAAATCCGCTGACAATCGTATGGGTGTTCCCCTGTAGGTAACCAACTGTTTTTCTCTTGCTGCTTTTAATATTCTCTCTTTATCTTTTGCTCTTGGCATTTTAATTATGATATGTCTTGGTGTGGTCCTCTTTAGATTCCTATATTTTGGGGTTCTGTGTACTTCTTGGGCTTTTAAGTCAGTTTCTTTCACCAGGTGGGGAAAGTTTTCAGTCACTATTTCTTCAAGTAGGTTTTCATTAACTTGCTCTCTCTCTTTTTCTGGCACCCCAATAATTCGGATGTTGGCTTGCTTGAGGTTGTCCCAGAGGCCCCTTACACTATCTTCAATTATCTTAATTCTTTTTGTTTCTTGCTTTTCCAGCTGAGTGGATTTTGCTTCTTTGTATTTCAAATCTTTGACTTGGTTCTTGTGGCCCTCTGGACTGCTTTTAGGACTTTGTGTAATATTTTTTATTTCAGCCTGTGTATGCTTGATTTCTAGTTGGTCCTTTTTTTTATCTGTGAGGGTCTGGTTTGTATCCTCAGAGGTCTTGCACATTTCCCTGAGGGTCTCATTCATTTCTTTGTAAGTATAATTCATCTCCTTGTAAATCTCATTCATTTGCTGGTTGGTCTTGTTTATTTCCTGGTTGGTCTTGTTTATTTCCTGGTAATTCTCATTAAGTTGATCGGCCTTTTGTAGGAGCCTCTTGAAAAGCCTTATAACCGTGGTTTTGAACTCTATGTCTTGTCGTCTTTTCTCCTCCATTTCTTTCACACCTGATTTCTTTCCATGTCTCTGCATGGTGGCTGCTTTATGTGGCGGCTATCCTCAAAGGGACAGTGGCTCAGTCTCCCCAGTTACCTGAGGTGGGTACTCTTACTGCAATCCTTTATGGGTTGTATTCAGTGTTTTTGAATTTAAACCCAGCTTTTTGTTGTTAGCCCTAGGAGGGTTTGACCTCCAGGCCAATTGTCTGTGAAGCTCAGCTGTGCTCAGGTTGGATGGGCGGAGTCTCCGGGCCAAGCAGACAGCGTTAGCTCCGCCCTATGCGGCCCCAGGGGCTCTGAGCCAGGGGCAATGGCTGCCAGCACCTCTGATAGAGAGCCGCTGTGGAGCTCCACCGGCTGCCGGGGAATTCAGACTGTCCCCAAATGACTTTGCATGCGCAATGTCTCACCCAGGGTCGTAAAACAAAGCAGTCTGACGGTTTTCCGAATGAGAGACAAGTCGCGGTGCGCTCTCTGCGCCGCCACGCAGCCGAGCTGTTCGCGGGAGAGCTGCCTTCTCCACAAGCCGGCAGACCCGGCAGCACCCGAGCTTCGGCGTGCCCTCCCACTGTCCAGTTTTCACCCCGTATGATAGTGGGTTCTCTGGACTTCGCCCAGAGCTGGAGAATCAGTCAGTGGGACGCCCCTGTCTCCCAGTTCGAGAAACCTGGCCGGTTTTCAGCCGCCCGCCTTCTCCGCGGCGCGCACTCCAAACCTCTCTCCGTGCGAATCTTTCAACGCCGTCCGCCGCCGCTCCTCCGGGTCACAGTGTCTTATCTTCACTTTTATTTGTGGAATTTTCACTCGGCGAGTGTTCTGGTGATTCTGGAAGGTGTTTGTTCTTTCGTTAAGTTGTAGTTTTAAAATTGCTGATTATGACGGCAAGATAGGTGTTTTGCCTTTGCCGCCATCTTAGTTCCTAAAATCCTGTGTCTTCTAATATGTGGTCATATATATATATATATATATATATATATATATATATATATATATATATATTCAAGTCCTTTTTCAAGAACTCAAATTGTTCTCTGCCAAGAAACTTATTTTAAATGTTTTCCCCCAAAGTTGTATAAAGGAACAAAGTAGATATCCTTCTTTAAGTCTAAGTTTAAACAGCTTAATGAGTGGAGCCAATTGAAGTAAATCATGATTGCTAAACAGGATTCCGTTTACAATGGCCTTGTGAAAGTCTGCAGAAAAGCACAACAAAAATAGACCCAGACAATAGAAAGGCACTTGTATGGTAGAGCTGCTGCCCCAAGACTCCTTTCTGCAAAGCGCCCATATGAACAATCAATGTGCGTAAAGCAGTAACCTCTGTGGTCCTGTGTTCTCACTTGATCCAAACTATTGAGGTTCTGCACTCTGTTATGTAACTGGCAAACATTTTTCAGACAGTACGTATCAGGCTGGGTTACTTTCTCCTACATTAGGAAATTAGGGGGAGCCCACCCATCACACTCACTGGTATACGCTTTGTACTACACAATTTATCTTCAGACTAATGAGTTTTATGCAGGTGATCAAAAGTTGTGGGTTTGCTTCGAGATGCAATTAGCTAAATTATTTCTTACCATTTCAAGGCATAGCCTAGAGCTCCACAAGGCAGCAATTGTAAAAAGAAACAAAAATTTGAGATGGGACTATTTACGCTCAGACGTCAGACCTGTCTGTGGTAAGACCAAACCCTCAGAAGATTGAAGGAAGATCAATAAGCAGATGAACTGAAACTGCTAGCAGCCTGCCTGTTCCCTGTTGTAAGTCTTCCATCCCTAACTATTGACTTGGATTTATTTTGGGGTTTTTAATAAAGCCCTGTGTTGGAGCAAACACTTTGGGGCAGTGTTTCTTAACAAGACTGTCAGAACAGTGTGCCTGGCAGGTGGGAAAGGGGGGGTCTGAGATCTCAGAAATTTGGGGGATGAGAAATTTCACAAAGATCATTAGCATATTGAAAACTCTCAGGAGTCCTACACAAACTTTAAACTTAACTGATTGAATTTAGCTGAACACCCTCTTTCCTAAAACTTAGAGACAACAGAATCTCATTTTCAACATATTCCACAGAACCGTGTTCCGCCGGGGCTCACTTTGGGAAACCCAATTCTAGAGCCCCAAGTTGGCTACCTGCTTATGCTGTCTTCACTGATTCAACTTAGACAATATGTTGTGAATTCCTCTGTGAAGAGCATCAGAATCTAGAGTGTTTTGTGGACGGAGGGAGTGTTTATGTAAACTGGAATTTCTTTTGGTTCCTAACAACTTGCTGATTTGTTTGTTTGAAGCATCGTTGTCTGTTACAGCCCACCTTGGCGCAGAGTAAAAGGTTTTCAAAGTGCAGCCTGATGACCTGTCACTTGTAACTTTCACAGATGCTTAACTTTGCCCAACACTGAGCCTTACTTCACAGTCTTTGCTGGACTAGTATCAAGACAGCCAGAGTGAACTGTTTAATACTGACTCTCTACAGAATCCAGTTCCAGGCCCTCCACAGCAATTATTAACACTAATTATTAATTAATAACACTAAGCTTTGTAAATCTGATTTTCCCCCTCTATAGTCAAGGAACAACCTCCAAACACAACATCCCAGGTGATCAAGCTGCCTTAGTGCCATGCACCCTCAACTCCCCAAATTCAGGAAGCTGCAAATGTGTCTCCATCATCAATGTGTTTCAGTGAGGACCTAGCATAATAAACTCTTAGCTCCAAAATGCTAAGTTCTGTTAGAACATATGAGATTATCAAAGCAAATGTGTATTCTGCATCCTAGTATGTCCCATTATCGGGCACATTTTTTAAAAAGGCAACACCCACAGGTCTGAACAACTTCAGTTTTATGCAAATTCTGCAAGCACTCAACCGTGCTCACTTGTCACTTCTTTGTTGTATCAGCACAGCAACCCAGGGAGGAATTCTATATCGCATTGATTTGCCATTACTAGCGTCTACCTCTGCAGATACAGGACTCTCTCCACTTGCTAAAGGACTTCTGGCTCTGCACTAGAGTTCTGGTCCACATCCTTCTTTTGTGACTGGCAGAGAGGGGAGCTTCTGTGAGGACAATGATGCAACCCAGTCCTCCTTGGGAATTCAGTATGCTGATGCCCAACCCCGCACGCTTTTTATAATCATAGCCATCATCTTTTTATTATATCTTGGACTTGAGGAGGCCTGAAAGCAGATGTAACTCATGATGACCTGACTTCGATGGGAAAATGAACCAGGTGGCTAATTGTCTCTAAAACAAATACACTGATAATTAGCCAGAGAGCACAATGCAGCAGAAGCCTAACCACCAACCTTTATTTAAGTTAAGCAAATGGGTGAGCAAATGATGCAGCTGCACCGCACTTGGACAAGTTAATAAGGGAGCCATACTTCATCTCGTCCGCCACACTAGCCCAAGCATGCCCTCAGGACTTGGTATCAATGATGCTAAAACTGTGAACTTGGGAAACTGTCAATGCTCACAGTGAAAAACCCTTGTCTGAGTATTTTGTGGAACCAGGGTTTAAGGTGCTAGATTCTCTTGCCTATGGAATGCTGGGGTCAAAGCTGAGACAACAGAAAGATGGTGTGATCACACCCATGCACTGGAGTCCTGATAATTGTGGCTTTCTAGGAGTGCTAGTGATACTATTGCAAATTTCATTTTTCTAGGATTTAAACTATTCCGCTTGGATTGGCTGTCTAGACAAGGATTTAGTAAACTTTTTTTCTGTAAAGGGCCAAATAGTAAACACTGCAGGCTTTATGGGCCTTATGGTCTCTGTTGAAATTACTTCTCTGCTGTTTTAGCATAAAGCAGCCATAGACAGGATGTAAATAAATGAGTCTAACTCTATTCCAATAAAACTGCATTAATGGGCACTGAAACTAAATTTCATGATTCAAGAAATCTTCTTCTTTTGATTATTTTTAAAGCATTTACAAACATAGCAACAATTCTTAGCTTAGGGGCCATACAAATATAGGCTGGATGTGGACTGTAGCTTGCTGGCCCTGGTCTAGATTAATTAAACTGGAGTTGAGATCTTAGAAGTAATATAGGTTTCCTGCTTATCTGTTTCTTAGCTGTACGGGGAAATCTGCTTAAGAGGGAGCTAGTGTTAAGGCCATGGGAAAGAGATATTCAAATCAGTTGATCATCTGCTGTACAAGTCACTGGTCCTGAAGGATATACACTCCTTAGAAGGTTCTAATTCAGAGTTCCAGTTGGAAATAGATCAACCTTGGGGCTCAGGTCAAAAGATACTCCCCAGATGACATTAGGTATTAAAATACACATATTCTTTAGCCCAAATATATTTCATTTCTGGAAATTTTATCCTAAAACTGCATGCAAAAATTGAAGAATAACATGAAGGATGTTTAATACAGTATTGTTTACAAGAGCAAAAAAAATAGAAGTAATCTAAATGTCAACAATTGGAACTTAGTTAAACAATTCATAGTAATATTCTATAAAATGGATTATTATGTATTCATTAAAAATATTATGTATAAGATTATGTATTGTCATGGGAGGATGTTCATCTTAAGGAAACTGACAAGCATGTGACAAAACAATACACAAAATTATCTAACTTGGTTTTTGGAATTGAAGAAAATATATAGAAGTATATAACTAGAATATGGTACTACTGTCCCTCCATATATGGACAGTAAGTAATGGGTTTGTTATTGGTTCTTCATTTTTCCTCTATATTATATTTTATTATCTTTAATTCCTTCCTTCATTCAATGCATATTTATTAAGCACTTATCATGTCCTAGGCCCTGGTTTTCTACAGGAGAAATATTATATTTTGTAATTTTTAAAAACCTAACAATTTTAAAGCAGCAGCAGTCCTCAAACGTTGGTGGCAGAATGTGACAAGCAGTTGAGGTGAGCCACGTGGAAGCCCCCATCATAGAAGAGATATTGGGGGGGATGAGGACCAGGAAGAATGAGGCAGCTGAGAACTGGATCTCAGAGATATCTAAAGCTACACTGGTAGCAACTGTTAGCAACATTGCATGTAACTTTATCCCTCTTTCTACCATTTTTTAAAACTAACCTTTGAAACCATCTTGAAGGGGCCAATGGATAAGACACCAAAAATCTAGCCAAGTAACACAGAGCCGTAATGCCCTTTTTTCTGAGATAGAAAAAAAAATAACTAGAAAGATTTGGTGAGTGAACTTACTCAATATGGGATCTTTCTTGAAAAAAAAAAGGATTAATAGAGTATCCTCATCATAGGAGAGTCTAGACTGCTCTGGATTGTTTGGGTGAATTTTGACACCTTTTGTCAAGTAGCGTATATTTTAAAGCACATATAGCAAAGTACCAGAATGGTGTTGACAGAGAAACAGAAAAGCAAACACTTCCATGTTTTCCTACAGACCTCTGTGATTTGTTGGTCTTACTGAGGTATGTAATCTTTTCAGGTACTGAGCCTAAATACTTATTCTTCTGCCAGTCAAGTACATCAGTCATCCTTCACTGCTTTTGAGGTTACACCTGCTGTGTGGTTAAAAAATAAATAAAAAACAACAACACTGAGATAAGAAGTGCTTACAGGGTTATTTAAAGACATGGACATACAGCTGTGAGATTTTTATTATGAAAACTCAGGTATGGTAACAATTGAACCTGAATGCCAGGATGCATTGCTTTCAGTGAGTTGTCTGAACTCGGTTGGCGGAAGCTTCAACTACACTGAGGCTTTATTGAAAGCATTTTCACAAAACACAGTGATGGACTCTATGGAGAGGAACCAGCGGTCTGAGGAACTTAAGTAGAACTGATAGGACACTGCATCTCCCACATTGTCTCTGCCACTTCTTCCTGCAACTCCGCATACCTACAGAGTGTTGATTTCATTCCCTGCATCTCTATCATCCCATTGACATTGAATAATTATTTTCCAGTCTCCTAAAATGATAGTTCTGGTGTGTGGCTGGCTGACAATCCAACATACAATCAAAACCATGCTGCCCAGATACGTGTAACTGCTTCTCAGCCACTGCTGATCCATCTGTCAAGTTCCATTCACTGGGATTGAAAAGCTTTCAGTGAGCAGAGAAAGTCTACCATGCATGCATGCATGCACACATCACACACACACACACACACACACACACACACACACACACACACACTTGCCCTATATGCAGACTCTGTGTGTATCTAGAGCATAAGCTAATATATTTCAACTACAGTTTTACCAACATTTATACAATAGTTTGGAGTTTTTTAAGAGGCAAATATTTTCATGACATTCTTATAGCACACATAAAGTTTAAACTGAGACAGGTCAGAGGAATGTGAGAGAATCTACAAAATATAAATTATATTTTAATTCCAAAATAAGTTATCCCTCTGCTGTCTCCCAAAGGAAAAAAAGTAGATTGTGGCTTTTGTCACTGCCCTTCTCCAAAAGACCTTCATCTGCATGCCAGTGGGAACCAGGCTGGGACACAAATAGTTGCATCAACTATTTTGCTTTGACACACCACCCAGGGAGCCACAAGAGCAGGAACAAAAGAGAAACCTAGAAACAGTTGCTGTCTTTAATACAACACTGCATTTTCCCATTCATATAAGAAAGGTATTCAGAAACTGGCTATGAGCTTACATTGCTATTTTTTATTTTTTATCAATAGTGGTTTTCACTGGGCAGTTCTTTTCCAGAGCACTCTAAGAAGTGTGCAAATCACCTTTTCATCATCACACCATCTATGAGGCACAGCTAAAGGGTAGGTCATTTTCTCCCAATTGAAAGGAGAAAAAGAAATGGTAGAGATGTCTGCACAGTGGGGATAACTGGCTCTAGAACTGATTTGTTGAGATTTTACTCTTGTTCCTCCCTTCGACCAATTCTCTCTCCAACCATTGCCATCCTGGGGAACAGAATGTTTATTGTTTGTTTGTTTGTTTGTTAACCCTCACCTTAAGATATTTTTTTTTCATTGAGAGAGAGTGGGAAGAAGGGAAGGGGAGAGAGAGAGAAAAAAAAACATCGATGTGAGAGAGAGACATCCATTGGTTGCCTCCTGCATGAATCCCAACAAGGGTGAGGAAGTGAACCACAACTCAGGTATGTGTCTGTGACTGGGAATCAAACCCTTGACCCTTCGTTTTGCAGGCTGGCATTCTAACCACTTAAACACACTGGCCAGGGCCAGAGTGATGTTTTTTAAAAAATAAGTGAGGTTATGTCATGCCTTTGCTTGTACTGTGACTGCCAAAACCTTGTCTAATCTGTCTCTCCAACCTTATCCCTTGCCTTCTTTGCTCACTGTCCTCCACGTTGCTGGCTGCCTAGGATTGGGTACCTCAGGATCATCTCTAGAGATAAGACTTCATGTGAGAGCCAAGGATTAGCTAGTGTTCTGGGGAAAAGACAGTAGGAGAGTGAGGAAGTGGCTCCAGGAAAAGAAGACAAGCAAGAGTGAGAAGTCAACCCAAGCCCCAAGGAGGACAACTTCAGCTCAGCTCTGCAGAAGTCCCTCACTCATCCAATATTTCTTAAAGAAGTGAATAGTAAAATCATATAGTCCCCTTTCACACAATAAAGCAGTCTACTCTGGGCAGCAGTTCATTTTGAGACACCTAAAACTAACTCAGAAGAACAGAAAATATTCTCACTATAAGAAAAGCCTGGACCCCAGGGTTATACAGTAAACAAAACCAAATATGATCTAAGTAGAATCCAAACAAAAAAAGTAAGTTAATATGAATTTTTCTCTCTTTACATTGAGTGGAAAAATCAACAAATGGTCAAAATGAGAAAACTGAAAAGGGATTGGGGGCAGGGGTGATGCTTCTATTTTAATAAATCAGATTGTTTCTAAATTGGATATAGGAACTTCTTTCACACATAATGCTTATATTTATATTACTCTCCCACCTAAAACTAAGGTGTTTACCATGGGAGCTGAGCCTACTCAAGTTTTCTGTGGTACATGAATGCAGATATGGCCCCAATTTTTTTCCCTTCTGCATCCAAGGGAAGTTTGTAGCTCCTCCCACCAAGAGGCATGACCTATGTCTTCTCCTCTTGAACTTGAACTTCCTTCTACCAATGGAGTGAGGTCAAAGAGAACATGTTCCAGTCCAGCCATTGGCTTTAACAGACCTTCCAGGCTTCTACTCTCTCAGTAGACCATGCCACTGCCACGCAAACAAATCCATCCTGGACCAGCCAGCCCCAGCCCACCCTTTCGCTGACCACAGCCACAGGAGTGAGCCCACCTGAGACGGGCCGAGCTCTGCCCAGATCAGTGGATCTGCCCAACAGATGAACTGACTTGCCAGGAATAACAAATGGTTATTTTCAATCATACATTTTGAGAGTATCATTTCACCGCAACAGCTAACTGAAACATTTCCCTAATCATTATGCCAGAAAAACAGTGAACCTGAATGTTATAACAACTTTAGGAAATCTCAGATCTGTTTTATTATTATTGCTATTGTGGTGGTTTTCAAATCAATTTAAGAAAAAAAAAAGCCATCTCAGAATTATTTAATGTAAGTGGTTAACATAAAAACAAAACAGCCGAAACCAGTTTGGCTCAGTGGATAGAGCATCGGCCTGCAAACTGAAAGGTCCCAGGTTCGATTCAGGTCAAGGGCATGTATCTTGGCTGTGGGCACATCCTTAGGAGGGGGGAGTGCAAGAGGCAGCTGATCGATGTTTCTCTTCCATCGATGTTTCTGACTTTCTATCCCTCTCCCTCCCTCTCTGTAAAAAAATCAATAAAATATATTCAAAACAAAACAAAACAAAAACCTCAACTGGTAAACTCTGTCAAAATAATAGCTCCTTCAGACTTCCAATAGTCTACTGAGGCTCCAAAACTAAGAGTTTATTTGGACAAAAAGACAAAAAATACACATGCTAAAATAAGTAATCCTGTCTAGTTCCACTGCCTATATCCCAATCAGCCACATCCACTAAGACTTATGTACCATCTTATTTTATAATTAGCTGTGATTTAATAGTAAGAATAGGATTAAGTGAATTGCTGTTCACTTTTTTTTAAGTTACAGGTATGCAACAAATTTTGCAGGTATGTGGAATTTTGTTCTCATTTCTTTCACCAGATCATCTGCCTGTGCAAAGATATAAAACTAAGCACCTGCCAAACCAAGAGGAAAAAAAAGAAATAGAAGGAGGGGGATGGAGGGAAGCTTTGTTCAATTTAACTGCTCAATGGCCTAAATGAAAAAGAATGATGAATAAACAAACTGAGGTGTATATTGAGGTATAGACCTTTATAGTGTATTTCAGTTGCCACAGTTACCATTTTGCAAAATGAAGAGATGGAATTAGCAAATGAAAATTTGGCTGCATTTCTCATGGGAGTCCAATGCATTTTTTTACTATTGATAGCCTTTTACTCCACATTTAGTGTGATAGTTTTAGTTCTAATTGTGCATTGTTTTGGGAATGGCTCATTTTCTGATGTATTTTTACTGTCAAAAGCTGAGATTTAAAAAAAATCATCCTTCCTTTTTGTTTCTTTTTGTCTTCTACTCCCAAACACATATGCCTGTGCATGTATTGCTTATTGATTTATAATTGAATAAAGAATAGTACTACTGCTGCATAAGTTTTGGAAATTCAGTTTGCCTCCTTATGATATATATATTATCTATCATTTTACTTGCCAAATTTTGCAGTTGTGGCCCCTGTGATTTGTTAATGTATCCTGTAAACCTTAATTTGGCTAATGTGAACCCTTCAAGAATCCTTTATCGACATGGATTACATAATAGTGGATACTCAAATGACTCTCTACCATTTACAGTAGACACTTTTTTAAGGTACCCCTAGGACTCATTTCCACCTTCTCTTTACTAACTTCATTCTGAATATTGAGATATCTGGTTTTGGTATTTGCTTAAGCTAACCAGTATATCTCAGGTACTGTGCGTTTTTATATTCTTATCAATGTGTCATATTCACAGGGCCATAGGAATTCATTCAGGAATGGGAATATTAGTTAAGATAGGCCAATGAGGGATGAGAATATGGCCTAAAGCAGACCAATCAAAGATGAGAACATGACCTAAGCAGACCAATGAAAGCTGGAACATGAGCCAATCAAGTCCAGGGAGGCTCCATTCCAGGATTTATTGAGCTTTTGTGAGCTGCTGAGAGCCAACTTTAAACCATAAAGGAGCCTACCTTAGAATGAAAAACCTTAAAGAAGATGTACTAACAAGAAATGAAGAGGGGAAAAATAATTGTATCACAAACACATCACTTGAGCCCAGAGTAACTCTGAGTTGCATTTTTTCAACATAAAGTGTTCCCATCAAAAATTAGGATTTGAAATAGAAGTATCCAAAGGTAAAATGGCAAACCTTGAAAATTAATGACTTTTTCAAGAAGAGTATTTAAGCGGGGTGAGGACAGCAGAGAAGAAATTCAAGCATCAGAAGACTGGTTTTGTTTCAAGATTACTGTCAACCCTTTTGGTCCTAAGTAGTGGATCAAAGTCTATGAAGGCCAGATTAGTACTAAACACACAGTTCTTCTCACCCAGATGGACAATCAAGTCACAGACAAGACAAGCCCAGAGGATAAACTCAAGTTTACTCATGTACCTTTGAAGAAGATGATATACCAAATAATTACCCCAGATTCCCTCTTTGTTTCACTACAGGAGTCTTAATCTGTGGGAGCCAACCAGGAAAATAGAAATCACTCTAGACATTAAACTGAGAAGCCAAAAAAGGACAGGATGGCAACCCAGAGATTAGCAACTGCAGGAAGCTGGAGACTCCCCTAGGTGAGAGGTTAAAAGGGAAGACATAGTTTTAGCAGAGACCAGGGCAAGAAGAGAGGCCAGAACCACAGATGGTCTGTCCAGTGGAAGCTGATGTAATAAAGGATATCACTACTGGTGATACTGCATGAGTCAGACTGAGGGGAAGAGAAATGTCCTGGATTCTCTCTCCTCACATATTCTAGTCTCTTGTGTGGACCTTCCAGTATCAACACAGTCAAAAGTTTCCTATTCAGGGATTCCAGGAAGCTTAGCCTGCAATTATCAGCTCTTCTGTGATACAGAGAAGAGCAGGAGAAGGGCAGGGAATAAATCTGAGCCAATGACCAGCACGGAATCTGATCTCCCCAAAATGGAAGCATGTCTACCTCAGTTCGCACATTACAATAGCAGATCATTTCATAGACTTTTGTCTCCATCCATAGTCAGATTGAAATCAACATTCAAAATCATTTGTAAAATTCCAAGGTATGTGTTAAACTTAATGTTATTTATCAGTTCCTGCTAGTGATTTATGATATAAATATTCCATACTTCTGATCCCCCTGCTCAGAGTTACCTTTTTTTTTAACTTTCCCTGTCTCAATAAATAGCAACATCATCCCACCAATTGCATAGGTCAAAAACCTTTACTCACCTCAAATCACATCTGTCAGCAAAGCCTAACAGCTCTACCTTCCCAATATATCCAGATGTTGATGATACCTCCATTTGTGGTGCCGCTCTGATCCCAGCCACCATCTCCTCTACCTGTATCATTGTGATCACCTGGTAACATCTCCTTGCCTCTGCTCTTGTCTCTCCTCACTCTATACCAAGCATGTCAAAGTCAAAGGCTAACATGGGCCAAATAAACAAGGCTTAAGTTTACTAATATATAGGCTGCAAAAAAACAAAAGCTTCAATTTTCATAAAAAACGTAGGTTTACTTCAATAAAGACATGCTGAATACAAAGAGTTGAAATAAATGAGTAATCATTAATTAGTATTCATTGTTGGCTGCATGCAGCCCACGGGCCACAAGTTTGACATGCTAGGGCAATCCTTATCAAATGTGTTTGTTCCTGTCACACCTCTGCTTAAACCTCCAATGGTTCTCTCTCCTCCTACATGTCATACATCCAAGTGAGATCTTTCAAGAAAAAGTCCATTGCAAATTCATCTTGGATAATTACTCGACTGTCATTAAATCCACAAAATTAGGTTAACAGTTTTGTGGTTTTTAAAGAAACAACAGTTCCAACTACTGTTACCTGCCCTGGCCTATACCACTGCTCCATGTTCAAAGCATTTTTCCTGACACAGAGTAAGTATTTGTTGCAAGGTGTGAATGTTGAGTGGATGGATGAATGAATACATCACAAAATATGGTATTAATGTAAAGCTGACTATATGGTTCGAGTTGAACAATAGAACAGAAGTTCTTTTGGTCAGATTATTTAGGTAGGATTTTAAAGCAATTCATCCAAACTATGAACTAAGCTATTCATAAAGTAAAATATATACATTTTTGCAAATCTGCAACTATATAAGCTTGGATAAAAATAGTTGGAAAGAATGGGAATAAATTCACATAAATAGCCGATTTCAAAGTAAAAGTTTGCAAACTTCCGCCCAGAGACACACACCACCACTTAACCAAGCTACCTTGCACAAAGTTGATCAATGAATGCACAGCCAGCAATCTTCTTCTGAAAGAACAAACTGAGGTCCAAACAGTTCATTCAATCCATTTTTAAAGAAGTAATTATTACTCATCTGCTATAAGTGAGGCACCAGAGAGGACATGAATAATCATAATACAAATGAAGCAGACACAGATAGTGGGTTCATAGAATCCTAGGAGAGAACAAATTTGAACAAATTATAAGTGATATGCAGAGTAGAAGTGCAGAGACAGAGGGTGCTACGGGAAATGTAACAAAGGGAGCAAACCAAGTCTAAGAGTTTACATAGGGACTTAAAGAAGATAATAGAGGAAGCTAGCTCCCAAATTTCAGCAAGTCTCAGAATCCCCTGGAGGACTTGTTAAAATACAGATGGCTGGTCTCAGTCCCAGAGTTCCTGCTTCAGTAGATGTGGGCCTGGGCCATGAAATGTGCATTTCTAAAGAGTTCCCAGGTTGAATGCTGATGCTGTGGTTCTGAAGGCCACACTTTAAGAACTGATGAGCTAGGACAAGATGTGGACCAGGGGCTAGGGAAATTGTCTTCTGGGCATAGGAATAGTTTGTGGGAAGCCCTCTGTATAAAAGAGTATGGAATTGAAATAATGCTTTGTTATCATTCAGGGTCCCAGCAAGAAATAGTGTTATATTTAAACATGTAATTCAGGAGAAGTGACTTAATGAAGTGAATACTAAGAAAGGTTAGGCATGGTTAAGGGAAGTGATTAAGGGAAAGGACGGTGAAACATCAAGGACTGGCAACAACAAGGAGTCTGTACCAGCCCTAATACTGAGGTGTTGGGGGAGATGAGCAATAAGGGAAGCCAGAGAGAGCTGGAGCCATAGGAGAAAGCCACCTCACAGGACCTGTGGCTTCCAGTAGAGAAACATAGCTGTTTCCAACTTGCAACCTGGCAGAGAGGGAACTGTGCTTCATCTTCTCCCTTTACCACCTGTTCCCCAACCTCAATGGGTGCCAATCAAAAGCCAGAGTTAAAGAAGCTCAGTAGATGTGGTCCTGCAAGTCATACTTCTGGGGCCCCGGAAGGAAGGAGAACCATGCAGAATGACTTTGGAAGGGCAAACAGAATATTAGCCTTAGGCTAGAAGAGTTGGGCAGTCAGATATTGTGATGATCACTTTACAACCAGTCTCCCATTGCTGTGTAACAAATCATCACATACTTAGCAGCTTGAAATGATACACATTTACTATCTCACAGCTCTATGGGTCAGGAGTCTAGGCATGCTTAGCTGGTTCTCTGCTTTAGGGTGTCATCGGGCTGTAATCAAAGGGTTGGCCAGGCTGCATTCTCATTGGGAGGTTTGACTGGGGGAAAGTTCTGCTTCCAAGCTCATTTACATTGGCAGAATTCAGTCCCCTGTGGTTATAGGACTGAGGTCCTCAATTCCTACAGGCTTCCTGCATTTATGTATTTGACATGTGGGACTTTCTATGTTGGCTATTGTTTCTTTAAGGCCATCAGGAGAATTAGAATGACTCTAGAGAGATGAGTCTTATATAATGTAAACACTGGGGTGATATCACATTGTCTTCACCATATCCTATTCGTTTGAAACAAGTCAGGTTCCACTCCCAATTAAGGGGAGAGGATTGCACGAACCTGAATAACAGAGATCAGGGGTCAATATAGGTTACCTTACAGTCTGTCTGCCATACCATGGTAACACTATAAAGCATATTAAGAACCTGAAATTTTATCCTTATGCCAATCATGGGAATTCATTCAAAGAAGGTACAGAATAGAGAAACAGCATAATCTAGTCTGCATTTAAAGGCTCACTCTGGCACTAATACAGAGGATTAACAGAAAGTGCAATGGGTATGAAGGTCACAGAGTTAGCTAGTGGCTAAGCCAGAGCTGCTACCATTTGAAAATGACCATGCTCCAGAAATATCACAAGGTCCCCTTCTATTCCATGATGCCATAATTCTCTGCATATACAAGATGATTGTCATATTTAATAGCATTGCATCAAATATAAAGGATAGAGAAGTAACAGAGACACTATTTTGGTTAGCAAATATTTGGATTTAGTCTTGTATAAAATCTAAAACAAATTCTGAGTTTAGTTTTTCCCCTTTTATAACCTTTATATGCATGGAACAGTTGGTTCTTTGGGGGGAAAAAAGTTATTTCTCCTGTATGTCATCCAGGGTTGCAATGATCACTCAGAGTGAAAGTACTCAGAGTTTCTTTACCTTCCATCTCAGCTGCTGGCCTACCTAAGGTTGCCAGACCCTACACAGGATCTAAGCTGGCCATCTTCCATGCTCAGGTAAGATCATAACAAGGTACAACCTTTCTGGAGAGAAGCAGTAAAATATGTATCTAGAGCCTTACAGTTGTGTGCTAGCTCAAAAGAAACAAATGTTAAATTTTCAAGAATTTTTCTTAAAGTTGGTTATTAAACCATTGGTGGCTTAATTCAGCTATGGTGTGAGTATTGAAACCACAGAAATTAACAAATGCTACAAATCAGGACTTCTCCCTGCAAGCTAGTTGTTCAACATGTGACAGCACTGCTTTAAGATGTTCATACTCAAAAACCTGACTGGGCTCTAACAGGTATTCAGAGAAGCACACAAATATTTACATACAAGTAAGGTCTTTGCAGAATAGAAACTTGGAACTAACCTAAATATCAAAGAGGAAGTAGCAGGTTACACAAAATGCTATGCAGCCACTACCTGATGACATGAAAAATTATTTAGAATGTAGTAAGGAAAAATCGGAATGTAATATCCCACACAGGGCATAAGAGAAATTCTGTGGGAAAATAGCAGGTGTTATAAATAGAATTTTATATTTATTTTTCTTGTTTTATTGACACATTAACATTGCATATTTTTAAAGTGTGCAACAAAATGATGTGATATATGGATAGGTTGTGAAATAATTATCACAATAAGGTAATACCCATCACATATACATAGAGTTAAATAAAAGAAAAGAAAACCCTGCCCTGGCTGCTTTGGCTCAGTGCATCGAGCATCAACCTGCAGACTCTAGGGTCCCAGGTTCAATTCCAGTACATGCGGGCTCAACCCCAGTGGGGAGCATGCAGGAGGCTGCCAACCAATGATTCTCTCTCATCATTGATGTTTCTAACTCTCTCTCCCTCTTCCTTCCTCCCTGAAATTAATAAAAATATATTTTTTAAAAAGAAAACCTTGAATGGTATCATTGATATCTTTCAGTGGTGGGATAAAAGGTAGCTTTTATTTTCTTCTTTATATTGTTGTATATTTTCTAAATATTCTATGATCAACAAATGTTGCATTTGCATTCATGAGAAAATACTATCAAGAAAAAATTAAGGCCTGTCCTATGTGCTCAGTGGTTGAGCATTGACCTATGAACCAGGAGGTCTTAGTTTGATTCCCAATCCCAGCACATGCCCAAGATTCAGGCTCAATACCCAGTGGGGGCATGCAGGAGGTAACCTCTCCCATCATTGATGTTTCTCTCTTCCCTTCCTTTCCTCTTTCTGAAATCAATAAAAGCATATTTTAAAAAGAAAATAATAACTAAGGCCAGAAGAATCTGAAAATATAGAATTCAATCCACCCATCATTTCCCACTCACCAGACATTTGCTGAGCGAAACGGACACCTACCAATCAGGGATGGACCATACACACTTTCTACACAGTGGGATAGCAACTCTGAAGTTGCTATCTAAAAAGTTTTAGTTCTCTGAGCTCGTCAAGATGTGGCCAGTTTTCAGAACACTGCATACAATTGCACTTCTAACCTCACAACCGTAACAGCAGTGAATTAAGCATGTAATTTACCACTTACATGTTTAGTCTCCACATTTACCATCCCTCTCCAGGCCTCTCTGTTAGGGAAGAACCACATGTTTCCCTGTAGAAGAACTTTAGCCAGAGTGACTCTTTAGGCTCACTCCTCTCCTGACTGCAATTACTTGATGGGACAATTCTGGAGAGCCTCCCTGGGAGCCATCCTGTTCAGAGGAAGCATGCATTCTAATCTGCTCTCTGCCATGGGATTGCCTCCCACTCCCTCGCCATGGGGGACACCTGCAGCTGACCAGCTGAGCCAGTGTCCAGACAGAAGTGCTGGTTTCACTGGTGAACATGTTACATCCACATTCTACAATCAACTTTATTTGTAATCAAGGTGATCTGACTTCCCACTCTGCAGCATCTATCTATCCATTCCTCTCACAATTGGAAGAAGAAAGGTATTAACACTAACTATCCATGAGTGTCTTTCTAGAGTTGATACTGTTCAAGGCAAGGGTCATGACTTTTATCCCCATTTTTGTACCCATAGCCCTTGGTTTGGACACTTACACACATAAAAGTACTCTGTAGAAGACTAGGATATGGGGGACACCGGACATTGGTAAAAGAAAAATATGCAGAATGGAATCTGTTTACTTCTTCCTCTTATTTCCCACTGAATTCAGGGAGAGTGAGACCTTTCTCCCGACAGATTTTGGCCCACTATCCCCATTTATGGTTTAATGGATGGCACAGCATTTGTGGCTTAAATAATTTATAGTGATCAATGGGAACTAACACAAGGTGAAATTGGGTCTCATTTGAGAAAAATCCTTAGTGATGACAGACAGGGGAGAGGTAGGGCCATCAGTTCTTAATTACATTCTGTCTCCTCTTGGCTGTCTCCTGCTTTCTCTTCTCTCCCTCCTTTAATACATATTTTAAATAAAGTGGGGTTTTTTTAAATGGGGGCAACCTCTTAGTACTCAATGCAACTTTTTGTTGCCTTAGCTGGAGCCCCCTGACTCACTCCTGAAAATCATAACACCATTGCTTCCTTCTCACCAATTGGTAGCTATTAGACACCTTCTAGGTAGAGAAATAATTTGCTTAACTGCATAAGGAAATGGCCACTTCAAGCCCTTTAAGAATTTTGGTCCTCAATTACCCAGCCTTACTTCTCCTGTGAAGTGATAATTAGAGTCTAGATGATAACTGGATTACCAAGGACATCTCTCCCGACAGTCGTTTAACACCTAATCAAGTGTTAAGGTCGTAAATTATGCATTTCTCAACAGCATTCAGACCCATTTGAAAACAATTTGAAACAGTTCAAGAGTTCCTAGATGGTCTTCAGTTTTACAGAGCTGTGAAGGGTTCTGCTTAAAGGAATTACCCGCTTAGAAGAATTACCCTTTTAAAGGAATTACCCACTTAAAGGACTCAAAGTGTAAGGCTCTCTCAGTTCTTTAATCAGCTACAAATAGTTTTTTTTAACTGACAATTAAATATTGGCCCACCATGTGGGAGAAAATGGAGTGTCTCCCACAGTGTCCCTGCACCTCCCAGGGATCACAGATAAAAAGATTCTACAGAGAATTTGAAATGAGAGAGAGAAAACAGAAAGAGAGAAAGAGAGAGAGAGAGAGAGAGAGAGAGAGAGAGAGAGAGAGAGAGAGAAACAATCCTTACAACTTGGTTTTTCTTATGACGTGCTCAAAACCAGATCTGAAACTTACAAGTTCAAGGCTGAAAATTACAGACTATGTTTCTCATTTCTGATTCACAGGGAGAACGTGTTCTGAGTGGGTGCAGGTGGAGGATGTGTGGGGAAAGACTGAACAAGCGGTACCAGGCCTTGCTATGTCTACCTGAATAGAAAGCAGTTTCCATTAGGCAGTAGTCTCCACATTACGCTGTATTAGACAAGGTTCACCTCCACTCTCCCTGCCATCACCCCCAAGCCTGCAATACCACCAGTGGCCTGAGCTAGTGTGCATGTCTCAAAAAGCAGCCATCACCACAGTCTTACATTTTACAATGAAATGTGTCCCATCAATTGGTCTATCAGTCCCTCTGCCTTCCCTCCAGGGGCAGGAATGGGAAGGTCTTTATTATTTTTTTAAATATATTTTATTGATTTTTTTACAGAGAGGAAGGGAGAGGGATAGAAAGTCAGAAACATCAATTAACTGCCTCTTGCACACCCCCTACTGGGGATGTGCCTGCAGCCAAGGTACATGTCCTTGACCGGAATCAAACCTGGGACCTTTCAGTCTGCAGGCCAATGCTCTATCCACTGAGCCAAAGCATGGGAAGGTCTTTAAAGGCAATGGGCATCATACACACTTATGATGGCTCATCTCTTATTCCCCTTAACAGCAGCCACACTTCTTTTCGAGCCTGAGCAAGAATCTGTTGACCAGCTCTGTCTTCTCCTCTTGGAGGGAGGAATGGCATAATTGGAAGCATAGATTACACCATGTAATTGCACTAAGGATCCATCTTCAGTCTAGCCCAACTCAATTAGAATATTTTTACTGCTTAATTTGATCTGAAGAGCCTCACCAAAATAAATAAATAAATAAATAAATCTGTTTTCATGGAGGAAGAGGCAAAGTATGACACACATGGTTTTCTTCCTCTCTACTCTTTTCCCTACTTCCATCTCAGTAATGGCCTACATGTTTAAAAATCCAATAAAATAACTTTAGACAGTAACCAAAGGGAAAAAATCTGAATAGCAATTGGGAGAAAACAAAAAAAGAAAAAAAAAGTGTATACATTTTTTAAAAACTAAATATATGTATCTATATTCCAGTTTGTGTAACAGAAAAAATACTCATAAAAACAAATGCAAGTACTTTTATTTGCATTATTAAAACTTTATTAAAGACATAGTCATATGGCGGAAGGGAAATAAAAACGAGAACCAGAGCTCAAAAGGGAAGATTTTTCTCTGCCCTTCTGCTAGGTTTTAGGATTTCATTAGATATGTGGAAGATAATTTTACCTGGGCCAAAGGAAAAGCCTCTTGCCTGACCTCTTTTCCTAGCTTTTTAATTAAAATATCCCATCATCACCACCACCCTGCTTTAGAACCTATGATGGCTCTCATGACCAGCTCAACAACATCCAAGCATCACTCAGAGACCTTTACCATTGGGCTCTTACACACTTTTATATCCTTACATTCTGCTCTTTTCCCTGATAGGCACAATGCTCCATCACTATTCCCCTTCTGCCAAGCATGTTCTTGTCTCCATCTTTGCTCTCACTGTTTCCTCTACCTCTAATCACCTTTTCCAAAAGCCTATGCATCCACCAAGAACTAACTCAATTGCCATGTCCTCTATCACCCTCCTCCTCCACCTCCTCCAGATGATATAAAATGAACTGTCCAGCCCATAGGTTCAGCTGTCACTTTTCTATTTCTCTAGTCCACTTTCATCATCTGTTTCCCTTGGGTGATTGTAAATTACCCCCAAAAGCTGTGATTATGTCTTATAATTTATGTATACCCAATATCTCTAATACCTTGCCTAGAATAAATGTGCATTTTCTAGAACAATATTCTAGGAAGAAATCAAGTTTTCTTTCATTTTAAACTAGAGGCCGGTGCATGAAATTCGTGCCAGGGGGAGAGGGGTTTCCTCAGCTCAGCCTGCACCCTCTCCAATCTGAGACCCCTTGAGGGATGTCTGGCTGCCCGTTTAGGCCCGATCAGTCGGACATCTCTCTCACAATCCAGGACTGATGGCTCCCAAATGCTTGCCTGCCTGCCTTCCTGATTGCCCCTAACTGGTTCTGCCTACCAGCCTGATTGATGCCTAACTGCTCCTCTGCCAGGCTGTTTGTCCCTAACTGCCCTCCCCTGCAGGCCTGGTCACCCCTAACTGCCTTCCCCTGCAGGCCTGGGTCCCACCCCCAACTGCCCTTCCCTGCAGGCCCAGTTGTCCCTAACTTCCTTCCTCTGCTGGCCTGGTTACCCCTAACTGCCTTCCCCTGAAGGCTTGATTGCCTCCAACTTCCCTCCCTTGCAGGCCTGATCCCTCCCAAATGCCCTCCCCTGCTGGCCTGATCACTCACAGCTGCCCTCCCCTGCAGAACTGGTCCCTCCCAACTGCCCTGCCCTGCTGGCCATCTTGTGGTGGCCATCTTGTGTCTACATGGAGATAGCAATCTTTGACCACATGGGGGCAGCCATCTAGTGTGTTGGATTGACAGTCAATTTGCATATTATTCTTTTATTAGATAGGATAAGATTTTGACATTTGTTTTTAAAAAGTTTCTAGATGCCTTTTTATTTGGTTTAAACCCAATTTTTAAAGATTTGACCTCATGGAAAGCCACTATACTAAAATTCAGAGAAATTCAAGAATTGGTCTTATAATTTTCTTTTTCCTTTAATCCTTCATATGTAGTTGTGTTTTTAGCTAGGTTTTGACTCACAGTAGTGTTTGACAGAGGTCTCTTGCTCTTAGTAAATCTCTGGGGCATGTCACACAAACAAAATGTTTCCCTCTCATGGGAATCTTGACAGAAGTAAAGCACTTACAAAGCAGAGTCAGGTGATAATCTCCTGAATTTGGAAAGAGTTTCTTTTATCAGGATGCTAAAAAGTACATAATAAATCATGATAATTGTGATCATTAAAGTAGTTAACATACAAATCATTTGACTCAAAAAAAGCCATGTCCCCACTGATGTGCAAATTAGAGATATACAGAGTTGGGTCAACAAATCCATCAATTGGGTAGAAACATTTCTCAGACAAGTCACCACTCTTGTACATTTCCAAGTCAGGGAGAATGGGCAGAGAAAAGGCTCACTGTCAGAGTTGGGGATCCCCCACATGCATATAAGATCTAAATACAGTGTGCAAACCTCCCCAGCTCTTGTTCATCTTTCACGCAGCTCTAAATCCTGCCTTACAACTGCTCTCCACCTTCATCCTTTGGTTATCCCACACGGCCAGTGCTCCAGTACCTAGATGTCTCTGTGAACATGCCAACCAAGCTGATAAATTCCCCTCTCCTCCAGCCTCCATGCCATAGGCTCAAGTCCCCAGGTTCACCCATCCTGAGGCATCTCTGAAGTCTCTTTCTCACTATACCTTTAAAAAGTACTATGTTGGGTAATAACATGACAATATCATTAAAATCATTAACAAAATAAAGGAGGGTTCATGAAGACTGAGAGAAATGTAAGCTAGATGCTGAAGTGGCCCACAAAGAAAAGAAAAAGAAAAGCAGGTGCTGAGGGCAAAGCAAAATCTCATCTCTGCCAGGTATCATATGAGGATCACTTTATATCAGTCATATTTCCATAGGTCTGGAACCCCAACAGCCACCCTAAAGGTTCTAAAGGTTCATTCTCCTTTGCTCTCCTACAATGAATGCCCCTGGGGACCCTATGGTGTGGGAGGTTGTAGCAGGATGACAATTGTCTTATAAAAGAACAAAGGGGAGATAAGAAAAATGGGACACTTTACTGTGTCTGCAACATGGATGATGTGTAATGATTTGAGATGGTAGATGGATACCGTTACATATGACTAAATCTCATAGTGAGAAAGTTATTCCCTAAAGACTCAATTATCTTTAGAGTCTATGATGATTCAAAGCTAAGGGTCAGGTTATGCTACCAGGTCTTTAACATCTCTTAACATTTGCAAGTTTCCCTTCTTAACGAAGACCTCAGGCTCAGAGTCTTGGGCAGGCTACTATATACAACTAGATTCTGAATACCATTGGTTTGTGTATGACATTCAATTTTACAGTATTTTCTATGTGTGGCAAGGGATACTGACTTTCTATTCATTATATTCATGGAACTTTCTTTTTAGAATAAATTACTTTGTATGAAAAAAAATGAGTCAGTTTAATGTGAGATATAAAGCAACTAGTAGTGCAAGCTTACACAGTTATGATAAAAAGTAGAAAGAATGACTGAAGTTTAGAAAGCATCATTATAATCATCAGAATATGAGATCATGAGACAAGAGTAAAAATCCAATTTCTGCTCCATTGGCAGTCCTGTGATCAGAAGCAAATGATATAACCTCTCTGGACCTCAGTTTTCTCATCCATGAAATGGTAATAAAGATAATACTGTCACACAGACTGTGGTTAGCCCATAAGAACCAACATAGGAAATGAGGCTGGATATATTGTGTTTTGTCATATCTATTTCCTCCAGGAAACTATAAACTCCTTTATAGGAGCCACCACACCTTATTCATTATTGCATATTTCTCTTCCTTGGGACATTGTCTCTCTGTAGTGTAGGTTTTATAAGTATTTTTAATTGAATAAGGTGTTCCATTTGTCTTGATAATCCAACAAAGACCCTTGAGGTCCAAAATTGTCTACTCTGTCACATAGTTATTAATGTACTAGTTTCTCAGTACACACTCACTGATTGATAATATGTGCATCCTTGTCTGAACTACTGTGACCATTTTCCTGTCTCTACTAGTGACCCACCCCTGAAACCATGCTTTACATGACAACTAAAATGATCTATTACTCTCTCACCAAAACCCACCTGGGGACAGAATAAAAACTCCTGAGCACAATACACAGGTCCTTCATTATCGATCTCCTACTTACAGCTTTAGTTTTGCTCCTCAGCAACTCCCCTCTTCCAGCCAAGCTGAGGCATTCTCAGGTGCTCAAATGAGTTGTGTCCACTCTCATCTGGAACCATTGCATCCATTGTTCCTTTTGCTGGAATGCTCTTTTCTTTCCCATCTTTCTACCAGCTAGGTTCCACTCATTTCTCTAGATGTCACCTCCTACAGGCCTTTCTGTCCTCTTCTGCCCCAGGCTAATGTCTTTCACAGGGAAATGTGGGCTTGCCCTGTCTGGGCCCTCACCCACTGCATGTAAGGGACCTTTTTGTTGTTGTTGTTGTTTTTTGTTTGTTTGTTTTGTTTTTTGTGGGGGGTTTTTGTGTGTGTTTGTCTGTCTTCATGCATCCATCAGAATCACACCTATAGAGCTTGTAAAAATACAGATTCTGATTCCATAGGTCTGAGTTAGGGCCCAAGAATTTGCATTTCTAAAAAGAATAGTTTTCAAACTTGGCCGTATATAAAAAATGCCAGGGGAAGGATTCAAATTTTTCTACTACTCAAACCCCACCCTAGACTGATTAGATCAGAGTCCCTTAATTGGGGGGGGGGGTAGGAGAAGTTGTGGTGACCCCAACATTAGTACTTCTTCAGTTCCCAGATGAGTCTGGAGTTGAGTACTTCTGCTTTAGAGCAGAGCCCCTCAAATTTTAATAAGCACATGTGGCAATATTGTTAAAAGGCAGTAGATCTGTGGTAGAGCTAAGAGTTTCCAATTCTAATGTGGTCCCAAGTGACACGGAGGCTGCTGGCACATGGACCACACTGGGAGTCAAGTTGTAGAATAAGAATTGGCTCATTCATCACTGGCAGCCTCCACACTATTGCTAGAAGTCATTCACATCATTACATGAACACCTGTTGCTGCCACTGCCCAGGAGCACCTAGGTAGTCAACCATGTCAGAAACAGATGTTTCCCTCGTGACTTCCAATTCAAGTATCAGACCTGAATCTACTGTTTGTAGACTCTGCCCACAACATCTCCCATCTGGTGGTTCTTGTGTCACTAACAGCCATTAGGATTCTTATTACTGTTCAGTTTCTGCTGCTTGTGAGGTTGACTGTGTGTCTCACTAAGGTGATTCCCTCAAAGAAAAGTTTACACAGCTTGAATAATGTCCAACCTTGTCAAATTCCCCTCCAAATTGGGTAAAAATATGTATAGATTGTACTGCCATAGTGTAGTAAAGCTCCTGACACAATGTAAATGGGAAATGAATTTGTGTAAGGGAGGAAGAGAGGGAAGGAGAAAGGGCAGCTTGGATGCAGGGAAGAAAGGAGGGAGGGAGAAGGGGACGAAAGAATGGATGGTAGGGCAATAAAAAGAAAAGGAGGGCCAACCTCAAAGAAATGGACAACATTTTGTCCTAGTTCCCATTTCTCCCAGAAGCCCTGCCAGATCTCCCTCACATGTCTTTTCCTATCAAGCTCCTTTTTGTTGTTGTCACCTGACCACACTCATGGCCACATCTGGCATCCCCATCCAGCCCCATTTCCACACAGTGGCTAGACACACATGTGCCTGGAACATGCCCCCTCCTTCCCACTGGCTTGCTTTATAACCTTGGAGTTTGAGGTGGGGATGCACAGTGAGCTAGCTCTGTCTCCATCAACTCCAAGTGTATACTGAGGCTACACTTCTTAAAATCTTAAATAATTGAAGGGTTACCTTCTAAGAGAGACCCCAACCAGCCAGGACAAATTAGAAATGTTCACATTGGTTACCAATATTTTAAATTCAAGAGATTTTTCACAAAAATTTTGATTTTCAGCTTCTTTCCAAAATTGGAAGGTCTGGCAACATAGGGCCAGCTTTGGTTGGATCTGAGTAAACCTGCCCCCTTCAGTAGGAGCTTATGTTCTCACTCCAGTTTGCCACAGTCACCACTTCATCCTCTAATACTGAAGCCAAGCATGGATTGCCAACTGACATCTTTATCTCACTTTACTTGACTCTGTTTGCCTTCCACTTCAGCATTTTCATTCTCTACCATTAGCTGCCAGCCCCAGGGACCCCTGAGTGTGCAATCTGCAGACCATACAAGCAGAGCAAATGGCTTTTCCCATCAGTAATCAACTCTGTATCTTAAAACCTGAACTTGGTCTGGCCGGCATAGCTCAGTGGTTGAGTGTCAAATCTATGAACCAGGAGGTCATGGTTCAATTCTCGGTCATAGCACATGCCTGGGTTGCAGGCTGGATTCCCAGTGTGGGACATCATCATTGATGTTTCTATAGTTCTCTCTCCCTTCCTCTCTGAAATCAATAAGAATATAGTAGAAACAAACAAACAAAAAACAAAAACAGAAAAAAACTTGAGCTGCTGCTAATTCATGTCCAAAGAGAAGTAAGAAAGAAAAGTTCTTCTTGAACTCACCCTAATTCTTCACACACAGGCTTTCTGCCTGTCCCTTTTCCTGGCTGCAGGCATTAGCATTTGCTGTCATTATTGCTACCTACTCTCTCCTTATCTCACAGGCTCTTTAGCTCCCAACACAGAATTTGCCCAGGAGGTAAACCTGTTGCCCTCCCAAGAGATAATAATACTTATCAGGACCTTTTGTAGAGTTCCTGGACCTTTGGGGATTGAACCACACTTTGCGTACATAAAGCCCTCCATTATCAACACTATTGTTGTCATTATTATTATTTGGGATTAGGCAGCCGTCTCAGAAGTCTTGCCAACCACAGGCAGGTGCCACCTCAGAGCCTCACCTGGCCCGGCATGGTGACTCAGGCCGGACGCACCTGGCTGGAGGTCTCTGGTTCAGCCTGCTGAGTGCTGAGTGCTGGGCTTTTGCCAGAGCGGAGACCTGCCCTGAAACATTCACTCCTCCCTCACACAGAGGCCGGCCCCAGGGAGCACCGAGTATGCACAGGAACACAATCTCCAGACCACACTACGAGGGAGCCATTGCCGCTGCAAATCTCAAACCAGACAGAGCCTCAAAGGATGAGATTCTCTCTCTAGAAAGAAAGGGATGCACGGGTATAGTTTTGTCATCGGAAGCTTCGTTCCCATGCAGTTTCTATGGATGTATTACAGTAGACACCAATAGTGTTGTGCCCCAGCTGTATTAAACACATCCTCTTATATTCTTCCTAAGACTTTTATACTATCTTCCTTAATGGTGCTCAATGAGAAAGAGATCATGAGGAAAAGAGCCATCTATTTCAAGGCTATACTAATTCTTTTCAACTGTTGTGCACTGTTGGTGAGAATGTAAATTGATATAGCCATTATAAAAAACAGTATGGAGGTTCCTCAAAAAAATTTAAAATGAAACTACCATATAATCCAGCAGCCCCACATTAAGCCAAAGAAAACCCCAGGATATCAAAAAGATATTTGCATTTCCATGCTTGTCATTCATAAAGCCAAGATATGGAAACAACTTAGGTGTCCATGAATGGATACACAGACAAAGGTGTCACTCACAATGAACATTATTCAGCCATTAGAAGAAAATCCTGCCTTTTGTGATAACATGGATGAACCTTGAGGGCATTATGCTAAGTCCGTGGTCGGCAAACTGCGACTCATGAGCCACAAGCGGCTCTTTGGCCCCTTGAGTGTGGCTCTTCCACAAAATACCACAGCCTGGGTGAGTCTATTTTGAAGAAGTGGCGTTACAAGAAGTTTAAAAAATTTGGCTCTCAAAAGAAATTTCAATTGTTGTACTGTTGATATTTGGCCCTGTTGACTAATGAGTTTGCCAACTACTGTGCTAAATGAAGTCACAGAAAAACTTTATGTGGAACCTAAAAAAGCTGAATTCATAGAAACAGAGTAGAATGGTGGTCACCAGGACCTGGGGACAGGAGACATGGAGAGATGTTGGTCAAAGGGTATAATCTTCAGGTTAGAAGATGAATAAGCTCTGGGGATCTAATGCACAGCATTGCAATTATGGTTAACAATACTGTATTATTTACTTGAAAGTTACAGGTTTCTTAATGTTCTCACCACAATAAAAAGAAAGATAATATATGACCTGTTAGAGGTATTAGCTAACTCTATTAGGGTTACAGTGGTAATCATATTGCAGTATGTATCAAATCAACATGTACACCTTAAACTTACACAATGTTATATGTTGGTTACATCTCATTAAAGCTGGAAAAATTTAAAAATAATTTTCCTTTTCACATACAGTATTCTCACTGTCTGAAGATTCTAATATTTGTTTAAAACAACCTTAAAAGGAGCAAAGTGCTAGCGGAGAAGCTGATGTATAAAGTTGGGCATGTTATTCAACTCATTTGAGCCTCAGTGTATCTATTAAAGTGGAACTATTAATGTTGGTCTTTCAGGGTTAAGAAGGAAAAATAATGTATGAAAAGTGACATGTGGCATTCAAGCACTATTTGGAATCTATCATGACTTTATTTTATTGAGTTTACTTTTATTGTTGACAGTATTACAGATACTCCCATTTCTCCCCCTGCCCCCTTTGCCCATCTCCTCCCAGACCTCACTCCCAGCCCTCTGGCCCTCACCACACTGTTGTCAGCATCTGTGGATTATGAATATATGTTCTTTGGCTAATCCCTTTGCCTTCTTTCATCCAGTCCTTCCCTCGTCCTCAGTCTGACAGCTATCAGGCTATTCCATGTACCTATGCCTCTGTTTCTATTTTGTCAGTTTATTTTGTTAATTAGATTCCCCATATACATGAGATCATATGATACTTGTCTTTCTCTGTCTGGCTTATTTCACTTAGTGTAACAGTCCATGCTATCACAAAAGGTAAGAGTTCCTTCTTTTTACAGCCTTGCAGTATTCCGTGGTATAAATGCATCACAGCTTTTCTATCCACTCATCTACTAATGGGCCCTTGGGTGGTTTCCAGGTCTTGGCTATCCTATCTAATAAAAGAGTAACATGCAAATGTGACCGTACCTTGGCTCCTGATTGGCTATGCTACGAGCCAATCAGGAGTGGGGGGCGAGGCAGCGCAGTGTGCGATCCTGCCTCTCCTGGTGCCTCCACACGGCCTGGGGAATGAGCACCATGGGCCTGGGGAGCAGACGCTGTGCTGGTGGTCCCAGCAAGCCCACAGTGCCAGTTCTCCAGGCCACGGAGGCACAGCGGGAAGGCCAGCCACCACCGTGCTTTGCCATGGGTGCCTGGGGTTCAAGATCGCAAAGGGCGAGAGTGCGGGGGTCCCAGATCACTGGTGCACATGAAGGGCGGGGCCACGAGAGGCTGGGGGGAAGATTGGCTACTGCCATGCTTCACTGCGGGCACCGGGGGTCCCAGATCGTGAAGGGCATGTGCACACGGGGTTCCCAGATCACCATGGTGGAGGGGCCAAAGCAGAGGCCATTAGGGGTGATTAGGCCAGGAGGGGAAGGCAGTTGGAGGTGATCAGACTGATGGTGGGGGGCAGTTGGGGCCGAGCAGGCTGGCAGAGGAGACCAGTTGCAGAGTGGTTAGCAAGCAGAGTGGTTAGGGATGATCAAGCATTCAGGCAGATGAGTGGTTAAGAGCAGATTGCAAGGGGGTTATCCAAGTGCCAGTTTAGGCCCGATCCCACAGGGACCTCAAATTGGAGAGGATACAGACCAGACTGAGAGTCAACCCCCAACCCCCGCATACACGAATTTCGTGCACCGGGCCACTAGTTATAAATAATGCTGCTATGAACATAGGGATGCATATATTCTTTCTGTTTGATGTTTTCGTATTATTGGGATATATCCTCAGAAATGATATCACTGGGTCAAAAGGCAGCTCCAATTTAATTTTTGATAGTACAACTTTTTGGGTGCTTCCTTTAAGTCACACAGGTAAATATACTGGGGGCATCTCCCATATTTTAGTAGGCAAACCCCCAAAAAACAAAGAAAATTTCACAAGTAACTATGAGATCTATTTTGGCACAAATTTATATAGCTTCTCCCTCTCCAATTAAAATAAAATCTGAGCACACTTTACAAGTTCTATTCCTGAAACAATCTGTTATTTGGAGAAAGCCAGGTTAAATGAACATGCCAGTGATTTGGATTTACATGTTTCTGGAGAATTAATACTCTGACACTTCAGAAGTAGAGGCCAGTCAGGATTTCCTGATAGTTTTTGTAGCTGTACAGACAGCAACCCAGAGTTCAGGGGACGTGCAAGTCAGCTCTTGAGAGGATTCTGCCTCCTTCAACAATAATGGGATCTTGACACCCATCTGGTAAATGAGCTGTAGACACAGGAGGGACATGTTGGGGCTATTCTTAGAGAACTTTCCTACTTTTTAAAAATGCATCAGGGTGATAGGAGGCCTTTTGAAGATGGAGGGAATGTGGCACTCCACCATCCTGGGGTGTTACTTCAAATTCATTTCTGGTCACAGCAATACTGAATTTCCAAAACATGTACAAATCTTGTACTAAAGCCCTCGGGATGGCTTAGGGAACATGGAGTCACAAATCTGGGCCAGCAGTTGAGTAGCTTGAGTGGTCGTTCATCTCACCCCAAGCCTGTGCAAAAGGCTGCCTAGAACATACACCATGAACTGGCATAAAAAGATAAAGCAGAGTCAAAGCTGAACACAGTTTAGAATTAAATAACACCATGTACATAAAGAACATATCACAGTACTGAGCATGTTCAAGGCACTCAATATGAGATATCTATTGCTGTTCTTGGTGGGGTTCGGATGGAGGCTAAGGTTGGGTTGGGATTGACTTTGGAATTGGCTTTAGTTTTGATACAGATAAAATATTTGGAATCCTTTCAGTGTCTCTCAAATTACAATCAGATGTTGGATGCTACCCAACTGGTATCTAAATTAGACCTGACACTAACTCTCCCACTAGATTACAAATTTCTTTAGCAGTAATACCTATAACCTAAAGTTTCTTCATCCTTACAACATCTAGCTCTGTGCTCTACACAGAAAAAGAGAAAGTGCTTAATAACTTCCACAACTTGTTAAAAATGCAACAAGGTCCTCTAAGTCACTCTCAGGTGATTTTCTTGAATCAGAAAGAGGGCAGATGAGTCTTGAGAGCCAGAAGTGCAAGGTGACTCTCACTCCTCTGACTCCCTCAACTGTCAAAAAAATTTATTTGACTTTAGTCTACACAAGAAACTGTCATTTGGGGAAATTTGTGTACCAGGAGTTTCAAGTGAAATTTGAAATGATAATGAGGACTGCCATCTTGAAACCCCTCATTGAAGTTCTGATACTTTGACATCAAACTCTTCCAGTTTGTTGTATCTAAAGAAGATGCACAATAGAGACATTTCCTATAAGCTGGTGGAGACAGTGCAGACAGTTGTTCCTGTTTATCAAATTAGACACATCTCTGAAAAAATTAGTCTTTCATAGTCCAATCCCAATTTGTCCAATCTATGTCTAAGCACCTCTGTAACATGTTGGCTTAACTTCTCCAGGGTAAAAACACTCAAGCAATGTTCACTCCATCTTCTCCTTAATGCTGATAACCACTCTAAGGAAAAACTTGGGAAAATACCATCCTCCCCCCCATCGCCCCCAAAGAAAAAACAACCAAGTACCTCTTTGTGGTGCCAATGGGCACGGAAAAATGAAAGGGAGGATCATGACATTCTGGAAGATAAGGTGCTTAATGAATGTTTCCTGTTTATAAGGTGCTGTTTATGCCATTTAATTGAGCCATCTCCTCTATACAGGGGTGCCCATAGGTGTGCCCTGAGACTGGGTGATAATTGCAGGGTGGCTGATGGCCAGAACCTCAACCTCAAGGAAGAGCCAAAATTATATAGCCAAGCACCTGCTAATCAGGATTAACCTCCAAGGATGCCAACTCTGGAATCTTCATCACAATAAGCATCCTCAGCTACACTTTTAAAAGAAAACAAAACATTCATTTTCTCAGATGGCGTCATCTGGCCTGGGAGCTCCGGAAAAGATGCTTTAGCCCAATCATGAAAACAAACCAGTGAACGCTCTATGAGGAGTTCGGGTGAGCCTATTAAAACTCCCACAGCTCACCTAAGGCACCTGCTCCTGAGCCTGCCTTCCCTATCTATGACTTTACTTTTTCTGAGAAATCTCTGTCCTTGGCCATGATTAAAAGCCTATCTCCAAAGGTGAATAGAAAACTCAGGTCATTGGACATATATTTAGTCCAATGAGGCACTTTTATTTCAATTACCTGCTTCTTTCCAAAAACAGGATTTTTTTTTATTCTACTAGATACAGGAATAAATTTTGCTTTACAAACCTTATAATGTATTTTGTCCAAATTATTTCATCCTTTTCCTACTTGCAGAAGGGCTAAGAGCTAGTAGAAGGCCAGGGAACAAGGCAAAAACCTCCCCTGAGGTAAAGATTAAGTGAATGTATGAATCCTGAAGTTCCAATAGTCAATAGCTAAGGCTGGAGGGTCATGGAAATTCAGGAAATGTGTCCCTGTCTTCTTGGCTTCATAGCTTATATTAGTGGACTCAGTGGAGTTGGCTTGGTGGGTGGGAGTTACAGGCAGCAGAGGCCTCACAGAGCTTTGGGAGGCCTGAAAATCTTTGAGGTTTTAATTTCAGATTTGTTGTGTCTTGGCAATTAAGCCATTGATAAGGAAATGGATGCTTGGGTAGGTTGGATCTTTTAGAGGTAAAGATCCAAACCCTCTTCCACACATGCACACCCCGAAGGATAATAATAAACCTTTGAATGGGCAATTGAGGGCCTTTGGATCAATACTTTGGGGAAACTTTCTGAGCTTCAAGTTTATCATACGTAGAGAAGTTGCTTAGAGGTGTTTTTGTTGTTGTTGTTGTTGTTTTTATTGTTGTTTTTATGTAAAGGAAGCATAGGGAATCAATTTGCAAATATTAAAATTAGATGGTTCAGGAAAATCTACTCTTCAAAGTATTTAGATCATTGCTGCTGAGGGGGGGGGAATCGTGTAGATAATCATAAAGGCAAAAATCTTTCTTAGAGAATATACCTATTAGGATACAATGTAGACTATTCCTTCTAATCACAAGGGTATGTGTGTAAATGCAAAAATACAACAGACTCTGATTGATCAAAGTTACTCTTATGTTTTCTTATCTAACTTACATAAAACACACTTTATGGACACCTGACTTTTAATCTAAAGTAGAGATGAATTTTTACTGAGCTCCATGTCTTAAAATTATAACTCTTCATTTTGATCAGATTTTGTAGTATACATAAATTAGCAAACATACACAGCATCTCACTGTTAAAAACAAGTTGCTTTAATGAAAACATAACCTGAAAAATCAAGCAGTATTTTTTTCGAGGGAAAAGACATTGGTTGAAACGGCAGTGTCTTATTGACATTAAAAACAGTTGACATAACTCTGCAAGGATGCTGAAATTTAACTTTTGTATGTTTTTATTATACCCAGAGTACCAAAGATAACAGAATTTATTCATAGAATAGCAGTCATTGAATTCAGTTTTCTGGTACAATTTTCTTCCCATATAAACTCATAAAAAATGTGATGGGTGAACCATTAGGAATGCTTAAAGCAGCCTCTGATGTATGCCCGCACAGAAAGAACAGATAGATTGCAAAATGTTTATGCCTTTTACATTTTTTACAGTATTAATAAGGAAACACTGTGATTACCAATAAGAAAAGACTCCAGAGTGCTGCTTGTAAAGTGCACCGTTACAAAGATTTATATCTCTATCTGGGGAGTAATACGGAGCATTGATATTTTAAGGAGCGCAGTTCAAAAATCTCTTCATTCAATGAAAGGCTGAGAAAGTGAAATATCTTTCCTCCTGTGGTAGAAGTGTGTGTGTTTCAGTGAGTTGATGATGTACACATGGTAGGAAGAAACAAACTTGGTCCCCAAATATCCAAAATGGGTACACGGGAACTATGCAACTTTTCAGCAAAACTGTCCATCACAATTGTGGGTGAAGTGGGTGTGAGACTATATGTTCCATGCCAAGTGCTGTAGTGGTTGTCTCCTGATCGGGATCCCATTCCATACCAAGAATGCAGTGTGTCAGCCCCACCCAGAGGCCCGAGCCCCACCCAGAGGCCTGAGCCCCACCTAGAGGCCTGAGCCCTACCAGTGCAAATTCATCTTTCACTCTGAGAGTACATCTAGACATCTAATAGATGTCTTAGGAAGAACGGCCCTATGTTATTCCCAGTTACTGTACTATCCCCTAATGTTTGGTATACTGATAGTATGTGCCCAGAGAAGATTACATTTTTCAGTTTATATCTGTAGCTTCTACTCATTTTCCAAGAAATACTTTATGCAGAGCAATACCTATGTGAGCTTTACAACCAGTTCTACTATCTCCCAATCTCTAATATAAAAGCTTGACATAGCAGTGTTAACCTCCAGCCAACCACAACCCAAAATAATATATGCCCGTTATGATGCATTCTGCTGCAAGTAGCAGTGGTTAGGGTTTTATTTGTCACAATCAACACAAAGCCTGGAAGCATGGAGGCCAGCACTGGCATAGAAAATCAAGGTAGACACTAGGGCATAGGCGTCTTCCTTCCTGTGGCTCACCATTCTTCACAGGCACCTTCCTTCCAGCTGCACATTCAAGCATGATGCATGATTAAGCAGGAAGAAAGGAATGGGAAGGGCAAAGAGCAAGATACCTTCTCTGCTCTGGTTGTTGTCTTTCACATGGAAAAGAGAGGTTATCATGACCACTCATAGCTGCAAGGAATTCTGGGAAATTAGGTTTTATCTGTGTGTTTTAAATGGACATAAAAACACACTAAATAAACCCTGGCTAGATAGTTCAGTTGGTTAGAGTGTCATCCCCATATGCCAACGTTGTGCATTCGATCCCTGGTCAGGGAATATATCAACCAATGAATTTATACATAAATAGAACAACAGATCTCTATCTCTCAAATCAATCAATAAAAAAAATTTAAAAACACACACTCTAAAAGATCAGGATTCTGCAAGAATAGATGTTAAGTAAGGAGCTAGTAGAGTCAGCTTTGTAGAAATCTGCTTTGCAGAAATCTGCCAGGCATAAATGGAGATGAGGGCAGGGGAGTGCACAACATTATACATCAAGGCTATAGCTGGTATCAAGGATGAGTTTAGGTCGAAGATGGGACATGGCACACAAAGATCATCTGCTCTACCTATTCATCCTCATTGCTGGTGACTAAATTTTAAGCTTATTTCTGTTTGTAAAGGATTTTTGGCCCTACTCAACTGCAAGGAGTTTGAGGAGCTCAGGAGTTTACATGTCCAATAGACATGTCCTCATTGTTCTTCATTTGTACACAAGTAATTCTCATGCTCCTCTCTACCTCACAATAATGACAATAACAAATATTGCCTGGGTTTCCACACCAGCATTTGTTTATTTAGTATTATTAATATTACTAATTATAAAAATCACATTTAAAGGAAATGCTTGGAACTTTAGGTGGATTATCTCATTTAATTCTCAACACAACACTTTATAGCAAAAATCATGACAGCTCATTTTGTCAAAAACACAAAGCTGACATAGCTTAAGGGTTGACCCCAAGGTTGCATAGCTAATAGCCTAGGTCAGTGGTTGGCAAACTCATTAGTCAACAGAGCCAAATATCAACAGTACAACGATTGAAATTTCTTTTGAGAGTCCAAAACTGATTTCTGCGCATGGGCCACTAAGTTTCAATCGCATGTACGTGCACGCCTGCACATGGTATTTTGTGGAAGAGCCTCGCTCAAGGGGCCAAAGAGCTGCATGTGGCTCATGAGTCGCGATTTGCCGACCACTTGCCTAGATGTACCTGAATCTAAAATCCATGCTCAGAACCAGGGATCAGAAAACTAGAGCCCTTGGGCCACATACTGCCCAGCTCCTGTTTCTGTAACTACAGTCTTTGGGGAATGCCATGCATTTATGTCACCTGTGGCTGTTTTCCCCCTGTGGTAGCAGAGTTGAGTAATTGCAGCAGAGACTGTATGGCCCATAAAGCCTAAAATATTTACTATCTGGACATTTACAAAACATGTTTACTGACCTCTCTTTAGACTGGACAAGGGCTTGTATTCAGAAGCCCTTGAAATCCCTTCGGGATAAGTTCTCTAAAATTACAGGTGTCTATGTTTAGCTGTATATTTTTCCTGAGGAAAAGGCCTATGGCTTTCATCAGATTCTCAAAAGAATTTATGACTTAAAAAAAATTTAAGAGCTCAATTGAACCAGATGTTTTAGAAAAGCTGATCAAAGTGTGTGTGGTCCCCACACCAACAGCAGAGAATTTGCTGGGAAGCTGGGAACTTGTTAGAAATGCAAATTTCTAGTAAATTCAAAATCCTGGGGATGGGGCCCAACAATCTGTTTCAACAAGCTTCCCAGGTGGTTCTAGAGCTCTCTCAAGTTTGAGAACCACTGAACTACCTAACTCTAAAAAGCCAAGGCTCACAAAACCAAAGTTAAAATGTTATTGAATACCAATGCATTAGAACTCTTTGGTTTGACCAGAATTGTTTACATTTAATGAAGGAGGAGGGGAATGGCTTATTTAAACATTTGCTATGACTATCAATTTCAGCTTTTAAAACTGAACAGTGAAGTTCATCTGAGATCTGAAATTAAAGGACATTTAGCATTTGGCTTTCTTGCCTTTCAACATTGGACTCTCGTTTAAGCTGTTCACACTGATTGTTAATGGCCAACGAGGGTAAACCCCTCTGCAGGCACCACACTGTGAAAAACATACTAGAGACCACCATCTGGCCCATTCTTTTTCAGTGACACAAGTGCAAAAACAGTCCAACATAAAAATTCACTGCCTTGGAACTAGAATTTTCAACAAATTAGCTGTGGCAAGCCTGCTTATCCCAACCACTGTCTACAGGCACATTTCCTGTCCAGACCTGGGATGGCTCCCCTCATAGTTCCTCAAACCCTGCCTCCCGCTCTTCTCCCAACCTTGTGTTCATTTCAGAGCCCTTTCTTCCTGGCTCTGACTTCATTCATGTTACCTTAGAGGTGAAAATGAGGTGACTGTGTTGGTGGTGGTTTAAGATTACAATTTGAAATGAAAATACCATTTCATTTCAAATTGTGGATTCAAAAGATCCACATCATTTTCCATTTCTGTCCTTTTCCTTTAATTCTTAGGACTGCCTGAAAAGAGTGGCTTTCTCTTCTGTGCACACATGCCATTTGGGGGAAGCCTTGCCCTTACTTTGGATAAACTCATTCAGCGAGACATCTACCTACAGATGAACGCAAAGTTAACCAGCTGCCCAGTTCGACCATAACTTCACTATGCTGTCTTCCAGCCCAGAGCCCCATGCAGGGTTTTTCATTGTCTACACCCTCCTGCAGCGATTCCAGAAGTTTCACATAAACCTATCCTCCACCTGCATAATTTAATAATTATTATATCAATATTTAATTACCCTCCACCTGCATAATTTAAATCAATTTTTTTGCTTGTTTTCTCCATTTGGAGCTCAGGGTGTATGAAGCAGGTGTGCTGATGTTGAATGTGGCATTTTCTGGAAGATTCCCTCTATAGTGTTAACGAGGCCTCACTGCCTGGGAGCAGAAGGGAAGCATTGTGTTTGGGTAATTAGTGTAGCTAACCCTGGTCTGGTAAGGACCCTCTGGGTGGTTAAGTGGGATTTGGTCTGTACTTGCCCACAACCAGCTGGAGAAAATGCACTGCTCTCTACTAATTACTTTTACTTCCTCCACAGCTTCCTACATTTTAAGTTTACTCATTCCTTCAGCACTGTTTGCTTCAGAAATCCCCTCAAATCAGTATTTTTTAAAATATGTTTTTATTGATTTTAGAGAGGAAGGGCGAGGGATAAAGAGATAGAAACATCGATCAGCTGCCTCCTGCACATCCTCTACTGGGGAGTAAGCCCGAAACCCGGATACGTGCCCTGACTGGGAATCGAATTGATTACCTTTTGGTTCACAAGTTGATGCGCAATCACTGAGCCACACTGGCTGGGCCAAAACAGCATTTCTGAAGAAACTCCACAGCTACCAACTTCCCTCCTACTACTTATATTTAGAATAATAATAGTGAATAATAATAGCAAACTTACTCTCTTGTGGACTCTTTCCATAAGTTTTATGTATATCTTTCCCCACTGCCTTCCTACTGAAATATTTTCTGAGGCACATATTACCTGTCACTTTTTCCTCCCACCTCCACCTGTGCACACACTGCTCCCACCCTATTAACACTATGTACCTCTTCATCATCTGACGTTATAACAATATGATTTAGAAGTTATTTGTTCCCTTTTAAATGGCAAGGAATTGATTTTGTGTGTTGGGGGGGGGGGTGTCTATCCCAATGCCTGACAGAGCCACAGACCCCATAAACATATACTGACCACAATCAGTGTCACAGAGCTGGAGGGGATTGTTGGGGGAGGGGGGCAAAAAAATGGCTTGAGCAAAAAGGAAAGAACGTTCCCTTCACCCCAGAATCCTCCTTTTTTCCCTAGCCCTGCTTATGCGGAAAGGATGCGTTCCACTGGGTCTCCACCACTTTCAAGCCAGGTGACCTTCCCTGACCTCCCTGAACCAGACCTCCCTGAGCCCGTTCCTCCACTTTGATAAAGATGTGATAAGTCCGGACTTAGAGGTTGTTTATGAAAGCATTGGTTACACAAGAGGTGCTCAAAGAGGGCTAGCTCCCCTCCTCACGGTCAGGAATTGCAATTGCATGGGAGGACACAGCAGGCACAAACACAGTTGGCAGTTACCACGGCACAGACCCATTTAGGAAGGGGAGTGGTTTCTTGGGGCACAAAAGCTGTGGATATTATTTATGCCTGCGGTCAGGTGGTGGAGGGGCAGATTCAGATTTTGTGAGTCCTAAAGCTTGTACAATTTGGGAGACTCGTTAAGAAAAAAAAAAATTACTCAGCCATAAAAAAAAATAAAATCTTGCCATTTGGGACAACAGGGATGAACCTAAAGAGTATTATGCTAAGTGAAATAAGCAGAGAAAGACAAATTCCATATGATTTCACTTATATGTGGAATTTCAAAAAACAAAATAAATAAAACAGCAACAAGCTCATAGATACAAAGAACAAATTGATGATCGCTATAGGGAATATAGTCAATAATGTAATAAGTAGGTCTGGTGTCAGATGGGTACTGGATTTATTGGGGTGATCACTTTATAAGATATGTAAATGTCTATCATTACGCTTTACACCTGAAACTAATATACTATTATAAATTAAACGTACTTTTAAAATAAAATTTTAAAAAGAAAAGTGATAAATATTCAGTACACTGCAATAAATACTAACTATAAGTGTGTTGTAAGCATTTTTAAATGAGCATATGAGCCAAATATACAGATTTTAAAAAGCAAGGAAAAATAATGTCTTATTTTTGCCAATTTTACAAAAAGCTATAGCTATGTGAACCCTCTAATAGGGCCCTCCCAGGATCTTGGGTCATTCATTTAAGCAGAACTATCCTGGTAGACGAGGAGAAGGAAACTTGGACAGCATCCCAAAGATCAAAACAGTGCCACCCCATCAATCAAGAGTCATATTCATTGAAAAGTTAAAGGATGCCAAGGATTGAAGGGCTGCACCCTCCGAAATTCTTCCGTGTCAGTGAGAGGCCCTAAAACTTGTGCTGCATGAGCTTCACGATAAATCCATCGCCGCTCAAGTCTCAAGGCAGTTGGGAGATACAAGGAGGATAAACATATCTTGGTGGTTAGGATGGGACACTAATAATTAAAGCTCAAGTTGGCCCATTTTCTTTTTTATCTCCCCTTTAGTTTTCCTCAGTGGAATCTCCTATTTCCTTTCTTCTAGAAAAATCTCTGAGTGGATGACTCCATTTCCCTCCCCTACCTTCAGCCAGAGCAAACTACTGCACTCCCCCAGCCCCACAGAGGCAGCACCTTTCTAGGCTGCTACTTGTCCCCAAGCCTGTGGTTAGAGAGATAGCTGGAAACGAGCAACCCTACGTTCTGCTCCCCTACTCACGAAGGACTCATTGAACCCCAAGGACAAATCTCTGGCAGCTCTCGGCCTTAACTTCTCATTCTGTGAAATGGGGTGACATATGAGCATTTCCCTTACACCCCAGCTCCAGAAGCCCCATGAACTTCAGGGGATGGGAGATTAATGAGGTGATGCTTGTTAAAGACTCAGCACTCTGGAGTGAAAATGTAATGTTTAATTATAAGAAAGATGTGTTCGTGGAACTAAGAGTTCATTTTTTTTTAACGAAATATTCTGAGAGCAAAGTAAGCTGGAGCTTGTGTGTGCAGCACTCGGTGCTCAAGGCATGGGAAATGTTTATCTAAGGAGAACATGCTGGAGTGTGGTTAGCACAAGGGAAGTTATAAAGGAAAGAGATCATTATCAGACTTACTGACACTTACAGGAAAAAAAGAAGAGAGAGAAAGGGAGGAGGTGATCCTGACTAGAGAAAACAAATAGGGGAAATCAGGGGCAAAAGTTTCAACTTGAACATTTTCAAAAGATGCCGCTTTCCCTGGTCTTGCCCTTTCTTTATTAATTCAAGATAATGTTTATGATATCCTCCAAAATTCACAGCCTAAAGAAACTTGTCAAACTACAGTGGGAAGGCAGGGGAGGGTGAGGGGCGTGGGCTGTGGGAAATCAACTGAAGGACTTGTATGCATGCATATAGGCATAACCAATGGATGTAAGACACTGCGGGGGGGCAGGTGAGGGCATGTGCTGGGGGGCAGGTAAGGGAGGCCTGCAGCGAGGTCAATGGGGGGAAAAAAGAAACATATGTGCTTCTATTTGTAATACTTTAAACAATAAAAAAATTAAAAAATTAAAAACTGGTTAACTCCTTAGAGATACCATTGCTAATTTCCAGCAAAGATGAGATTAGAGCCCAGTCTCTCAACTCCCCTCCAAGGGGTCTTCCCACTACACTGACTATGGATAAAGAGTCAGCCTGACATACAAGTCTACTAATAAGACCAGTTATTTATTTCAAGTATAATAATGTTGGTATTATTAGAATTTTCAAGTGTGAGACCATAGAGTTCTGCCTTCAATGAAATCTACTTGTCATTAACCACATTCCTCATACAAACTGCTAATAATTCAGCAAACTACAGAGCTTTATGCTGTAGGTAAATATCTCTGTCCTCTAGGAGCTTATCGTCTTAGTTGAGGAAACAGAGCCAAGGCATATTCAAAGCTGGTAAATTATATAGACACAATTAAGATTCGGTCATGAAGGAAAGAGTGAGATGCTACAATTTTGGGAGAAGAGCCATCCTAGAGGCTGGAGGAGGCAGCACTTAAGCCAGAGTGAATTCAGAGATTGGAAATGAGAATTCATGACCTGCATAAAGAACTATGTAAGTCAGGACTTGGTCACAAAAATTGTAAGATGTAGGCCAGGGAGTTGACCAATCTAGATAGATTTGAGACTTTGTGTGTGTGTGTGTGTGTGTGTATGTATGTGTGTGTGTATGTGTGTGTGTGTGTGTGTGTGTGTGTGTGTGTGTGTATATATATATATATATATATATATATATATATATGCATGGCCTGCAAGAGTGGAAATAGTTTGGGGCTATATTGGGGAAGGCAAAATTAAATTTGAGCCAAAAGAGAAAAGACTTTATCCTAGAAGTAAAAGAAGTCACAGAGATTTGAGTAATGACATGATGAGCATGTTATTAATGGAATTAATCTCGCTGTGGTGTGTAGTAAGGATTCTAGGGTAAAAAAAACTAGTAGGAGGGAGATTAGTTAGAAAGCTTTTTCTAACTAATGGAGCAATCTTAAACAGGTTAAACATGTCCCCTTGTGTCATTCATTTAAGAAAGAGGATAGGGGAAATAGGGGAGAAGGAAACTTCAACCGCATCCCAAAGACCAAAATAGTGGCATCCTCATCAATCAAGGGTCATATTCATTAAAAAAAAAAAGTTAGAGTTAGTCATTGGGGGATATCTGTAATAATATCAATAATAAAAAAAATCAATTCAATTCAAAAGATAAGTCAGAGGACGCCTGGGCTGGAAAGTTTATCCCCTCCAAAATACCCCTTGTGCAGTATTGATGTCCAAGAGAAAAGCTAAAATCGTCACACAGTAGGAAAAATGAAGGGACTGAAGTCACTCAAAGTCTGACCCCAGCTCCAAACCCCAAACTCCCCAACACTAACTGCTGCCTCCAGGCAGAGCCGAGAGGAAATCCACGGCCACAAGTGACTGTTTGAGTCTGGCTGGCAGCTTACCAGGGCCAGCAGTAGTGCTTGCACAACCACAACTGTCAGTTGGAAAGAGGAGGAAGGACACCTGGGTGGCTTCGACCTTAAAATAGGATCTGTGAACCCTTGCAAAAAACCACCTTCCATACAAGCTGACTCTTAATATGTTTTTATTACTCTTGGCTTTGGACTTCCACACCTCTGCAGCTAGTGAAATAAATGCATGGGTAGAATATGTTTTAATGGAATATTTTATCTTTATTTCATGGTGTGGGTCTGCGCTCACATGCACAAATGTAAGGTACCCATGCCTTACATAGCAGGACTAAAGAAAATGCCAATTCGTATCTGCAACAGGAAAAAATATTGCTTAAACCTGTGTTAGTCTTTGAACAAGCCAAGACACTGTTTGTGTCTCTCCCTAAAATGTTGTTCTTTTCACCTACCAAACTCTTGCTTATGCAAGTGCCCCTCTCTATATTCTTCTCTCCATCTATTAAAATCCTCCTTGTCTTTCAAAATTATTCAATGCCCGTCAGCTTCCTCTTCCAAACTTTTCCCTGAGCATGTCAACCCCCTGGCACCTCCACAATATTGCCAAGTTATCCCCCATAGTACTAAGTTCCTACTGTTCCAACACTGCCAGGTGTCAGGAAAAAACAGGTGCCTACCCTCAATTAACTCACACCCCATTAGAAGAAATAAATGCACAAACAGATGACCTTATAAAATGGGAACAGTGACCTAATGGGACAGACATTTTAAACATTAGCTTAGTGCCTCACTAGAGCTTCTGCTAAGGGAGCGGCCTTAAGTAGCAAGGTTCATACTATATGATCCCACTGTCCTCCAGTTGTAGGTGAAGTGCCAGGAAAAGTCAACAAAGCCAATGGGCAGGCTCATCGGAAGCCTATGAAGTGGCTAAGCCCAAAGCATTTGGCCCACACAAAGTTGAGCCAATCAGATTCCTAGTCTTAGAAGTTGAAAATATAAAATATGGTAAGGCCAAGGCAGCAATCGGCAGGAGTAAAATATGAAAAGTTATGAGTTAGGAGAAGGTGGAACAACAATGATGGGCCTGGGTGAGCCAACAACCACAGCAGCTAATACTTATTGAGGTGGCTTCCTGTTTGAAATACTCATTGCCTCAGTTTTTGGGGGTGCTGGAGGCTGATGGCTCTGAACTGAGCCCCTCCCTGGGAATTGCCCACTGCAGCCTCAACCACAGTCACAGCCCCTCTCCAGGAGCAGCCTGCACCCAAGGACTTGTGGATGGGGACATACACAAGTTGCCTCTCAGTTTGGCACATCTCTGAAGGGCTATCATAGCTCCATAGCTCCCCACGGGATTGGCGGAGGCCTGTGTCTACTGCATTGAAGCCCAACTTCTCTCTCTACCCAGTCCTGCTTCCTTTCCTCTGTTGGAGGAATTGATTCCAAGGGCATTCCCTCAAAATTTTCTTTACTCAGAGGATGATTCCTGGGGAATCCAACCTGAGATCAACAGACACACAGGGACAGGTGGAGTCATATTGATGATGATGGATCCTCAAAAGAGACACAGGAGCTGCCAAGAAGCTGCCTTGGATCATTTCCAGATTCCAGGAGGATCAATTGTTCCTCTTCTGGAGCTCCCATGACACATCCCCCTGTAAATGAACTTTTATTTCTACAATGAAAGCAACTAAGTAGTCAGAGAGCTATGAGGAGTACACGAAAGTTCAGAGGAAACGTGACTGATTTTAACATAAGGGATAAGAGACTTCTAATTGTGTAAGTATTGCCTCCAATACAAGATTTTAAAGTCAGGTGGCAATATAGCTTAATAAGCAGTAGACACAAAGGATACAATAAATACTTAATAGACCATAAGGCACCAGAAACAAACATCTCAATATCAAAACTAAAGTATAAATAAAGAAAAATGAGTGTTCCACTGAAGGAATGAATTAGCATTTTCATTTTAACCATAAATTATACAACACATTCAAACTATCATCTTAGCACTGGAAAGTAGATAAATTGGGGTCAAATAATATCCAACAGGGTTTTGGTGTCTGAAGTATTGAAAAGACCTACAAATTAAACCCATTCAATAGTCCTGAAGGCAGAGTTGCAGAGAGAAAGAAAATAGTTGACAAGATTGGTACCTAAATAAGGGTCCAATTTCAACCATCTATCAATGATGTGTAGAGCATTTTCACATGGACTTTCCATTACTCATCTATCTCATGAGTCTTTGAGACACAACAGTGCTTCTAATTACCTTCCTCCCTAAAGTAACTAAAATGTGGGAAAATATATAAAACACAGTTCTCAAGATAGTGGACATCAGACCACAAAGGACAGTGAACCCTGAGAGACAGAAAACAAATGAGATGATCCCTACAGCTGCCCCAAATTACTGCCTGAAGAAAGTGTCTAAGCCATGGTACTAGAAAAGGAACTCCAAGCATATTGGTCCAGTGGTCTCCCTAAGTTGAGGAGACAGAACTGGGGATCTAGGGAAGCCAGGGCAGCTAGAATTCACAGGGCACACAATCTGAGAGGAAGAGCTCCAGAGATCTGTAGAGGGTAACTCTCAAGTATTTTCTTTATTTATACTTTAGTTTTGATATTAAGATGTTTGTTTCTGGTGCCTTATGGTCTATTAAGTATTTATTACATGTATCCTTTGTATCTACTGCTTATTAAGCTATATTTCCACCTGACTTGAGAACCCATGCATGGGTGTCAAGAAATTAAGAGGAAATAGTGCCCAGAGCTTTAGTAGCAGGGAATAGTTAGCCCTGTATGAAACGCAACTCTGGTCCCACCTAACAGAGCTTGAAAGCCAGACTCAGTAAGAGAAAGCTAGCTCTAAGTAACTTAACTGTTTTGCAAAACAAAGCTCAGAAATAGTAAAATATCCAGCATCCAACAAGATAATATTCACAATGCCTAGCATCAAATTAAAAATTACTAGGCACACAAAAAGAAGCAGAAAATATAACCCACCTGGGTTCATTGAAACTGACCCAGAATGACACAGATGATGATAGAATTAGTATACAATGATATTGAAACAGATAGTATAACTGTATTTCATAAGGTCAAGAAGCTAAAGGAAATATTGAACATATTAAGACAATGACAATTTTTAAAACAACCAAACTCCTAGAAATAAAGCACACTGGACCGAGGCATGAGGTCTGCACTAAACCTTCACAAGTCTTTCTGTGCCCTTCCCAGAGAAACAGAAAGCTCAGCCAGTATTCCTGTCTTTTACTCCTCCATTCCTGAGGAGAGAACTATAGGGCTGCTACTTTTAGGCCTGTCAGTGAAGGGGCCTGCCCCTTTTAGCTTTCTACAAAGGTTGGAGCTAAGGACTTTCTGAAGCAAGACCAGTGGCCACAAAGGGGCAGCAGTTCTCTTCTTGAAAAGCAACTAGTGCCAGGCAGAGCAACGATGAGAGTCAGGGGCCATGAGTTCCAGTCCCCTTTTCCCCCAAACCAGGTGTGTGTCTTTGCACAACTTAAGTTAACCTCTCTGCACCCAGTTTTTTAATCTGCAAAATAAGGGTGATAATAATAATACTCACTTGTAAGATTGTTGTGAAAATTCAATTGCATAAGAAAATGCATCTGTGAATTCTTTCTAAAGTCCACATATTTGTAATTATTTTCACATACTACAAAAGCCAGGAGATAGGAACCAGCATCTGTGGGTATGTCACATTTTCCCCCCACTCCCACCCCCAGGAATCTCTTAATCATCTTCATCTTTTTATTGCCATGTCTCTGACATTCCTTGGAGCTTCTTAGTTCATAGTAAGATAAAACCAAGTAAGACATTATTTGAACAACTAAGATTGAGAAAAAAATTTTTCTAGTTCTCTATGTTGTGTAACAAACCACTCTGAACTTAATGGTGTAAAACAACAACCATTTTATTATGCTCACTGGTTCTGTGGGTCAGGATTTGGACTGTGCTCACTGGGAATGGCTTGTCTGTGCTCTATCGAGTCTGTGGCCCTAGCTGAGTATGTTTGAACTGCCGTGAGCTGGGATGATCTGACACCTTTTTCCTCTCTCATGTCTGGGCTCACCTGGGACAAATGTTTGGAGCATTTTCACATGGCCTCTCCAAGAGCTTAGGCTTCTCATGGCATGAGGACTGTGTTCCAATAATAGTCAGCAGGGAGAGTGTTCAGAGAGGGAGTATTGTAGGAGAAGCAGGTGAAAGGCACGGCCTCTGTTTCTGAGCCTTGACAGTCCACCATTGGTGGAATCACTTACAACCCACCCGGATTCAAAGGGACGGAACACAGACCCCTTTTTAATGGGAGAAGAAGGAAAATATTTGGGACTTATGTTTTTAAAATGCCAAATTTGATATCCAAATTCTATATGGCAAAAAGTAGCATTAAGGCTTATTCAAGATTCCAGCACAAATGATGGTCAATGGGGCCATCTTTCCCTAGAGTAATCTAGGCCCCCCAAAAAACCTTATCTTCCATAGTCCATCTCTCTGAATGGTCTGAGTTATCACTAACATTAATCACTTTGTGTCACTGAGGATTGTCAATGCAGTGTAGTGGCAACCATGGAGATTAGGCTTGGTTTGTCAGAAGCATAACATTAAAACCCTCCTAGACTCAAAGGCTAACATGGGCCAAATAAACAAGGCATGTGGTCCATGGGCCTTGAGTTTGACATGCTTGCCCTAGCCCTATGGTCAGCAAACTGCAGCTCATGAGCCATATGAAATTATTAACAGGATGAAACTAATTGCAGAGTTGCCCTCTGGGCTGAATTCAAATGACCCTAGGACACCAAAAGAGATTTGTATTTTCCTGAATCAACATTAAAATCTCAGAAAAATTTAACTGACTATGTGTTTTATATTAGAATTCTTAGTCTTCAAGGGCTACTCCCAAGAAAGTCAAGTTAATAAAAGCATATGTGTAGGAACAGGCCTGTTTTTGCAGATAGTAGGTGTGACACTTTTCAAGTTTTATGGAAAGAATGACAAGGCTGATATGAATTAGAAGAACTCTAGCTTAATATTTTCTGTGACATAGGGTGAGAGGGGTTAGGATGCAAAGGGATCTAAAATACTTGGCACAAGAACTCAGGGAAGACTCTGCCCCACCTTTGAAATGTTGAGCTCAAGCAAACTGAAGGAGCTGCCATAAGCTGGAATGACAACATTGGGAAGTCCTGCTCATTTGGTTTTGTTTGAAGAAAAATATAGCCCTTGATTTAGAGAGAAAAGCAGAATCACCAAAAGTGACAATCCCTGTGCAAAGAAGAAAGATGATGCCAGGCTCCATCCTAGTGGGAGAATTGGCCACACACAACTGCCTCTTCTGAAAAAAAGAACCAGCAACACTTTCCAGTTGTGTGTTTATACATAAAGTGTGTGTGAAGACTAGTGACTCCGAAAGCCGATGCGATGTAGTTGGAAATATGATCACTGGAACAAAGCCATTTGGATTTGAATTCTTCTTACTAGCTATGTGCCTTGGACAATTACCTTGTCTCCCCTATGCTTTAATATCATTATCATAAAATAGAGGTAAAAATAATTCTAGGTCTCTCATAGAGTGACTGACAACGTATATAAAAAATTTAACATAGTATAACTCATTAAAAATGCATCCTTGCCCTACCCCAAGCATGTTAGACTCAAAGGCTAACATGGGCCAAATAAACAAGGCATGTGGTCCATGGGCCTTGAGTTTGACATGCTTGCCCTAGCCCCATGGTCGGCAAACTACAGCTCATGAGCCACATGCTGTTCTTTGGCCCCTTGAGTGTGGCTCTTCCACAAAATACCATGGCCTGGGCAAGTCTATTTTGAAGAAGTGGTGTGAGAAGAAGTTTAAAAAATTTGGCTCTCAAAAGAAATTTCAGTCGTTGTACTGTTGATACTTGACTCTGTTGACTAATGAGTTTGCCAACCACTGCCCTAGCCAGTTTGTCTCAATGGATAGAATGTGAGCCTGTGAACCGAAGAGTCCCAGATTCCATTCTGGTCAAGAATATTTTCCTCAGTTGCAAGTTCAATCCCCAGCTCTGGTCAGGCCTTGTGTGGGAAGCAACCAATTGATGTGTCAGTCTCACACTGATGTTTCTCTCTTTGTATCTCTTCTCCACTTTCTCTAAAAATCAATAAAAACATATCCCTGGTTGAGGATTAACAACAACAACAAAAATGCATCCTTAAGTCTGATTTTATCATTTTCTTTACTTTTGTACAGTTTATATTAGTTTCATACTATAAAGATGATCTTGGCCTTTTATAGAAAACTAGGGGCCCAGTGCACGAAATTCATGAACTGGGGGTGGGTGATCCCTCAGCCCAACCTGCCCCCTCACACATACTGGGAGCCCTCAGGGGATGTCCTACTAACCACTCACCCCAGCCTGCCCAAGGCCTGCAATGGGGCCAATGGCTGGCTCCATCCCAGCCACATACCCACCCCCCGGCCCAGGCCTTCGCCCCAGCCAGCTTGGCCTCGGCCCCACCCCTCTGGCCCAGGCCTTCTCCCTGGACAGCATGCACTGGTTGCCTCAACCCCATCCCCACAGCCCTGCCCACCTTGGACCCATCCCCCACGGCCCTGCCCGCTGTGGCTCTGCCTCCACACAGCCTGGGTCACCTTGGCCCCGCATCCTATGGCCCAGGCCACCTCAGCCACGCCCCCCATCCCTGGCCGTTTCAGCCCCACCCCCCAGCCCCAGCCACTTCGGCCCTGCCCCCCACTCCTGATTGGCTGGTGGGTGTGGCTGGTGGGCATGGCCTGTGGGTATAGCAAAGTTATGGTCAATTTGCATATTACTCTTTTATTAGATAGTATTTTAAAGAGATATTCACAGAAAAAGAAAAATCACCCACAATTCTGCCACCCAAAAGCAATTTTTGTTAACATTTTAGGCTATTTCATTTAATCTTTCTACAATGTATTTCTCTCTCTGAGTTCTCATCGGAGGTATCATTTTGCATGCTGTAGTTTTCTCTTCTTATCATAGAACTAGAGTCCCAGTGCATGAAAATTCATGCACTGGAGGAGGGGGGTCCTTCAGTCTGGCCTGCCCCTCTCACAGCCTGGGAACCCTCAGGGGCAGGAGGCAACCCAGCAATCAGGGGAAGATAATACCCCATCACACCTCTGCTGCTGCCACTGCCGGCCCCGTTTACCTGAGCCTTGGGCAGCCACCATCTGAGGCTTGCCTGTGCCTCAGGCCAGCCCTGGGCAGCTGGGGGACTGAGGAGACTGAGGGACTCTGGATGCAGGTGCACGGAGCAGACCCAGCCTTGTCGCATGCCTGCCACTCTAGTGAGGCTGAGGGAAGTAGGTGCTGCCATCTTGTGGCTGTGGGCACTGCTATCTTTGAAGGTATGGCAGTCAATTAGCATATTTCCTCATTGGCTGTGGGTGCTTCCATCTTTGAGGGTGGGACAGTCAATTAGCATATTTCCTCCTTATTCGCTGTGGGCACCACCATATTTTGCAATGATGTGAGGGTCAATTAGCATATTCCCTCTTTATTAGATATGATCAGTATCTTCCATTTAACTAAAAATCTTTCCTGAGTTTCACTTTGAATGATTGCTTAGTCTTCCATTGCATACTATATGACTCTCTTAACTGCAAAACAAATATTTATCTAGGGAAAAATATTATTTTCGTTGGGAGAGACAAGGCATTGCTGGGGCTATTTGTGCTATCTTCATGCTTAAGAACAATGATAATAGTATCAATTTTTATACATAAAGTTTTTTTAAAATATAGCCCTAGATCTGCCCACTTAAAGAATGTAGTCCTAGCTGCTAGACTAGTTCTCCACATTTTTTTTAAATTCTCACCTGAGGACATGCTTTAGGAGAGGAAGGGAGAAGAGAGAAATACATGCTGAGAGACAGAGAGAGAGAGAGAGAAAGAGAGAGAGAGAGAGAAACATTGATTGCCTTACATCTGTTCCTTGACAACCCAGGTAGGTGTTTTGACCAGATATTGAACTGGCAACGTTTCAATATACAGGACAATGTTCAGCCAACTCAGCCACTCTGGCCAGGCCATCCGCATTTCCAAGTACAAATCCTTGCATAATTTTTTCCAGAATATCGCAAACCTATGACTTTCACAAAGAAATTGTTTTGTAAGTACCTCCTGTGACTTCTACTTCTGAAAAGTCCATTTTCAGAAAATATAGGAAAGCATGATTGTTGTGGTTAAAATTGTCTTCCTGCCAATCATAAATATAGCTATTTTCTGAGAAATCAGCAAGTCATTAAGGGAAGATATTAATAAATGTATATAATAATTATATGTAAAATCTACAATTACTATACATACATGAATGAAGCTGGAAAGCAATGCAGATATATTTCTGCTTACATAGAAGTATATTGGGTGGGCTGGCTTTCTGTTCAACAATTTTAAAATCTTAATTGTACATCTGTTTTGGCTATACTTGCCTAAACATTTAATGCTCTGCAGAAGTGCTTCCCATGTTTGTTATTCAAGTTTCTTGCGCTTCAATTTGGGATATGTCTCCTTCCATAGGCCACCAAGACCAAACAAAAAAATGCCTTGAAATGCAAACAGTCTCTGAATTATGATACCTATTACTTTTTATTAGTAGTAAAAACAAAAAGAAGCAAGGAACAATTCTATTTATGCAGAGCAGTTAGAACATAAATAATAATAAAATCCTAAAACGATAAAACTACTTACAAAATATTAATTTAATTCTAATAAAAAGCAGGTTTAGGTTTTACCTCCATGCTAGTAAATGTGGTGCATTTTTGCTTTCATCCAATATTTATACCCAAAAAAACATTTGGATTTAGGAAATAAAGTAGTGATAAAAAATTACAGTCTTTGAATATTGGGCTTTGACTAGTCTCCTGCTGCCCTTTATTGTATGTTTCAGTAAAATACAGTACATCTTGCTGTTTTATTTCATTGTTTGTGGCCCGTGCAAAATCCTATTGTCCAGCTGCCTAGCATAAATGAACAACAAATCAGAAGAACCAGAGAGACACTTTAACTGATTAAACTGGGTCTGAAATTTTCCTTTTACTGCTAAGTTATCACCTTATCGCAATTATTTTAACACATTGTGATTATTTTTACACGTTGTATTTATTTCTGCAAAATTCATGGGAGATGCTCATCAGAGGGCTTAGGCTCTATACCAGGTGTGGCAAAAGTAGGTTTACAGTTGTGACTGCATCCAAAGTTCATTCTTGTATTATCATTTATTAGTGATTATATTACTTTCCATATGAACAACTGTAAACTTACTTTTGCCCCAACTCTGTAAAGCATGCCATCTTAAAATATCGAACCCAGTAAAGAGTTCAGCTTTCATATTCTAAAGTTATGTCTTTTTCTCCCTAAAATTACTTACATTGGCTGATTAGTGGAGCGTGTGTCACTGAATCTTTTTTTTTTTTTTATTTTACTCAAGGCTTATCACTTTACTTTTCTCTTGTAAGTTATTTGACCTAAGGAAATTTGTCATAAATTGAAAGAAAAGCAATATTTTGCTACAAACCAAAAGACAAAAAATAGAATAAAGATAGTCCCCTTTTACGCGGAGAGTGATTTAGAGCTAAATGAATAGGCTATGGGCACATGAGGAAATGCAGAAACTATGAGAACTCAAGTTTGCAACATAAAAATTGATGCATGAAAACCTTTTGCTACACTTAAGGATATTCTTTCATATATACCTAATAAAGCAGAATATATGCCATCTGAAAATTATGGAAACGTACTGTTTCAACCAAAATTAGAAATATTTCTTTATCAAAGTCAGGTGTATGTAGACAAAACAGAAAACCAGAGCTGCAACAATGCATAGTTGCACGAACTATGCACTGCACAACTCCAGAGTGAGCCATTCGCACAGAATGCAATATGAATGATGCCTTGATTATATCCCATTGATTTTATGCCTCCTACTCAGGAATGTATGATTGTAAAACACTTAAAATAAAATTTACTTTTTCAGGGCCTCAAATAAAAAAGTGTTGCCAAATCAAAGTAATAGATAAGAATCTATATCCTATCTAATAAAAGAGTAATATGCAAATTTGACTGTACCTTCACCACACCCACAAGCCACGGCCATGCCCACCAGCCAATCAGGAGCAGATTAGGCAAATAAACCCCAGCCAAGATGGCTGCCACCACTGAGAGCAGGAGGAAGGCTTGGGTTTCACTGGCAACAGAGGAAGCCAAGCTTTCCGCCTGCTGTTGCCTCCACTCAATGTTACAAAGTTTCAATTATAAAAGATACAGAAATGGCGGCAGCCACTGAGCTGGAGAGAACAGAGGCTTGGGTTTCCCTGGAAATGGAAGAAGCCAAGCTTTCAGCCTGCTATAGCCAGCCTAGGCCTCCACTCTAGGCTACAAAGTTTCAATTGTAGACATAGATTAATCCCAGATACCAGGGCCTCCACTTGGGTTGCTGGGGGGCATGGCCAGCCTGCAAACCTCCACAGGTCCCTCCCCCAGGCTGCCCCATACCCCAAGGGAACCCCCACCCTGATCTGGGACACTCTTCAAGACAAACCAGCTGGCCTCCACCCATGCACCAGGCCTTTGTCCTATCTAATAAAAAAGTAATACACAGATTGACCATCACTCCAACACACAAAAGGGCTGCCCCCATGTGGTCAAACATCCTGCCCCCATATGGACACAAGATGGCCAGCAGGGGAGAATCATTGGGAGGGACCAGGCCTGCAAGGGAGGGCAGTTGGGGGTGATCAAGCCTGCATGTGAAGACAGGGGTGATCAGGCTGGCAGAGGAGGGATGTTGGGGGCAAACAGCCTGGCAGGGAAGGAGTTAGACATCAATTAGGCTGGCATGGTAGTGGTTAGCCGGTGATCAGGCTGGCAGGCAGAAGTGGTTAGGGGCAATGAGGGAGGCAGGCAGGTGAGCAGTTTGGATCCAGCAGTTCTGGATTGTGAGAAGAATGTCCAACTGCCAGGATTGGGCCTAAATGGGCAATCGGACATCCCTCAAGTGGTCCCAGATTGGAGAGGGTGCAGGCTGGGCTAAGGGACATCCCCCGCCCTGCTGTGCACGAATTTCGTGCACCAGGCCTCTAGTATGTATGTATGTATGTATATATGTGTATATATATATATATATATATATATATATATATATATATAAAAGGCTAATATGCAAAAATGTTCCCTTGGAAGTTTGACCAGGAGAACGGGAGTTTGATAGCTCACTATGATCCGCACTGACCACTAGGGGGAGGCACAGAACAAAGGAAGGCCCTGACTGGCAGCCAGAAGGCCCTGATAGGTCCTGATTGCTGGCCAGGCCTAGGGACCCTACCTGTGCACGAATTTCATGCACAAGCCTCTAGTTCAATATACCATGATAAGTTTTATGGGCTACATAAGGAAAAAATAAAATTTCTGCATTAGAGGCACCCACCTACAGTTGAATTGAGAAGAATCTTTAAGGTATATATGAGAACAATTTTGAAATACTTTGGAAGCATTCACTACCAACTGACAATTAATGTGCTATCTTATATGGTCATTTTCTGGACATAGAAGTGAATCTGGCCAGAGCTCCCACTGCCAGAGGTTACATTGGCTATACTGAAGTAGCCTTTTTTCTTTTATTTTTTTTTTGTACTTGAAAGTAATATAATGGCTCATTTCAAAAATTATACTATTCAGCTTGGTCACCAATTCAGACTCATCTTTTTTCCTTCATATCTGAATTAATAAGGTTTAAATTTATCTGGGGTAAGGACATTCATGTTTGGTTTTTATAATTTTTTTTAATCCTCACCTGAGGATATGCTTTTTTATTGATTTGAGAGAGGGAAGGAGAGAAATATTGATCATGTTGCCACCACACATGCCCCAGCTGGAAATAGAACCCACAACCCAGGCATGTGTCCTGAACCAAATCAAACCCGCGACTCTTCAGTGCATGGGATGACCCTCCAAACTGAGCCCTACTCGCCAAGGCTGGACTCATATGTCTCAAGCTTCATTTTAACTCTCACATGTGTAATAGAAGGTAAAAGTTCAAATAGTGTACCCATTCCTATGGGAAATTTTTACTTCCAGGTGTCATCTCTACTGAGTTTGCCAAAGTCTCTTCCTTATTTAAAATATATATATAGCCCTAACCAGTTTGGCTCAGTGGATAGAGCATTAGCCTGTGGACTGAAAGGTCCCAGGGTTAAATTACAGTCAAGAGCATGTACCTTGGTTGCAGGCACATCCCCAATAGGAAGTGTGCAGGAGGCAGCTGGTCAATGTGTCTCTTTCATCAATGTTTCTAACTATCCCTCTCTCTTCGTCTCTGTAAAATAAATAATAATAATAAATAAATAAATAAATAAAATATATTTTATAAAATAAAAATAAAATATTTATACATATCTGATCTCATCTCCTGCTATATATGGGCAAATATTAAAAGCATCTGAATAATTAAATCTCAAGTTAATACATGCTGACAAAGGCCTTCTGACTCTTCTCATTGATTACTTATGTTTCCTTGGACCGAACACACTTGCCTTGACTACAGCAGATGCCAACTGTTTAATCTTACATTAGGATCAACTCGCCATGTATTTCCTAAGCGCACAGCAACTCTGTTCACCATCACTGAGCAGGTCCAAATCTTGCCTCACATATCTTACCCAGGCTTACCGCTGAGCACCCGCTGTATACACACACACACACACAGTCAGGAAAATCCCAACCCAGTTTGTATACACACAAGCAGGCATTCTGATCTTCAATCTGTCAGCTTGCTGTGAAAGTAAGAATTCCTTTTTGTAGGGAGGGGATGTGTCAATTAGATCTCAATTTTTTAAAAAAACAAAGTAAGAATTCCTCTGCAGAAAAGGAACCACCTCCATTGGCATAGCTGTGGTATGGGAAATTGCTGGAATTCTCAGAGTACTAAGGTGCAGGCAAATGATTAACACGTCTCCATAAATCACAGCAGATTTAAGATTTAAATACACACTAAAAATGGCATGGACTCTTGGGTCTTCTATTTATAAATGCAGTCCTTTTTCTTTTGCTTCTCCTCCACCCCTCCCCTTTGGATCAAAGAGAGAATTCCAGGCCAACTGAAAAACAATGGTAAATGTTTGCATTGCTGAAATTCAAGCTGGTGCCATAAGTGGATTTAAGGCGGACTGGGCTCTATAAACAAAATAAAAAAGATGGCATCCAAATGAAAATATGTAGAAAAGATACTGGGGGAGGAGGGGGGAATGCTTCAGAGAAGCAGTCTGGTTAGTTGTAAAATGACTTTAAATTAGGCTTTAAAAAGGATTGCTAAATCTTGACACATATATGAGCAGCTTATTATCATGCAATTGTGCAGTAGTTGCTTGATCTTGTTACTGATTCGTCACATATGAATAAATGATTAATTACCAGAAAGGCTAAAACAGAGTAGAGTGAGAGTACTGAAGCTCACCCTGAAAGAGGGGCTTAAACACGTTTATTGCCCTTTAAGTGCATTTCATTAAGGCCAATTAAGGACTTTCATGTCTTATTAGAAAAATGAAGTAGATTTATGAGGTTTTCGTAGGTTGTAAATGCTGGGGCTAGCAGATACAAAACCGAGCAGAAATGGTAGTTAAGAGCTAACAAAATATACACAAATGCTCCCAAGAAAGCAAATATTTAATGGCAGTAAAAGCTAGTTCAACACAAAAGACGATCTTGAAATAAAAAAAGGCATAATTTTTATTTCCTATCGTCTATTCACTACAAAGTTCAGGATTTGCGAAGGCAGGTTTCTCTGCAATTGGGGATGGTGGGTGGGGGGTGACCAAGGACGGGGGGGGGGGGGGGGGGGGGGGTGGGAATAAAGCACCACTAACCCTCAACTGGCCTGACAGTGACCGAGTCCTTTGTCTAAACAAAAGTAGACACCAATAAAATTGCTCTTCGGATTTCAGTGGGAGTATTCTTGAAAGAAACGAAGCTCAGAAATGAATCCAGCGCTGACATGGTTGTTACCAGACAACAAGCCGGATTCACTGGCTGTGGTTAGGGCTACGCGCCCAACTTCCCTCTTTTCGGGTCCCCATTAGATGATGTGGGAACATTAGCCCTACCAAATGGTTAGTATGCACCCTGGATTTCCTTGATTCGTTTTTTGAGGAAAATCACCTGGACAGGTTAGCAAGCATTTCCTGTTGCCCTTAGGGAATGATTGCCGCCCCCACACCATTCTAGCCATGGGCTGATCTATTGACTCAACTCTCAAGCTGCTCTTGAACAAACAAATGACACACACACCTCCACAATATGATCTCAGGAGACTCCTGCAGCTTTGTGGGTCGCAGGAGTGAGCATTTAGGAATGTTTGGTAAAATGCACATTTTTTACTTTGCACACCATGATGGCAAGCCTCGAGACTGTTTATCCCATACCCTCTTGGATAAATGATTTAAAACCATATGAAACGTCTTCAAGAAAATATCAACTGAAGATGTACAGTCGCAATTTTTTCAGCACAAATTTCTCCTCCTCTTAAAAAACCCACAAAAACAAACATGAATATTGGCAAGTCAGTGGAGTATGCCTTCTTGATTTTTTCCAAAATTCAAAAGAAGCGCCATACAGCACATGAAAAATGTCCAAAACTCACCAACAGCTTTGCAGCACACTTACTACTTTAAAATAAACACCTGGGTTTTGCTCATTGAAAGCCCATTTGCCACCACAGAAAAGACTGAACATGGAATTTTAGCACTTCTTCAAGAGCCCTGGCAAATTTTTTTGCTGAGAACCTTTAAAATGGCATTACTAGAAGATCTAAGAGCAGAAAATCAGATTAACTGCACCGTTTTAGGAGAAAAGATGAAGAGCTGGTCGATGGTATTTATAAAGGTAGAACTTGCAAAACTGAAGGTCAAGTCCTATCTATAGGCACATCCCAGCCAAAAATAACAAGACATAAAACACCAAACAAAATATTAATTTCAATGTCCTTAGTGTAACTGCATTTTGTCCTGTGAATTTGATTTTTCCAAACAAATAATGGCCTGGACAGAGACCTAAAGCAACTAGCCATGTATCTGTTTAGACGCTGCAAAGAATTTTATTGAACCGAAATGTGATGAGCATCTGTCCTTGGTGATTTATTCCAAACAGCGGAGATGTTATAAAATGAACACATTGCATCTCCTGCTATAAAAGAGAAACAAAATGATCTTTTAGTTAATATCCAATCAAACTTCAAGACACCTTATGGAACACAAGGATTTCATGGGATCGTTTTATTCTGTTGCACCTTTCTCCAGAATGCTAAAATGGGATTAATTTAAGAATTTCTAACATGTAGAGTTAAATGTGTGTAGCCAGTTTTGTTTTTTTCCAGATCAACAGATGCCACTTGATTTTTATTTTTATTTTGACAACCCAGAATGTAGGCCCAGGCTAGGGTGCTAATGACCAATAAGTTCTTATTAAAGAACCAAGAGTGCTTTTTCAGAAAGTTCATTACCAATTTGGACCTCAGGGTCACTGAGTTACAAATAGAAGTGGAACCTCTTCAAGTTCAGGATTGGATACATTTTGTCAGGCACAATAGACTACTTCTAGAAGAATTACTGCTAAAAAGAAGAAGAAGAAAAAAAAAGAGTTGGGTTTAAAAGCCTCCAAAGACTTCTAGCATGTGAATTTTATTCCAAAAAAAAAAAAAAAAAAAAAGAATGTTCAGATGGCTTCAGTAAAGATCAATCCCAAATAAATTAATGCCCATGGGATAAAATTATAACTCGTAGCCCAAATATTTCCACAATAAAGCACTTTGAGTGTCAAATAAAAATAATACAAATTTTTATCTAATCTATCCAGTTTATTTTAAAGAGTTCATTAAAACTAGGGAATTAAACTTTCAAGTGATGAAAAGCTAATTTCTGTTTATATTCAACTCAGAAAAAAAGAGTCTCAAATTATCAGATTTAGAGCAAAATGAGATCTTAATATTAGAAAAAGAGAATGGTTTCTATTGAATCATAGAATTAAATCTGCCGACACAAAGAGCAGGGGTATAATAAGGGAGGATTTGGCATATTCAAGCAGAGCTGGACAAATTTGCACCCAAAGTAGACAGATTTCTTTTGAATATTCTAGATTGGTTGTCCATAAATCTTCATTGTAATGAACAAGCTGCCTAATCTTGCCCTTTCCTTGTAGGCTGTTCAAATCCTAATGCAATTAAAAATAGAGCATGCTTGGCATACCCTGTCCCTATAATCAGATAGAACTTTGTGGTGCCACATTGCGGTGAACAATTTTGAAATAGAGTGGTGACTTTAAGGAAATCACCTGTTGAGTCCTTTAAAATCTAGATTAGTTCATAGGGGGCGGGGGCTGTGGGAGATCAACCAAAGGACTTGTATGCATGCATATAAGCATAACCAATGGAAACAAGACACTGGGGGGGGGGGGGCAGGTGAGGGCATGTGCTGGGGGGTAGGGGAAGCCGGGGGAAGGTTAAAGGGGGGAAAAACATATGTACTATTTGTAATACTTTAATATATATATATATATATATATATATATATATATATATACTGTTTTAAAAATAAATAAATATCTACAGGCACAAAAAAATAAAATTTAGACTAATTCAGCCCACCTGGTGTGGCTCAGTGGTTGAGCATCAACCTACGAACCAGGAGGTCATGGTCAGGGCGCATGTCCAGGTTACAGGCTCGATCCCCAGTAGGGGGCATGCAGGAGACAGCTAATCAAGGATTCTCTCTCATCTATGATGTTTCTATCTCTCTTTCCCTTCCTCTCTGGTATCAATAATTTTTTTAATAAGACTAGCTTTGGAAAAACACCCAGCCCTATTTTAAGGCAACTGACAGTATTTCAGAGGTAAAGATCATGGGCTGGAAGCAAAGGTCACAAACCACCAGTCTGTATGCCCTGTTTTAACCACACTTATGTTTTGGCAGGGCCACGCAGTGTTTTTAAAATTGGTACGCCAATATTTAAAAATCAGGAAATTGTCAGGTTTCTGGTTTCTTTTGAAAAAAAAAAAACTGGAATATCTGAAACACTAGATTTAAATTCTCTATGGCAATGGTTGGCTGGAACAAAGTATATATGCTCTTACCCTAGTGCCCAACCCACCTCACCAGTTCACATTATCTTATTACTGCTCCTCACATATGTCTGGCTCTTGAGTTTGGACTCCAGGCTCATAGTACTTGATCCTTTTCTCCACAACCTTTAAAATCCTCATATACCTTCATTCAATGAACTGTTAACCAGAAAGAATAAGAAATAAGAGATATGCTTTATTCGGGGCCTATGTGACCTACGTAAACATTGATTAAAAATAAAACTCTCAATATTGACTCATTACATTTTCCCTTCCTTACACCAGAATTCAGCAAACTATGGCCCACATCCTGCTGCTATTTGTTTCTGTAAATAAAGTTTTATTGGAATGCAGCCACATATTGTCTGTTGCTACTTCACACTAGAGACCATGTGACCTGCAAGGCCTAATTATGTGTTTTCTGGCCCTTCACAGAAAAAAATGAACTGCCCCCTGCCCCCTTATTTTCTAGATTTATAGATGAATTGCCTCTTCTAGAGCCCACAAATGATTCTATGGCTTTATTTAATGACTATTGCTCCTTCCCAGTGTGCTTTGCCTCTCCTAAGGTCACCTGCTCAAGTCAATATCTGTCTATTTTTCAGAGTTGGTGTGGTCACAGTTCCAAAGTTGAAAAGTGTTCCTTTAATAGAATTATTTCTTCAATCCCTATATACTTGAAATTTTCAATCCCTAAGGCTTGAAATTTTCTTTGTTGGGCCACCGCAGCAGATGTCTATTTTGACAGTAACTTATGCACTAGCTCTATATCAGTTTAACTTTCTAAAATAATACATTCAAGGGGATCATCCTGAAGTCTATCCTGACCACTGCTTCATTTAACAAACATTTGCTTATCGTATGGCCTGATACCATGATATGTGTAGCCCCAAGGGTCTCAAGAACACAAGTCATTCTGCCTCATTAAAAGCAGTAAAGTCAATAAATATGAGGGTCAACCAATGAGATAAAAATGACACAGGTTCTTCCCCCCTACCCCCACCCCCAACAGGAAACCTTGACACTAGCCAATACCTACTTAGGTCTTACTCTATGCTGTACATTGTACCATGAATTTCTCATCTAAAATTTGCAGTAACCCCATGAGATAGGTACTATTATCCTCCCATTGTATAGAGGAGAAAATTGAGATTCAAAGAGATTCAGAAATTTACTCAAAATCATGAAATTAATAAGAGCAAAACAGAGACTAGAATTCAAGTCTGTCTGACTTCAAAGACTTAGCTTTCATTGAGATTTCAGGAAGCCAGAGAGATTGCCATTGGACAAGCTCCTTTTCCAGCTACAGAAATAGAGCAGTGAATATATCATTTAGCTTGATGAAATTATAAAGTTGGGGTATGGGTCCAAAGCTGCTCAAATTTCCAGAAGGTCATTTAGACACTACTGTGTAAAGCAAAGCATCCTCTACTCAACTATAATTCCATTCTTCCCTTTGAACTGTATCTGTAATTCTGATTAACCATAGTCAGTCACACAGGTTGGGCAAATACCTGAAGATTCTAGAGAGTGAACAAATTTCAAAAGCCTCTCAGATGTACAAAGACACTCCAGAGGTGAATATGTCGGACATATTCGCTTCCCTTCTAGTTGGTGAACTTCTCAAGTTATTTTCATTTCTCAGTTAAGCATGAGGTTTCCTCTTATCAGGGAACTATCCATGTGATCCATCAAGGAAACTTATTGGATCACATCTTCCTACCCACACTCCCCACCAACAAAATATGACCCAGTATTCTTTACCCAGTCAGAACCCAACTCAATGTCTATAAATTAATGCCATAAAAATATTGCTTCCTGTAACCTGGGGAAACCTACCTTCTTTTTTGTCAAGTCAAAACACTGGATTAGGAAGTAAGAGTGCTTTCTCAGTCATGGACAGTGTCACTGTGTGGGGACAGAATGTCAAAGGGACTTAAAGAGGGGGAGGGAGGAAGAGCCTCCTAGAATTTCTCAAGTTCCTGGGGTTTTTGTTTTTGTTTTCTGTTTAGCTTCATCTACAGATGTTCCTAACATTAGGAAGAAAATTAAGGTTTGTGTCTAAAATACAAGCTTTTGTATTTCATTTTACATTTTCCTACCTGAAGAGAATGTTCACATTCCATGAGCTTTCTTGCTAACAATGGCCAGTCATTTCAGAGGAAATCCCCCCCCCCCCTTTTTTTAGTGGCGAAGGCCCATCATCTGAGGCAGGTGCCTGGGGAGGAATGTGTCATAAAGGCACATTCCTCATAATCAAGGATAATTCAAAAGGGAAACAGTGACCGAACAGCCATGGGAGCCAATAGAAGCCTAATCTGGAGCCCAGCTCTGCAGACGGGGACACAGGCTGCTGCAAAGCCAGGGCAGATGCCAGGGAAGGGACCAGCCACAAACTGAACAGAAGTCCAGTCCAGAGCTTGGCATCTGGGCTCTTCAGCTGCCAGCCTTGCCTTGTGAGTAGCCACAATGTTTGGCTCCTGTGCACAAAACAACAGGGGATGAGGCTCAAGGGGTCCATGGTCTGTCCTGCCAGCAACAGGACGAGCAGTGCCAAGAGAAGGCTGCAATGCCACCCGGGTGCCAATGTGCCTTGGAATGGCTTTGATATTTTCTAAAGGGACAACAGAATTCCTGCAAAAAAAAGAAAAGACCAGATCCAACATGTAGAACCATTTCTCCCATTTTCCTTGTTCAAAAAATTGCTATTCTTGTCCATAGTTCATTTGTTTCACAAGGTTAACGTGGCCATGTCTCTTTCTGCTTCTCTCCTACATCCTGTGGCCTTGCATCAAAACCAAGCCGACAGTTTATTTCACACATGTTACTAAACTTCTATTTTGCCGCCCCATTATTATTTGCCTTTATCCGGTTTCCAGGAGAAATTATCAATAGAATATGTCCAGTGGGGTGGGAGATGCAGAACCTAGTAGAATAGCCTGAGATGCCATCTTGGTTATGAGTTGAGCGAGCCATTCTGACCTTAGGGATTTGCAGGAGGCTCTCAAAGGTTCATTGCTCTATTTGTGAAGAAGTTCTTCTATGGTTACTCCCCTGGGGAAACTATAAGGAAACCAGAGCAGTAAAATGCCAGAGGAAATGAAAGACATCACCTAGTCTCCGAGATTTCTTGAAAACAGCAGAAATAAAAAAAAAGGGGGGGGGGAGGTGAAGTTAGAATCCTTTTGTCTGTTCACATTAGATGAAGGAAGAGGAAGTAGAAGAAAATAAAGGAACCAGTGGAAGATGTAGAGGCCCTTCATTGTCTTACCCTAATGAATGCTCAGACTTGAGAACCAGATAAACGCAAGCATAGCATATTTGGGGTTAAAATAAATAAATGCAAAATCTTTTATCATTTTGGAGAAGGTTTTGTCACTTCATTCTGTGACTCACAGACCAAGAGGGAATTTGAGAGCAAGGCTTTCAGTATAAAAATCAAGGTCATTTTCTTTATTCACAGAAATGTTACCAGGCTCTCATTTTCCTTTTCAAAATTCAGGTTAACAGATATTAAGGTCAAATGTTAAAATCTCCTTTATTAAATTTAGATGACCTCTTGTATATTAATGTTTCTTTGGTAGACTACCTGAATGATTGGTAAATGAAACATAGGCAAAGGTCCTCAATATCCTGAAGTGCAATCTTACACTGTTTTTGAGAGAAAAAAAAGAAAATCTCCTCAAGGTAACCAGAAATATCTCACTGTTCCCTCCCATGGGAACCAAAGCCACACTCCACTACTAACTCTCTACTACCCTTTCCTTCACAGCACTTCTGCTTGAGCTATTCCCCTTTCAGGCTGACTTCTCCACCAATACTCTCTTCAAGACTGAGTTTAAGTAAGTTATAAAAGTTGTTCTTTCTTTTCTCTGATTCTTCTACCATTTATGGTCTGTACCACAGAGCTCCCCATCTCATTATCTAACCTTGTGATTTAGTAGTTCTTATGTAAGTACTAGAGGCCCAGTGCATGAGATTCGTGCACTGGAGGATGGGAAAGGGGAGTCCCTCAGTCTGGCCTGCGCCATCTTGCAGTCCAAGACCCTTCAGGGGATGTCTAACTGCCAGCTTAGACCCAATCCCCCTGGGAATCAGGCCTAAGCCAGCAGACAAATATTTCTCTTGTAGTCCGGGCACTCACAGCCCAGGACCCCTCGCTTCTTACTGCCCACCTGTAGCAGAGGCGGGAGAGGCTCCCACCATCACTCCTGTGCTCACCAGTCATAAGCCCGGCTTCTTCTGGCCGAGCAGCGCTCCCCCTGTGGGAGCACACTGACCACCAGGGGGCAGCTCAATGCAGGAGCTGCCCCCTGGTGGTTAGTGTACATCATAGTGACCAGTCATTCTGCCTTTTGGTCCATTTGCATATTAGGCTTTTATTATATAGGATGACTCATACAATGGTGCTGTCCTTAGAGGAAGGGGTCATGACTTCTGGTCTTCTTTTGTCTTCCACAGTATCTTACCCAGGGCTGGGCCCTTGATAACAAATTGAAATTTTAGAGAAGACTTCTTACTTTTCAAATTGAAATTTACCTCTAAATTGATTTTACTTTCATGTGGATTATGGAAACTAAAACCTTTGACACATTTTAGGCCTCTGTCAAAATTAATATTTTATGGTGAATTAATATGATATATGATTGGGGGGGTGACTATGTATACAGAGGGCTGGGGTTCAAAGAAGAGTAATTTGTGTTCAAAGGAGCTTTAGTTCAGAGGCCATAGGACAATCACAAACACTTGTGACTTGGCTCCAGGTACTTACTATGAAAAAAAGGGCACCAGCTTCTCATTGGGTTGGCTCTCAGTACAGTGTCTAGAATCCCATTAATTATTACTCAGACTATTCATAATATTTTATTGTTTTAATGGCAGCTATTTCAACTGGTGTGCTGCAAGAGTTTTTAAAACATGCAATACTTGACTGTTTAGACAGGGGCACTAATCTCTTTTCCCTTAGATAGTCCAATAAAAAAATAACATCATCCAATACAACAATAGCCATCCAGTGTGAATGAATCCAAATTAAACTTTTTTTTATTTTTTGGTGTGCTGTAGAATTTCAGTAACTAATTTAAGTGTCCATGAAATGAAAAAGGTTGAAGATTGTTTTATGGAATCTAAGTCCATTTAAACAGCATCTTGGAGAAAAGGGTCCTCAAAATGTTCCTCTAGAGAACTCCAATCTCCTCAAAAAAAAAAAAAATGAAAGATCAACAGTGAATGTTAATTTAATGCTTGCTTGCCTTGTCTCCATAGACTGTTCCTCTTAAATGTCTAGGATTCTATTTTATTTTATTATTTTATTTTAATAACATCATATTAAAAGCCAATAGCATTCTGCAAAATTAACTACCAACTGAAACAAAGAGAACAAAAGAGAACCCAGTCAAGTTGTTTTAAGTACTTTCAGCAATACCCACTGAAAGGTTTACTCAAGAGAACACAAACCAATGTCATTTTATGTCTTATGTCAACATGCAATTACAATTGTGTTTTGCTGCAATGATAAAATAGAATCCCTTCTTTTGTTTTCTTTCTTCATAAATGCCTATACCACATAAAGCAAGTAGTTCCAAAAGGTGCCATTCTGCTTAATATTTACTCTCCAGGTACACATTAGGTACCTGATGATAGAAAACATGTTCAAGACCAGGCAGTCTTTCACAGTCCTTGAAAATAATGTAGCCAGTTGCTAGAATGTGAAGAGGCTAGTTACTTCTCTCTTCTTTCCTTACCCCCAACTGCCTCCTAACCTCAACCCTAACCCTAATTTACCAGTGAATAGTAGAGACATCTGTTTTTTACAACAATTAAAGAAAAGGTTATTCTTTTTAAAAGTACAGTCTGCTAACATGCAAAGGCATTGCAACTCATAATTTTATGCATCCTTTTGTTCCTTGACAAGACATTTGTTTGACGTTGACTGGGCACAGCCAAAATGGCAACGGAAAAGACCAGTTCAGTGAAACCCATGAAATGCAGCCAAAACAGGATGCATGTGTCCTGGTCACATGATCCCACTTCTCCTCACTGATCATTCCAGGCTTTCGCAAGACCCTTTTTAGTGAGCAAAAAATGAATTTTATATATTCACTTTTCACTAAGAAGCAAAATGGGGCTTTAATAAAGAAAAAGTTTACTTGCTTTTCAAATTGGCCCAGTGTGGATTTTAGCTTTCTGTGTGTCATGGGAAATAAAGCTTTAGGCAAGACAAGAATATTTGCACCTCTGCCAAAAATTAATATATTTTTTAATGGTAAATTAACAGCAAAAGTTTTATACATATTAGTGATGGTCTGACCTCCAACTGTTCACAGTCATGTCCAATCCACACACACAGAAGGAGAAAATCTGTCTGCTATGAACGTTCAATTTGTTCAATTCCCTGCCATGTCTTTTCAGCTGCTAATGGTGCTCTGTGAACAGATGATGACTTTAGTGGGAAAGGAAAACCAACAGGGATAGACTACTTTAAATTTTTTAAGGTGGCAATTTGTAATTTAGGTATGCTGTACCATTTTGTTTACTATAATGTATGTGTAATTTTAAAGCAACAGCTCACTCCCAGAAGTTGATCACTTTTAAAATAAAAATCTTCTGCTGTTTTGAAAGCACTAAGTCTGCCATGTTAGAGACTGAATCTTCTAATTCAAGAGAACAAACATTTACTGAATACTGAACTGTGTGCCATATTTGGGGGCAGGGATAGTGAGATGGTACAAGGAAGTTACAAAAATGACATGGTCAGTTCGATAAAATTCAATTGAATACAGAACCTACAACTATACCATCCAACCCAGTTTCCTATGCAGAAACTGAAGGGCAATTAGAAACTATGCTGAAATCTATCAACATGCAAATCCAAGCTACACAGCCAATGTGATGGCAATTTCATCAACTTTCTGTATGTTTTTTTCTCTAAGAAATCCTTTTTATCAAAACAGAAAGAACAAAAAGACCTCAGATGGGAAGCCCAGCAAAGACAAAAGAAGGACGTTAACCCACCCTCCTCAGGAAAGTTAAAACAGTACAGGGTAAGAACAACACAGAAGCCAGGTTTAATGATTCACATTTAAGTCCTATAAAATCTCAAATTACAAATTATTTGGAGTTGGAAATTGTCAGGGATTTATCCTCTGTACAGACTTTTTTATTATTACAAAACTAGAAGCCCGATGCATGAAAGTCATGCAAGGGGCTCAGCCCTCCCAGCCTCAGTTTCATCCAGAAGGTCATCTGGAAGGACGTCTGGAAGGTCATTCAGTTGTCCAGTCTAATTAGCATATTATGCTTTTATTATTATAGATATATACATTAGGAAACTAATTCAATAATCACCATTTTAAATTTACATTTATGAAAATTTAAAAAATTATACATTTATGGAAATTCTAGAGGCCCAGTGCATGAAAATTCATGCACTGGAGGGGTGGTTTCCTCAGCCTGGCTGGCCCCCTCTCACAGTCCAGGAGCCCTCAGGGGCAGGAGGCAACCCAGCCATCAGGGGAAGGCGATGCCCCCACCATACCTCTGCTGCTGCCTCTGGAGGCTCTGGGCAGCTGGGGGCTGAGGGTGGGTTTGGCCACACCATGCACCTGTCACCCCTCCTGGAGGGGCTGAAAGTACTAGGGGACTTCAGTGGGGCTGAGAGGACTGGGTGCCGCCATCTTGTGGCTATGGCCACTGCCATCTTTATGACAGCATGATGGTCAATTTTCATATACACTATTACATAGGTTATTGAAAAGGTTGTGTTACATTGACATTGGCTACAAGACCCCATTCTCCTGTCCCTCTCCTAGCTCACTCGTCATGGCTTCTTCCCATTCTCCTTTTCTAGTCTTTTCTCCCACTCTCACCCCTCCCCATCCCCCCACTTTCCCTGACTGCTTAATGCCAGAGTCTTACAGTGCTCAGTCCTTGGTCCTCTTCTCTTCTCTACTTACAGTCACTTCCTGTTTTTTAAATAAATACCACCTCCATGCTAATTACTTCCCAATTTATAATTTCCCTAGACTCCTTTTCTGACTCCAACTCCCTACTCAGTATTACTACTTGTCTAAATTCAACACATCTGAAACTCTTATTTTCTCCCAAAACAAACTTCACCCATGGTCTTTCCAGCAGCTGGTAACAATTCCATTCTTCTACTTGTCAATACACTAAATAAATGCCTCTCTCTCACAATTATGCCTACACTGCTAGCAAATTCTATAGGCTGAAACTTCAAAATGTTTCTAGAATCCAATCACTTCTCACCACCTCCACTGCCGCCACCTAGTCCAAGTCACCATCATCTCTTGCCTGGATTACTGTAATTGGCTCTTCATAGGTCTCTGCTTCTAGCCTTGTTCAATGTGAATCCTCAACACAGCAGACAGAGTGATTATTTTAGAATGCAAGTCAGATTGTGTCATCCTTCAACTTGGCACCCTCCATTTCCACCCAGAGTAAACAACAAAATCCTGACAACAGTCTACAAGGCCCTTTAGGCTGGCCTCCCTAAATTCATCTTCTCCCACCTTCTCACTCCATTCTTATCACTCTGACTCCTTTGGACCCTAGTACTTCCTGTTCTTCTACCTGGGATACCACTCTTGTGGGAGATTTAACACATTTATCTTAGCAATTAAAAGCTTAAAATTACTAAGCATATAGAGTTGGGTAAAAAAATTAGCAGGTTCAATGTAATGGACATATAAAGAGCCCTGATCTAAACAATCAGAAAGTAAATTGTCTCAAATACATATGGAGCATTTATAAAAATCACTCAGGCCACAAAGTATCAATAAATTTCAAAAAATATCATGAATTCCAAACTCCCTTACCAAATGCACTTTAGTTTAAAATACAAAAAGAACTTTAAAAAATTATGTCTTGACACTTAAAATATACTTCTAAATTACTCAGATCAAAGAAATATTTAAAACAAAAAGCCAAAATACATAAGATAGTCATTTTTTAAAGTTTGTAATAGAAAAGCAGAAAGGCTGAAATTTAATGGAATAACTTTCCAAATTAAAAGTTAAAAAAATAAGAACTAAGATGGCGGCAAAGGTAAAACACCTATCTTGCCGTCATAATCAGCAATTTTAATACTACAACTTAACGAAAGGACAAACACCTTCCAGAATCACCAGAAAGCTTGCCGAGTGAAAATTCCACAAATAAAAGAGAAGATAGGACACTGTGACTCGGAGGAGCGGCGGCGAACAGCATTGAAAGATTCGTGCCGAGAGAGGTTTAGAACGCGCGCAGCAGAGAGGGCGGGCGGCTGAAAACCGGCCAGTTTTCTCGAACGGGGAGACAAAGACGTCCCACTGGACTGATTCTCCGGCTCTGGGCGAAGTCCAGGGAACCCACTATCATACAGGGTGAAAACTAGACAGTGGGAGGGCACGCCGAAGCTCGGGTGCTGCCGGGTCTGCCGGCTTGTGGAGAAGGCAGCTTGCGCGCGAACAGCTCGGCTGCGTGACGGCACAGAGAGCGCTCCACGACTTGTCTCTCATTCAGAAAACCGTCAGACTGCTTTGTTTTACCTCCCTGGGTGAGACATTGCGCATGCAGACTCATTGAGTCTGAATTCCCCGGCAGCTGGTGGAGCTCGGCAGCGGCTCTCTCTCAGAGGTGCTGGCAGCCATTGCCCCAGCACAGAGCCCCTGGGGCCGCACAGGGCGGAGCTAACGCTGTCTGCTTGGCCTGGAGACTCAGCCCATCCAACCTGAGCACAGCTGAGCTTCACAGACAATTGGCCTGGAGGTCAACCCTCCAAGAGCTAACAATGATTAACTGAGCTTAACTTCAGCAAGACTGTGCAACCCATATCCACCTCAGGTAACTGGGGAGGCTGAGCCACTGTCCCTAGTAGGAAGTCTACCACATAAAGCTAATTGACCAACTCAGGGAAGCAGCCACCATGCAGAGACATGGAAAGAAATCAGATGTGAAAGAAATGGAGGAAAAAAAACGACTGGACATGGAATTCAAAACCACGGTTATAGGGTTTTTCAAGAGGCTCCAACAAAAGGTCGAGGCCTATATGGAAATAAGCAAGACCACAAAGGAAATGAATGAGTCCTACAAGGAAATGAACAAGACCCTCAAGGATATAAACGAGACCTGCAAGGAAATGATCAAGACCAATGTGGAAATGAATGAGTCCTACAAGGAAATGAAAGAGACCCTCAAGGATATAAAGGAGACTCTCAAGGATATGAAAAAGGACCAACCAGAAATTAAGCATACACTGACTGAAACAAAAAATATTATACAAAGACCTAAAAGTGCTCTGGAGCACCCCAAGAACCAAGTTAAAGATTTGAAATACAAAGAGGTAAAATCCACTCAGCTGAAAAAGCAAGAAACCAAAAGAACCCAAAAAATTGAAGATAGTGTAAGGGGCCTCTGGGACAACCTCAAGCATACCAACATCTGAATTATAGGGGTGCCAGAAAAAGAGAGAGAGCAAGACAATGAAAACCTATTTGAAGAAATAGTGACTGAAAACTTCCCACACCTGGTGAAAGAAATTGACTTAGGAGTCCAAGAAGTGCACTGAACCCCAATATATAGGAACCCTAAGAGGACCACACCAAGGCACATCATAATTAAAATGCCAAGAGCAAAAGACAAAGAGAGAATAATAAAAGCAGCAAGATTGAAACAGTTGGTTACCTATAAGGGAGCACCCATACGATTGTCAGCGGATTTCTCAACAGAAACGATGCAGGCCAGACAGGAGTGGCAAGAAATATTCAAAGTGATGAACAGCAAGAATCTACAACCAAGATTACTCTATTCAGCAAAGCTATCATTCAGAATTGAAGGTCAGATGAAGTGCTTCGCAGATAAGAAAAAGCTAAAGGAGTTCATCACCACCAAACCAATGTTATATGAAATGCTGAAAGATATTCTTTAAGAAGAGGAAGAAGAAAAAGGTAAAGATGATAATTATGAACAACAAATACACATCTATCAATAAATGAACATAAAAATCAAGTGAATTGATAGGCTGTTGAACAGGATAGACTGGTGAATATAACAGAGACATGGACATAGAGAGGGAATGGACTGACAACTCTTGGGGAGAAAAGGGTTGTGGGAAGTGCAGCAAGAGACTGGACAAAAATCTTGCAACAATGGGAGAGGACAGTGGGGAGGGAGAGGTGAGGGTGGAGGGTGGGATAGGTACAGGGTGGAGGGGAGGTATAGGGGGATAAAAAGGGGAAACAATGTAATTAATAAACTGAACAATAAAGATTAAAAAAATAAAAAAAGTTAAAAAAGTAAAAATAGAAACAATGTCATAAAGTAGAAGGAAGAAAAATGATTGAACAAAATTCAATTCTAAAAATTAAGAATGGGATACACCAATGCCAAATATATTGGTCTCATAAAAAGAGCTTAAATAAATAATGTTATAAATAAAAGTGGGGTTAGAGAAATTTGGGCACAGAAAATAGATAATCAAAATACCATGAACAATATTACACAAATAATTTAAAACTTAAATGAAATGGACAAATTCTACTAAAAATATACATCTTAGTAAAACTGACTCAAAAAGATATAGAAAACATCAATAATCCTGTAAACATTTTTAAATATTATATCTATAATTTAAAACCTTTCCCAAAAATACCACCAGGCTAAGATGGCTTTATAGGTAAATTCTCTTAAGCTTTCATGGAAGAAATATTTTAATTTATTCAGAGAATATAAAAGAGGAATATAAAACAGTTCCCCACTCATTTTATGAAGTTAGTATAATCTTGATATTGAAATCATATTAGGTCTTAATTAAAAAGAGGAATACAGGCCAATCTAATTCATGACTATAGATGTAAAATTCTGAACAAAATATTAACAAGTTGAATCCAGACCTATAATTTTTAAAAATGTAATGTATCTTGATCAAAGTGGGTTTATTCCAGGAGTGCAAATTATAGAAAACCTTAAAATTCACCACAATTTAAACAAAAAGTAAAAAAGATAAAACCATTTGATAATCTTAATGGATAAAAAAAATCATTAAAAAATTTAACACCCATTCATTATTTTTTAAAAGAATAGTAAATGAAAGTTATTAGAAAATAGAAAATGAAGATTGTATCTCCTATAATGGTGTTGCAAATACAAAAATGGTATAACACTTCTGAGACCTGTTTAGCATTATTTATTCAGATTACATATGCAGCTTTAACCCAGCAATGACACTTTGAGGACTCTATCCCACAGACACACTGGGAAAATGCAAACAAAGCTATTCATTGTGATGTTATTTTTCAAAAGACTGCAAAGAACTCAAAAGTCCATTATTAGGAGTGGTTTCATAACTATGGTACAGTCACACAATGTAATACGATGCAGCTGTAAAAAAAAAATATCTCCATATATATTGAAAAGCAATAAAAGCAACATGCAAAAATTATTTATTATTTATTGTGTGCTTTCTTTAAAGACTTATTGTTATTGTACGCTAACTAGAAACATACTATCATGCAAAAGAGGAGAAGGTAAATAAAGTTTTTCACATTACTTTATATTTTTTAAAAGAAACAGTAGAGAGAGAAATTTAAAAACTTTTTCAATGATTACCTAGTTATACTAGCACTGCAATTTTGAAATCATTTATATTGTGTTGTAGGGTAACTCAAATTAATTGTGCCCTTATAAACAAAAATTAAACTGAAATTTGAATTGGAAAAACCTTATAATATTCTTTTTTTTACAAAATCAATTTCCTAGTTCTGTCCACTTTAAAGGCCTGGAAGCAATGATAATCAAAAAAATAATAGGCGCCCCTAGCACCCAGAATTAACACTTCTATTTTTATTTTTAAAAATTTATTTGAGAGAGAGAGAGAGAGAGAGAGCGAGAGAGCGAGAGAGCGAGAGAGCGAGAGAGAGAGAGAGAGAAACATTGATGTGAGAGAGAAACATCGATTGGTTGCCTCCCACATGTACCCTGACTAGGGATGGAACTCACAACCTGGGTGTGTGCTCTGACAGGAATCTAACCCATCACTGTTTGGTGTATGAGACAAAGCTGCAACCACCTGAGACACAGAAGGCTTCTAAATTAAGACTTCTAAAAAGCAGTTGCCACAGAAGGAATCAGGGCTTTTTAGAGCAATTACTGCTTTTCATTCTGGGGCAGGAAACGCACTAGATAAGCTTAGGACATCTTTTGTGTCAGAAAGGAAGAAATCTGCAAAAGACTAATTGAATCACTTCAAAAGGATACGGGAGTCAACTGGAAAGGGCTTTCATGGAGCTAAAACAGGACAATTTGAGCATTAAAATGAATAATGACCCCAATGGTTGAAACATGTCAAATACAGTATGTAGAACTCCATAGCTCATCAGTCACTACTGGACATTGCTAAGACATCTAATAATTACTTGAAACATTAATATATTGATTAATTAAAATAATCAAGCATTTATTTTGTTTAGTACAAAATGCATTTTCAGAGTAACCAAATAATAGATAAAAATAAATCCTTCTTTATAGAGAATTTTCAGTTAATAGAGTTAATAGAGAAGGAATGACAGAATTAGATAATCACCATTTTTGCACTACTTGACGAAGTAATATAACAAGACCAATAAAACACTGTGCATATTTTCTATTGGTCCCTCAGCTGCAATCTCTGCCTTTCCCTACACTGTACTCTGTGCCCCAGGAATCTGACCTTCACACAGGTGCCCAGTTGGGTTCAGGAGATGGAGGGAGGGAAGAAAGAGAGATCAACACCATTCCTCCCTCTCCAGTTCTGGCTACATTTCTGGCACAGCTCCCTTCAGATGGCCCACCTTCCATCACTCCATATCTTACCTTGTTACAACCTTCCCTCCCTCTACCTCTTCAGGTTTAATGGCAGTAGCAGCCCCCTAAAGTGTATATATAATCTGAATCCAACCCAATTGAACCTCTAGATCAAAAGTAGGGAACATCTGCCTAGTGGACTATGTAAGGCCTGAGAAATCATTTGGTCTGGCCCTGCCAAGGCATTAGGGGTGAGTTAATTAAATGATTGACCAAATATAGCAGGCTAATTTTTAAGTTGATCATTTTGTATGGCTCTCGAATGATGTTATAAATAGCCAAATGGCCGTTGGCAGAAAAAATGGTTCCCCACCCCTGCTCTAGATCTAATTTCCATATGAGTCATAGAGGACCAGTTACATGACACAACAAGGAGGCAAGCAACCAAATCCAAACCCTATGATATTCTACAGGGTGAATGACATGGATATCTCAATAAATCAATCAGATTGATTTTATTATATTAGGAGATGGGAGGATAAACAACCAAATGGAATATGTAAATTTTGTTTGGATCCTCAAACAAGCTAACCATCTTAGAAACAATTAAGGAAATTTCATCCTAGACTTCGTATTAGATGATACAAGGGAACTACTAATTTTATTAAGTATCACAATGACATGGTCATTATGGTTTTTAAGAAATTATTATTTTGACATGAATATGGAAGTGTTTGTAGATGTAATAACAGAATGTCTGTGATTTTTTTTCAAATACTCCAGAAATAAAGGAAAGGATAAATGGTACTATAAGTAAGACTGCATTAATGAAAACTTAAAAGATTATATCCAAGGGCAAGAAAAATATATGAAACTCCCCAAAATAAGTTTGATAGTAGATGTAAAAACTTGATAAAAAGTTATAAAATTTCTAAAGATATTTAAAAGGCCTAAATGAATGGAATAATCAACAAATAGGCAATATCGTATAATAAAGAGATCAGTTCTGCCCAAATATATCCAAAAAGTCAGTTCTAAAATCAAATGCAGATCAAATTCCAAAATAAAGGTTTTGAGAAATTTGATTTTCCAATTAAAAATGTGCATGGAAGAGCAAAGGACCACAAATAGTCACTCATGAAAAACAATAGGCAAAGGAAATTGCTTAAAGGGCAGTTGGCTAGGCTATAGTGATTTAAAGGAAGACTAAACGTGTTTGCCTTGCCAGACAGAGGAATAAACTAACTCAAGAAAACTTGATTTAAAAGTGAAGTGGCTGATTGTCTATTTCCTAATAAAGCGCTGTAATGAAAAATACTCAGTGTGTACTTCAACAGAGTGTTTCATTTATCAAATGTTTCCAGAACATCCAATCCAATTCCTAATTTCTGTTTACTCTTTCGTCATCTCCCCCACCCACCCCTGCTTTATACCAATCTTTAAGTCTTAGATGTTGACAAAGGATTTGTCCTTATCCTGACTTACTCAACAGGATTCCATCATCTTCCTATTAATGACGCAAATAGCACTAGGAGGGGTTGAAACGTAAATATTCTCTAAGTGAAAAGTAAATGTGACATCGAGAGCCTCGCAGATTGCTTGATTGCACAACTAATCATTCATGGTAATTCATCCCCTGTTTGATTTCAGGGGCAATGCTTTTTGGCATGCCAAATCTGACACCCATCACAATTCAGCATCTTTACAGAAAATATCTGACAGATATCTATATGCACCCACGTGATGAAATGTGGTCCCTGCACCATGTCTTCATTTGGGAAACTCCCTAAGAACCTCTTTAATAAAAAGCCTAGAATATAAATATCTCCAGACTCAGGAAACAGAAACACCTTGCTATTGTCTCTTCTCAGTAATTGCCTTTATTTTTCCTCCCGAAGAACTTAACCAGCTATATCTACCACATGGTATAGTTTCAGACAAAAGCTATTGTATTTCTTGCTTTATGAGGTTCTTTCTGATAATTGATATCAATTCACGTAAATATTAAAATGATTACCCTTACCCTTCCAAATGAGGACTCAATAGCAGTCTTTCTCACTCTCTCCCACACACATGTATCTTTACCCAGCACCTTCTCTTCTTTTACATATATAATATAGAAATAAAAAATTAAAAAATATTAGATATTGCCTTTTGACTTGACTGCTAACACAATAAAGCCGCATTGTAAACTGAATCATCAGAGTCTGCTGTTCTTATTGCTCTCTTTGCTGGTATTACTTCATGGATATTAGAACCCTTAGGGATATTGGAATATGAATAAAGATTTTTTTAAAATCAGCTGGGTTTTTTTTTCTTGGTTCTGTTTCTAAAAATAATGCAGTTTGCAAAAACAGAAGGTTTGGTTTATAACACAAACAAAATTGTTACATTCTGAATGGGTTGTAAGTACCTGATTCTTTGCCTTTTTACTCATCCCTGCAAAAAAAAAAATCTGCAAATCCATTTGCTAACCAGCTGTACCTCTGTGAGCAATAGATAACAACCTGTGCAAGCCAGGGTTTGCTGTGAATCGGTGCTGATAGGCCTGAATCTCATAGCTTTTTTTAAATGCTAATGACAAGAAACATTTCTGAAGCCAAAACGCTCTTGTAGATCTGTCTTCCTCTATTATGACTGATATTTGCTTGTAAGTACATAGAACACTTGTTCCCTGTCCCTTATCTTCGGTGCTGCAGCATGCTGACCTACATACCATCCAGCACAATATGTTGCACAAACATCTTCTATATAATTTTTCATTTTCGACTTAAAAACAGTAGAGGCAAAATAGGATTGCTGCGAATCTAACAAAGAGATGGCATTATTTCCAAATAAAAATGTGCATTTTTCCAAAGAATTTATTTGTCTGGCAGCATGAAGTTCATACATAGCAATGCTGGGGAAAGGGTTTAGAATTGTGATTAGGAATGAAGGACTCGGGGAGAGAAACAAAACCCCTCTTTTCTACTCCCCGAGAATAATTAAGCTAACTTCTTTCCCACCACAATTAAAAGTTCAGCTTTTCTGAACCGTGTTTTTGCAGTGTCACGAAATGCGGCAGATATAATAGTGCTGAAATGTGTACAGTAATAACAAAGGAATAAGGGTAGAAAGTGACGCAGGAGCTGTGGGGAGGAAAGAATCTATTTTCACACCTGCCACTGTCAAAACTCTCCAAACCAAGTTATTTATCTTTTTAATTTCTTGCTGTTATGGCTGCCGCGTTGTGGGTTCCCCCCACCATTGAAATGATACTTGGGTTTCCAGCAAAACTGTTAATAGCTGCTGCTGAGACCTTAAGCTTGTGGTTATCTGATGACCTAGCCTTCTTAATGCTCTGCAAGACCATTGTAATTGCAAACACAGTTGAGCCACGTGGAAAAAAAAAGACAACGAGGATTGTATTTCTAGGACTGCAGCACGAAGCAGACCAGCCCAGGGGCCAACAAGGTCAAAGGGCAAATAGGGTGAAAACCCCTCATTAACTTGTAACACAGCTGGAAGTCTCTACTCCAACCGCTTTCCCTTAACCAAGGGAAGAAGAGGTCCTTACACATGCACCTAGGTTTAATTTTTAATGATCGGCTGGCTGTCTTTGTTTTCCAAGTTTGCTTTGTCTAAACAAATTGGAAATTCCCCAAGAAGGATACAAATGGCTTGGGTTATGGCCCAAATGGCCTCCTTCCTTGCACTTGCCTAATTATTTTGTTGTTTCCTAATTATTTTGAGGAGACCCGCGTAAGAGGGCTGCAACAAATACTGCTGCCGCCGCTGTAAGACTAACGATAGTTTTTAAGCAAGAACCACATTTCTGAAACACTATTTTCAGGTTCTCTAAAAGTGCAGCAACCTTTTGCAAAGAGTGAGCAGTTATCTGAATCTGACCAGCGAGAAGTCTCTTTTCCAAAAATCCAAATCAAAGAGAAGATACATTTCCACACTTTTTGCAATGCTGCAGTTATTCTGCTTAATTGTTTGCACCAGCCAAATTTATCCATCAGCTGCCAGACCCCTGCTTATTTGTGAGCAGTGTCAACCCAGCATTTTACAAAGTTTGTGTGATGTGACGAGCAGAGCATTGTGCCGAGAGCCTGTATCTTTCTGGCTTTGCCTGGAGCTAGCTGTGTGACTTTGAGCAAGTCACTTGACCCCTCTGAACCTGTTTATCTGGGGTGAAGTAGTGAAATAATAAGAGCTCTTCTGGCTATAAAATTCTACAATTAGCTCCCCATATATCCTTTTCATTTGGGACCACTTGTCTCACCACTGTTGGCTCGTGTTAACTGCTAAATACCATAGAACAATTTTCAAAGTGCTTATTTCAGATGATACTAAAAGCTGTTAGAAAACCTTGTCTTTTGGCATTACCATAGATATGCTTAAGTGATCACCAGTTTCCACTTTGCTATACATTGCTAATGGCAACGTTATACAGTACTCCCACACAACCTCTATAGGTCTAACTTATTAATGGTCTGTGCTAATGCAATTTCCAGAAAGTATGTTATTAAATTTTCTGGAGTTTCAACACAACAAAACAACATATAACTGCTTGATAAATTACTCTGAATAGATTTAGTAATTTGTGTAAGGGTGGCTCTCATTTATATGAGAAGCCTAAATCCATTTAAAGTTAATTTCTAATTTTCTTACATTTATGTCATTCAGAACTACACTGCTGGTCCAGGAGCAATCTCTCCAAAGCCCAAGTGAACTATTAATTTTGTTTGGGTTAAAGCGTAAAATGTTTAACAGTGTACAGTAGCCATAATTTGCCAGTTACTCTTCACACTTCTTCCAAATATAGTCTGTTTTTTTCTCATATGACTAAGATTTTTGCATAGCATCTCTTGTGTGTTTTTTTAATCTTAAATACAAGGGAAAAGATAGATGGATTTATTAAGACACAGTACCTAGCAAATATCAAATTAACATAAAAATGTCCACGGACTAAGCATTTTATACTGCTTTTAATGATTTGAAAGGAAATGCAGTCAAAAATTCTGGGTCCCTTTCCTCAAGCTTCTATTTATAAAATCTACCCCAATAAAGATTCTACTCCTTCATTGTCATCATTATTAAAAAATAATCATTTGGCTGTTGAATTCTGCCTGATTCTATGTGAGGCGGTATAGGTAGAGCCATTTATACAGTTATAAACACTGCCCATGATAAGACGAGATGACAGTAAGATGGATTCACCCAAACACAACACACAGATTATGAAATATAAGCATTGGTAGAATTCCTACAAGGAACATAGAAAAGTATTGAATTTTAAATGCTATGCTCTGGTAACATCTTATGCTTTAGGCATAGCAGACAGTAAACTACACACACATACACACACACACACACACACACACACACACACACACACGTAATGAAAGTCAGTGATTTAAAAATGATTTAAATACAAATTAATAAATTAATATATCTGCTAGAGCATAATTTCTTAAAGAATTTTGAAAGTTTGTAGAAGTTGGAAAGGAATTGAGATAACTGATTTTCACTTTGTTTTAACTGAATTCACTTATTTATTCATTGATTTAACATTTCTTGAGTTGCTACTGTACGCCAAGTAACATAATTTTTTTTTGCTAGGTTCAATATAATTCATGAGAGAAATAAAATGTTCAAGAAAGAAAACACTCTTATTCCTAAAATACTTTCATCACAAAATTTGCAAAACATTAGAAATAGACAAGATATTGTTAATATTTGAAATCTGATTTTTAAAATCAAAGAAAAATTAAAAAGAAAGAACCTTAACTATATTTTTATTATCACAAAAAAAATTTTCAGAACTTTAAGCCAGGCATTCCTTTGTAGTAAACAGAGTATATGACTCATTACATTTAACTTTGAAGATGCAACTCAACTGGTAAATGTAGATGATCTGAAAGTAGGTGATCCAAATCATTGTCAAGCATAATCCTCAACGGGGCATCTATTTCCAACCAGAATTGGCCATTTGAGTTGATGGAAAGGTAGCTGAAAAGGGTCATGTTCCAAGCAAAATATGACAAAATAACTGCTGAAGACATGACCATCAAAGTTGCATTTTCATAGCATTTCACTTTGATATATTTACACCTGGAGATAACACACTAGGTGATATTAACAACTCTTCCCCATTCCTCCCACAGGTGTACTAAGAAAGTGTCATCCTGGAGTTGTCTCAGCAATAACTAGAATGACTATACAATCCATTTGCTCAGGACATCCTAATTATACTCCTGTTATCCCAGTATCCTATCTAATAAAAGAGTAATGTGCAAATTGACCATCACTCCAACACACAAGATGGCTGTCCCCATGTGATCAAATATGGCTACCACCATGTGGATACAAGATGGCTACCACAAGATGGCCAGCAGGGAAGGGACCAGGTCTGCAAGGGAGGGCAATTGTGGGTGATCAGGCCAGCAGGGGAGGTCAGTTGGGAAGGACCAGGCCTGCAAGGGAGGGCAGTTGGGTGCGATCAAGCCAGGGTAGGGCAGTTAGGGGTGATCAGGCCACCAGAGGAATAAAGTTGGGGGCAACCAGGCCTGCAGGGAAGGGCAGTTGGGGGGGGGGACCCAGGCCTGCAGGAGAGAGCAGTTGTGGGAGAACCAGGCCTACATGGGAGGACTGTTAGGGGTGACCAGGACTGTAGGGGAGGGCAATTAGGGGCAATCAGGCTGGCAGGGGAGTAGTTAGGCATCAATTAGGCTGGCAGGGGAGTGGTTAGGGGTTGATCAGGCTAGTGGCAGAAGTGGTTAGGGGCAATCAGGAAGGCAGGCAGGTGAGCAGTTAGAAGCCAGCAGTCCTGGATTGTGAGAGGGATGTCCAACTGCCCAGTAGAATTGGGCCTAAACAAGTAGTAAGACATTCCTCAAGAGGTCCTAGATTGGAGAGGATACAGGCTAAACTGAGGGACACACACACACACACACACACACACACCTTGTGCACAAATTTCATGTACCGTGCCTCTAGTAATGATATATAGCTTCCATTCAAAAAGACCCTGGTTAGGGTTGATTAATTAATTACCCAGTTCCCTTCATCATAATGCAATCTAGGATACCTATCCAAAGCCCTGCATTAGCACAAAGTCTAGTCCTGTTTCTGACCCAGCACCAGAATGTGGCAGTTTGCAACACGACCAACACCAGTTGAAAGTTATAATCCTCTTCTCCAATGCAACGGACACTTTAAAAAAAAAAAAAGCTACCCTGATTCATGGATGTGACCTATAGGCATATGTTCCTAGTGAACCATAACTTTCCTCCGCATGCGCCCTCTGAATTCACTAAAAATTCCCAGGACACAACTAAACTCTATTGGCTTCGACATAAAACCTGACTGTTACAAACTTTTTAGGAATAGAAAATTTATCTTATTTGCCTTGGTGTCTCCCAATGCCTTTAGCAGTCAGCGTGTTTGTAAGAACCACTCAATAAGTGTTTGTTGAAATGCCTGGAACATCCTGTCAAAACACCTGGATGGTTGGCCTAATTTTTTACATTCTTCCTAGCTATTTATCATCATGGAGATCCAAAGAAATCCAGAAAACAGACCAGTGCCACGCCTTGGCATGTTTGCGAGAAGTGCCCAGGTGCACATAGAAGAAAGTTAACATCCACACCTGAACTACTGGCCCCTCTCCCCTGCTAGTAACCTCTCAATCCGTCTTCATTTCTTCTAAGACAACTAATCTAGTATCTTTTTACCATCCAGATATTCTAGAGGTAGGAGCCAGGAAGACTCATTAATATGTTGTTTCCACTGGATCTCCTACATCTGTGGTAGGTAAACTGTGACTCACAAGCCACGGTTTGCCGCTCTGTTGACTAATGAGTTTGTCAACCATTGGGATAGGAGTTTAACCACAAGGAACAACAGTAGCCTGTAATTATTGGAATCGAGAGTCTAGGTCAGTGGTCGGCAAACTCATTAGTCAACAGAGCAGCAAACCACGGCTCATGAGCCGCAGTTTGCCGACCACTGTCCTACACAAATAAAGTTGGGGTTCAGGAAAAAAATCTTGCCACAGAAACATCAGTGCTCGGTGCTGCGTTCAGCCTTCACTTGCACGGCATCTGAGGAAATCTTGTCTCCATGGAGAGACCAGCCACTGGGATGGGAGAATAATAAGAAGATAAATGAGAGAGTCAAAAATCATCTTTTGTTCATTCTGACTTACTTTTTTAAAAGTGAAGGTTTGTCTACACGTTATTAGCAGAAATTGCAGTATTTAAATGAGGCCTCATAAATTATGCTGAAGCATTTGGCCCTCAGTTTTCACATTCCCAAATTTTAAATTTGTGATTTGTTAAATCACAACTTCAGCACACTTGTGATTTTTTTTTTTAGATCACCCAAACAGACTAAATAAATAAATATGGTGACTATGCCTAATAGAATGACTATTATGAACCTGCCACATGGGACGGAGTCAAAACTGTCATGTAATTGACACCATGTGGTAAGGAAAAGGTTTTCTACAACACTCATCTTCGGAAAAAACAATGAAAAAGCGAAGTGGGTTTCAAGCTGGAAAGAAGGGATATAAAGAGTTGGCTGGTGTGACTCAGTTGGTTAGAGTGCTGTCCCTTACACCAAAAGGTTTTGGGTTTGATTCCCTGTCAGGGCACATACCTAGGCTTCAGTTTCAATTCCCAGTCAGGGTACCATACAGGAGGCAACCTATGGATGTTCCTCATGTTGATTTTTCTCTCTCTTGCGTTCTCTCTCTATCCTTTCCTCCCTCTCAAATCAATAGAAGCATATCCTCAGATGAAGGGTTGGGCCCTGGAACCCAGACTCCACACTCGCACAACTGTTCATTCATTCGGAAGGTGTGAGTCTGGGAGCTCTTTTCTTTCATCAGCTGACATGAAAGTTGTTTCGGCAAGAAGTCGGGAACAAAGGAAGACTTTCATTTACAAGAGCAAGTCGAATAGCACGGTGTCTGTTAGGAACTTTTATTCACGCTGCACCTGGCATTATGTTTAACTATCTGTGGAACAGAGTTGCCTGTGACAACTCTAACAAGGAAACGGTGGGTTTCTGCATCCAGCACATGAACCTCTCTCCTGTGCCTGTGAGCCCCTGGTTCCTGTCAAAAACTCCATTCTCACTGGGGGACCCTAGAGGAGAGGGGCTTACCTGCATTCCTCATGGGGGTGGGTCTGCCTCCCTCTCCTATGCATAGATGATCATCACCCGAGCTCTGCTGCGCCCTCCACAGTGTGTGGCAGCTCACATCTGTAGTGGACAATCTCAGTGCTTCCCCATCTCTGAGAAAATGGGTATTGGAAAATAGCCTTGCAAACAACAGCTGGAAAAAGCTGACTTGAGAAAAATCTTTTCATTCGTTGCATAGCTCCTTCCAGTCAAGGCAAGATTTTGGAATTTTGTTTTTTATATATATTTTATTGATTTTTTACAGAGAGGAAGGGAGAGGGAGAGTTAGAAACATCGATCAGCTGTCTCCTGCACAACCGCCCCTAACCCCCCACACCAGGGATGTGCCTGCAACCAAGGTACATGCCTTTGACTGGAATCAAACCTGGGTCCTTTCAGTCTACAGGCTGACGCTCTATCCACTGAGCCAAACCGGATTCAGCATGGGTTTTGGAGTTTTTAATTATAAAGTCCCTAACCTCTTGGGTACAGATTTCTATTAGGAGTGATGAAAATATTCTAAAATTGATTATGGTGATAGTTGCCCAATTCTATGAATAGTTTGAAAACTACTGGATCATATGCATTAAATGAGTAACTTGTATACTGTGTGAGTTATATCTCAATAAAGTTACTACCAAGAAATCATTTATCTATTATTAAAAATGAAATGAATAAAAGCATTGTCCTTTTTGTTCTTTTTTGTTTTTGTTTTGTAATCAAAGAAAATATGATCCAGGAATGTAGTTACCATTGCTCTGCTAAGGGGAGCAAGTCCAGCTGTCGAGTTGACCTGGTACAAATAGAGAAATACATGCAGGGCATGGACAGTGTTTCTTTGAACACATCACTTCACCAAACTTCCTCATCAATACGAGAATCTTGACCAAAATAATCTCAAACTTCCATTTCATCTTAACATGCCTCCATGATGTTTTAAGAGGAGCTTAGTTTTATTAGCATGCACAGTTTCGTTGGATGTGAAAAAAATATGGCATTTTAAATGCTGTTAATAAAAGAGCTATGAAACCTGCAGATCCTGACTCTCAGCCCCAGTAAATTTACAGATCCGATATTATATTCTATACTGATCAAAAAGACTCAGACAGAGCCAAAACTGGTTTGGCTCAGTAGATAGAGCGTCGGCCTGCGAACTGAAGAGTCCCGGGTTTGATTCTGGTCAAGGGCATGTACCTTAGCTGTGGGCACATCCCCAGAGGGAGATGTGCAAGAGGCAGCTGATCGATGTTTCTCTCTCATCGATGTTTCTGACTTTCTATCCCTCTCCCTTCCTCTCTGTAAAAAATCAATAAAATATATGAAAAAATTAAATTAAATTAAAAAAAAGACGCAGACAGAAAGCTAAGATACTCAGACAAAACCCTACAAAGATATCCTGTGGCAAGTTAAATGCCTAATTTGCTCTTAGAGTAAAGGAGATTCTGCATTTAATTCATGCAGTGCCCCCCTAGAGCTCAAAATGGAGGTTCGAATAAACTTCTAACCTATTGTAAATTTGAAAAATATGATTTTTTAGACCATATAAAATCTTAAGTAAGAATCGTCTCTGGTTAAATGTGCCATTACCTCAAAGAATACAGAATTTAACCATAATACTTGAGAACCCAAATATTAAAAGTATAGCTTTTCCTTGTGATTTTCAAACTTTTAAAATCGAGTTTAATCTCCCATACTGACAAGCCTGTAATTTAGAAAATTAGAATTATAAAGTTGCTCCTCTTCCCTAGAATTCTAATTTCTCTCTCTCTTCTTGCCCACTCTCCATCTCACCATGGATGACTGCATATGACAGCAGCCCCAACCAGATTAGCCAGGATCAAAACTGAATTTATCACGTGATAATTGCCAGCATGCCCATAAAAGCGTGTTGCAGAGGATGTAAAAGAAACAGCCTTTAATTCCAGAATACTCTCTACCCACAACAGGACAGCTTGCAGGAGAGCTGCCTACACCCACTTTGGGGTCATGCCTTCCTTCACTCCCTGGGCAGCAAGTAGTCCTTCCCTCCAATTTGAGTTGAGGCATTTCTTGGGTAGAATTACACCCGACTCTAAGCATGTCAGAGCTTTTCTTTCACACTGGAGCTGTTAGCTACAGTCTGAGTTTCATGTACCACATACTCAGCAGACGCTGGGAAGGGGTGGGTTAGGAAACTAGTACACAGATGTATAGTTAGCATTTATGTCCTACAGGGATACTCTGAAACTTGTTTAAAAATGTCAGTCAAGACATCTGGTCAGCTGTCCTGATCCATATTGGGGTTTTTAGGCTACTGTTATGCCCCAATATGCTTTGACCATTGCCAATATGCTTTGTAAGCAGAAGCAGCAGTGTGTCCCCTTTGGTTTCTCAGTTCCTCCCCAGCAATGGTCTTTATAGTGTCACGTACAGAGCAAAATGCAAGACCACATACTGTATCTCGTGTGTCTGGCTAATGAGACGGGTCAGACAAACCTTGTGCAATCAGGGATGGGGGCTGATTGGCTTCAGCCGGGTCCATCTTGCAGACTGAGAAAGAATCAGCTGCCGCTGTGCCATGCGGCAGATGGACAGTTTGCATCCGATTTCCAGTCCCGCGCCAAACCCTTTAGAAGCTTTGGCAGCCCGAGTGCCATCAGGAAGCAGCCTTTGATGTCCTACAGATGGCCGTCACAGCCACCTCGCCTTTGCATCTGGAGAGGCCCAGTCTTGCTTTCAGGCAGCGTTCACTCTGGCCTAGGACCACAAGGTCAGCCAGAGAGAGAGGGGTCACTGGTCTGAGATGCACTTGGCACCGGCCAAGACCTTCTACCACTTCTTCATGGGTAGCAGCTAAGGAACGTTCATTTATTTATAAAAGAATCTCTCTCTCTCTCTCTCTCTCTCTCTCTCTCACACACACACACACACACACACACACACACACACACACACGATTATGTCCTCCTCCTTCTGATTTCTAGTTGTAAACATGCCTTTTTACCTCCTCCCAAGTCCATAGTCCAACCCCTTTCTTTTTCCCTGGTAACTGAGTGACAGCTCGTATACTCATCACAGTTTTCCACCCACATCCACTTCTGTGCAATGACATGGGCACCTACCTGTCCCTATAAAACAAAACAAAATCAGAAGGAAAAAGAGGGGGTGGGAAGAAGGGGGAAAACTAAATCATGGGCTGCTTCTTCCTTCCTCCACATTTCCTAAGGTGAATACTGCCTACTCTCTCCTTCCCAGGTCACAAGTCCAGTCCCCAGAAAATCTCAGACTCCCTCTCGCCATGGCATTCCCACCCAAAGTGACAGCATGTGGGTAATTTCCAGATAATCAGGATTGCCAATGCAGAGGTTTCTAATTCGGTGTCCATTTTAAGACCCCTTGGAGCTCCGCTTCATCTGGGTCTGACTTGTCCTAAGCGCAGAAGCAGAACAAAGCTTCGTCTTCATGCGGTCAGACTAATCTTACACCATGAATAGCCCAGAATAATCTGTCGAAAAGCTGAGCCTGGAGGTCTTCCAAGCAGAGCCTTGCGCATGTGGAGGCAGCAGTTAGGAGTTCTGACTGGCCCTATTAGTCACAAGCCATGTCACTGCACTGCACAAGCAACTAGAGCTCTCCCCTACCCCACTCCTAAGATCAGCCCAGACATTTCCATTTCCCTCCACCCCTCGATACAGCAGCGCAGGCAGGGAGAAGTTTAGAGCGAGTGGCTGACAAAAATCAAGAACAAACTCTGCGAAAATAAATTCAATAATGTGTGCTTTCCAGCCACTCAAACGTAATAGAAATATTTGGTAAAAATATATAGTATAAATTGTCAATTAATGCAAGCCGGTTAAAGCCAGTAAAAGGAAAGAAATAAAAAGTTAATTAGAGCTTTTTGAGGCTTTGTGTTATATACATCATTTGCAGGTGCTACAAAAGTGAAAAATAACCATTATAATTACTAGTATTCAAAGATTCATATTTTTTCCCGTGTAATTTATTTAGGATTATCAGTTTCCTTGTAGTTATACAAAAGGCCTGTCAAGGTGTTTCCCACGTGTTTGGCTCATGTGTTTTCCAAAACCAAGCCAAAATGCTGTTGTATTTCACCCAGGAAAGGGAAGCTACTCTAAGAAATAAAGGAAAGAAAAGAAAAAAAAATAGGCCAAGTTTTACCTGGATCTCTATCTTGGTTAAATTACCTTACATAGGTTTTAATTTTTTTTCCTTGTTCTCTCTGTCTTTATCTTTCTCTCTCTCCCTTTGTTAAAATACATCTGTGTTTGTTGACTGCCCCAGATTATATCTAAGTGAGGAGTGGGTGTACAAGCACCTGGTATAGTGTAGGTAGCTTAACAATACCTATCATTACATTATTTACAGCTCATTTTATGTTATTCAATAGTAAACTGCAAATTAACCCCTCAAGAACCAGTTGGAGAATATGCCCCGTTAGGCATGAGATATGCAAGGAAGGGAAGGTCTCCCCCTCCCCCCGGGGCAGAATTGTGAAGAGTGTATCTGTAACTGTATTCATAAACACGGAAGTGTGTTCATTGCAGCAGGGATGCCCACCAGAGCCTGCTAATTCCTCTCTTAGGAAATCTGCTCATAATGATATTCCTTACTACGCCACACTTGTACTTATGCTGATAACACAGGTTATAAAGGGGACTGAGGACTGGAATCAATTAATGTACTGGCTCTTTAACCTCCTTTATTAGAGTACACTAGGCACCAAAGGGAATCGATGCGATGCTGCTGGCAACAGAAATACCCAAGCGATACCATTTCGTGCCGTCTCAGCCCTGTCTTCAGTTCACGGGAATACACAGTGCAATCTGACCTCATTAGGCACTGATTTGGTGGCGGCAGTTCGGTGTGAGAATGGGGTGAGGGGTGGGGAGGAGAAGGTTGGTGATGAGAAAGCACCTTTCTCATGTCCGGTGAAAGAAACCTCCATCACTGATGTCAGAATCCATGGCACCTTGACAGTCATGATGGAGTCATCAAGTTCTGCTGATGTTTTACGGTATTCACATTTGGGGAAACTGAGGCAGTAATGACTAGGCTAAAGTCACCCAGCTTGTTAGGAGCAGAGCCCAAACTAGATAATTCAGAGGTCCTGGTTCCTAGAAGGGGGCTCCCATCCTGTCCCCTGATCCCTTTTAAACACAAAAGGCAATTGTGAATGAGCCACTGTTAAAGACTGAACCTAGAGAAGAGCAAGGGAGTGGGAGGTGAGAGGAGGATTAGGGAAGGCGAGAGCGAAAAGGAGAGATTGTAAGAGAGGAATTACAAGTTTCAAAATAAGTTCTCTTTGCTAATAAGAAATCGGTTTCTCTTTTCTCCACTGATTAGCATTAATGTGAAAATAAACGTATGTGTTGGACCATAATCGAATATAAATGTATGTTAATAATGTGGCATTTTCTAAAAGAAGGATGCATATAATTTGAGGTAGAAAGAATCCTATGCTACCATGCTACCCAAACACTACTGCTAACCTTTAAATAACTCAACAATGTCTTGTTCCTGAATTTATCACTCTGAAGACTATCGGCATTTTAGCTATACTTTGATGGCAATTAACTTGATCAATTAAGATATGTAATAGAAATATGACATCTTATTGTTCCTGAGGTTTTATGGCATTTCGTAAAAAAAAAAAAACAGCAGCTTTCTTTTAAAACGTTCGTTTCTGTCACAAGGAGACAACAAAATCCAAAGTTTGCGGAGTTTGGCTCCAAACAACAACAGCCTGCCCCAGATCCACTGGGCAAAATATCAAAGATCAGCCATTCATAACGCAAACTTCAAACCTGTGGTTTAAAATCGTATTCAAACCCTAGGACTGTGGCCAGTAGCTTCTAAATAGTGAGAAACTACCAGTTCTATTCCTTCATATTCTCCTTTCTGTTCTGTACTCATAGAACAAATGGGCTGGCGGGAAAATATGGTGAAAAATGGTGAAACGTAGAGAACTGTTTCCATGCTTATCCGAAGGGCTCTGTGCGTAGTAAAAGTGCAAGAATGGCAAATGAGAAGCTGAGCGCTTTTCCATCAACACCGTCCACAAACAAGATGATTTCTTGGGGCTAATTTCCATTCAGGGGAGAAGGGCCATTCTTTTAAATGACCAAAGTCATTTCAGAAGGGGAAGAGCATTTCAACACGTCCATGGGGTCAGAACTGCTCGCTCTCAAAAGACTCAAAATGCTCCGCGCAGTGCCTTGGTACAATTCCCTGCCTTTCACAATGAATGGAAATGAGAAAAGGTATCTTCCTTGGAAACAGGCTAAAAATATGGCAATTACCAGATACAGTTGTGGTGTTATAAGCCCCTGCCCTAAAGCATTCTGTTTCAGCCACGATTGCCATTGCAGAAAACTGTCCTAATAGAAACATCCCGATTAATCTGAATTCGAGATATTTCATACAATGTGTATTACCTTTCTGCTGCCTGCAACCTTCTGCCAGGTTTTTTTTCTCTTTTTTTCTTTTTAGGAGGTGCTTTGAGGGGACCATACCATGAGAACAATACACAGCTGCTGCTGTATAGAGATATCTAATTGTCAATATTGTGGAAATTCTACAGCTTATTACGTGCATTCAGTCTAATTCTGGGCAAATTGCCAGTCACTTCAGGGACAATCAAGTGAGCCACATTACACGTGGTACAGCATCACAGCTTTGAGAGACCCGGCTGTTTTGCCTCTGGCCAGAGACTGTTTGTACCAGTGCTACCGAGTGAGGGGGGTAACTACAAATAAAATAAAATTTGTATTTTTTTTCAAGTGGGCTGCATTTCAAGCCCAGATGTTAGTAATGAAAGATTCCATTTAAGGATTTAAATTACAAATAAATAAAGTATGAAACAGATGTGATTTTTAAGGAAGTTCAAATTATCCAGGAAGAAAAATATCTCTGTGCATGACAAAGTAATAGGGATTGTCTTGAAGAGTCTGTTGAAAACAATCTGCTAAGCGCAATTCACCCTCAGGACAGGATTGGTTTGGAATGGGAAGGACTGGTGGAGCTTGTCATTAAACAAAAATTGTGTTTAATAAAACTTTATAACCGTGATTAATCCTATGAGGCCCTCAAGGAGTTTGCAGTTTCTGATAAACACATTTGCCTTGTTTGCAATGGTAATGATATTTTGGAGTAAATGGAATAAGAACAACAACAACAACAAAAAAAAAAAACCTCTAAGGGTAGAAAAAGGAGGCTTTGGCAAGGGAGCACCTAGGCAGAAATTACAGGGACACGGAAGACACAGGGCCACCCATGAGGAGCCCGCTTTGATGTGTGTGTGTGTGCGCTTGGATGGGTGCAAATGTTACCGAGAAACCATGCTAGCGAGCAGGCAGGAACAGAGCACATCTTTATTTATACAGACAAGCTAATAAGGCTCCTCTAAAAAACTCTAAGCTGATCATTAAGTTTGCCCATCAAAAGGATTTAAGATGCAGTGTCTGATACTGGTGAATACTCCATAAAAGTAAAACCAGAAGAGACCATCCAGAGTTGTGCTGTCCAGGACAGTAGCCATCAGTCATATGTGACCATTTAAATTTCTATTTTTTTATTTTTATTGATTTCAGAGGGGAAGAGAGACAGAAACATCAATGATCAGAGAGACTCATTGATCGGCTGCCTCCAACTGGGCATGTGCCGTTTATCAGAATGAACCCCGGGACCCCTCAGTCCCCAGGCTATCACTCCATCCACTAAGTCAAACCAGCGAGGGCTAAGTTTCTATTTTAGTTAATTTAACATTTTTAGCGGGCATCATTTTAGCGACATTGTGGCCAGTGGTCATCACTGTGGACAACCAGATGAAAAGCGTTTCCATCATGGCAGGAAGTTCCACTGAACAGCGCTGCTCTGAGCAACACAGGGAGGTGAGGCTTAAACATCGGGAGACAGAGCTTGACACTCAGTCCTCCTCTTTCTAGCCACGGGACCCAGTGCCATTTAGTTCTCCCTGGTTTTATCTGAATCTCATCCACACCTGTGTTTACAGACACACACACACACTGACACCAAGGCTGACAAAAGGGACCATTACAATAACTCTCATGAGGCCTCAAGGAAAAGCCAATCTACAAGCCCAGCTCTTTGGGCCTGTTCTCCACTGCTGCTCAGTGGACAGGTGACTGGGGGTAAACAGTGCCAGTCTCATTCTCGATGTACAGGCATTCTATGGGTGTCAGAGCATCAACAATCGAGCCTCGGTTAAGCAATAGGCCACAAAACTAAATCACTGTGTGACAACTTAGATGTGGAGAAATGCGAATGGCAAAGCAACAGGCCTTTCCATTTTCTCTGCACTGAGAAAATAAAAAGTGCTCGTCTCTTAATACATAAGCTCTACCAATTGGGTTGTGTGTGTGGTGCACATCGTATCCCCTGGGCATCTCCCCAGTGTCCACTGAGCATCCTCAGGGCGCCACCCACACACACCGACCGCCCCCCTGGAAGAACAGCACAGCTTCTGTGTGCCCAGGGCACGATCCCTCTGCCATGTGAACTTTCTCTGACTCCTTGGAACTGCCAGCAGCCTTTTCACTTGGGTTCTGGCTGTGACAAAAGCACCACTGCCTCCCTGGCATCAGATGGAAAATGTGATTTTATGAAAACGCAGAAGTCAAAATCTTGCAAAAGTCAAAACCCTTCAAAATGTGCCAGACTATTGAAGTCTTTCACGGGGTCTTCCTCTTCCAAGAGCACTTTCAAAATCTGTACTTTTCTCTCTAGAGTCAAATAGTTGCCTTTCTGACATCTCTCACATGGCCTTCCCCACATTCTCGGTTTGTTGAAGGATTTTTGTTTTATGAAGTCACATATAATTCTCTAATAGACTAGGGTAATGTGAGTATTGGGAGAATCCTAGTATATGGGAGTGATATGGGATGTAGAGATGCTGTGGTCCAGATTTATAACTTGGGATCCACAAGCAACTAGGAGAATCATGACTGGGCTACAAGAAGCATGTGAATATTTCATTTTATATAAAGTTATATATGGGCATTTTTCTGAGAATAGGGCTCAGAGCTTTTATCAAACCATCAAAGACCAAAATGGTCTGATTGTGCCCATTTTAAATTAAGATAACTGAGGCTCCGAGGGATGAAGTCACTTTCTGAGAGTCACACCAGCTAGTGTGGCTCAAATTAGATTGGCAATTGTTCTCCAGAGTCACAATCAACTGCCATTTCCACTGTACCTGGCTGAAGAGTGCATTTTCCTTCTTGCCTGTGGGAAATTCACATGCCAACATCAATGCAGTATCTCCAGATTTTCTTGTAAGTCAAAAAAGCCAAAGGTCACTACGAGGATTTCAAGGAAATGCTCAATGGAAAGTGTGTTGTGTTCTGTCTTACTGTAATACAGACTCTCAAATTGTTACTACATTCAGGGAAATTTGAAAAGTCAGTTACTTGGCAAAACTTAGCCTTTTGACTTTTCCCAAATTTTAGAAAGAAGACCCTACCAACTGGTTATTTCCTAGAGGCATACTATTTGTTTCATTTTCAATTAAACTCATTTACTGAGTTGTGCTATAATGCCTTGGATTTGGGATCAAGATAAGCATGCTGATAATTAGAAAACACATGCGTGTTAACGTAAGTTGTTCACCAACAATTTTTAAGAGCTTAAATAGAAAAAGATATTTGTTTATGAATTGAAGCTTTTAAGACACTGAATGTATGTTTTGTGTTTTTTTTCCTTCTACAGCACAATGGTTAAGAGCCCAAACTCAAAGCAGATGGACTTGGACATAATCTTGGAGCTATTCCTCACCATTACACTATTTCTGTGACCTATTTACCTCTCCACACATGAGCTTTCTCATCTCTGCAATAGAAATAGCAACAGGAGCTACCTCACAGAATTATGAGAATTATCATAAAAGAATAAGCTCAAAGACTTTGTATCATGTGAGCACAGAGAAAGGGCTAGTAACAGTTAGCTCATGATTACAACATATTTTAGATGCCAAAGGTCAGACATTTCAAGGTACATAAGAAGATCAACAAACCAATTGTAGTGGGCTGAATGATGACTCCAAAATGATGAATCCACATCCTAACCAATAGAACCTATGAATGTGACCTTATTTGTAAAGAGGATCTCTGCAGATGTGATGAAGTTGAAGATCATCCTGGATTATCCATTTGGGCCCTAAGTCCAGTGACAAGTGTTCTTTTGAAAGACACACAGTGGCCTGGCCCGTGTTGTTCAATGGTTGAGCATTGACCCATGAACCAGGAGGTCATAGTTCTATTCTCGGGGGCTCTATCACCTGTAGAGAGTGTGCAGGAGGCAACCAATGATTCTCACATTGATGTTTCTATCTCTCCCTCTCCCTTCCTCTCTCTAAAAGAAAAAATTAAAAAAAACATTAAAAAAAAAAAGACAGTGAAGAGACAAATGAAGACTCAGTGGAGAGGAGAAGGCCATGTGAAGATGGAAGCAGAGATTGGAGTGATTCAGCCACAGGCCAAGGAACAGCTGCAGCCACCAGAGGCCGGAAGAGGCAATGGTGGATTGTCCCCCACAGCCTCTGGATGGAGTATGAGCCTGCCAACACCTGGATTTCAGACTTCTGTCCCCCACAATGGTACAATAATATATTTCTTTTCTTTTTAAGCCACCAAGTTTGTGGTCATTTGTTACAGCCACCGGAAACTAATTCACCCACTATGCCTTAAGAGCAATTATGTATTACTAGAGGCCCGATGCGCAAGGGGCTCGGCCCTCACAGGCCTGGCTTTGTCCAGAACGAACATCCAGAAGATCATTCAGCTGTCTGGCCTAATTAGCATATTACACTTTTATTACTATAGATTGGTGCACAGTTACATGTCTGCCATAATATAAAATTGAGATGATTTTTAAGTAGGTCTCGCAAATAATAATATATTTGATATATATTTAAACTGGCAAAAAGTTAATGAGGAGCTTCAGTTCTCTTGAGGGTTTCCCTGATGTCTACGTCTTCCTTCTGTGGGGCACATCAGAGCCTATGCAGCTTGAAGAAAGTGTGGGAGTCCCATCAGAAAACTCCCCTCTTCTCCACTTCCCCAACCCTCTTACCTTGTCCTTCTTTAAAGAGAACAGGCTCACACAAAGCACCTCACTTTGTTTTATGACAAAGAGTGAAACAAGTACAGTTTGTCAAAACCACAAATAAACCCCCCAAACAAATTAATGCAGCAAGCTGAGGAAAGGGAGGGCCCACAAAGGCATACAGTCATTAAGTTCTATGCATGGAATTTTCTTCTGCATTTTATGAGGGTTCAGAATAGTCAAAGGACAGTGGTGCTCAGAAGGAAAATAATTTGAGTAATTCAAGTAGGTTAAATAATCATTTATTTAAGAATCTTTACCTGCCCATTAAATGGCCATTACCCAATCAATACTAAGCAATGCCAGGTTAACATCTTTTCAGTGAAAATAGTCAAACTTATATGTCACCTGTCTTAATGCCCCATGTGATCAAATGTATAACCAACCTGATCATGCCAATGTTGGCCCAAGTCCCTTCAGATCCCCTTAGTGGGGATCTGTGCACCCATCCCCCAGCCTCAGAATTCTCCACTCCCAGGTTGCCAATTATAACAGTCTCCAGGACAACCCTTCCATACTGGAGTTGCTTGACCTCACATATTGAAACCCCTGGAAGCTGACAACAGCCCTCCCCAAACCCCTGTCTCCTAGCTACCCAATCACTTGACCCATGCTACAGACCATCAGTCAACTTGGGCCGAGATTAGTAATGCTAAACTTAAATGACTACCAAGTCATGTTCCCGAATCTGCACATCTAATCACCCTGAGTTCCTTGGGTATTTTAATAAAAATAGAGATGATGGACAGACAATCATCTTTGGTATCAAATATTTGACTTCTGGGAGTATAATTCTTGGAGGTAGACAAAAGACTAATGACCTTATCGCCAAGGAACCTTGTTTTGTGTCAAAAGGTTGATAAGTAAAAAAAAAAAAAAAAAAAAAAAAAAATGAGATGGTTGTCTTCTGAGGCTTATGACCCAGCTCTGAGAAACATTCCAAAAGTGGTCACATCATTCTCAATGACAGTGCTCCCCACTATGTGGATGTTTTTGTTTGTTAAAACAGTCTGTCTCCTTACTTCCTACCACACAGTGTATCTGAGTCATGATGTTAGCATGCAGGCCAAATGTATATGCCATTCTAAAGGTTTGATAAAGTCTCTTTAAAAGTCTTCTGGTTCTGTCATTAAAAAAAAAAAACAACCTGAAACTTCTTTGTATTTGCTCTTTCTTGGTCACTAAACATTATGTGGTTTCAAACCAGGAAGGAAATTGCCAGTAGGTTCAAAAGAGTAGGCAAGAGAGATAAGAATGAGATAAGGGGGAGGGGAGGAAGAGGAATTATCCTTTGAGAGAACAGCAGATGGAAAGAATAGAGTGCATATTGGGAAGAAAAGAGGCAGGTGAAAAGCACTGAACAAAGTTAGGAGAGCTGGTTCAAATCCTGAGGTTCTGTCCTACTAATTGATTCAGGTCACTTAGCCTACCTCACTTAAAAAATGAACATAATCTTTACACTTCAGGTCTTTGAAAATCAGATGAGATACAATATGTAAAAAAAAAAAATATTTAATGAACTATATGCACCAGAAAATGTTAGATTTTTTTTTCATGATTTTGATAAACAAAAATTAGTAATATTTGAAGATTTGTGGCTGTCCCTGACCGCCCCTCCCCCAGGTCAACACCACCACCCGCCTGCTGGACAGAATTCCCCTTCCGTTGTTCCCCACCCCGTGCCATGCTCCAGCATCTCAGCAGCACCCTCTATGGCACTCATCTTCCCCCTCAACTGGTTCTTTGGGCTTTTCTGAGGCAGAATTGAGAGAATGGAAAAAACACAAGAGAAACAAGAAGAAAACACAATTGGCTAAAGACAATTTATATATCTAAGTTCTGAGGGAGAGAAATTGGCATGGGGGCGGGATGGAAAAGTATCCATGCCTGTTAGAAATAGAGGAATTTTTAAGTGATTTGAGGAGAGAGGCACTGAAATTATTCCAAAGTGTGAGAGAGTTGAGTGAAGATAAAAGAGTTGCTGTAGACTTATGTTTAGATCCTATTACAGATTTCCAAAATTCAAATAGAGAAGAGAATTCCTTTTTAATTACTTTTGGCTTTGAAAATATGATTCCTGAACAAGATGTGGCTTCCACACTGAGCCATATGGGATGATGGTTTTATAAGGATTATACACTCTAGCTGGTTGGACTGAAGAGTTTGAACTTATCAAAGCATAAACCTGAAGTTATTTTATTTTTCTAGTAACTACTACCAACTGTGTTCTGCCAAACCACCCAATATTTCTATAGATGAGTGGACATTCTTTATGATACCCCAGCCTGATTCCACAGCTTTTCTCAGTCACTTTCAGCTATAAAACAATCTCATTTGGGTTACTAAGAGGTAATCCTTACTATTTAAGAACTGTTTCCTTACATGAACATCCCATACTGGGCCTGTTCCTGGATTAAATACCCATATCTATCTCATGGTCCATATATCCTCAGAAAGGCAGTTAGAGCTCTTCACTGGGCCTACTAAGAAGGATTCCATCCCTACCATTCCCCCAGCTTTTGCAGATCCTTAAAAACAATGCAATTGACTCCTAGTGGGTGCTCTCTAATATATGGGTCTCTTTGCCTCACACTATAGTGGTTTCCAAAAATCCAGCAGTCCCTAATCTTGTCCATCCTCCAAATTTCTAACCTATAGGCATGATAGTATAGTCTGTCTTCACTATCACTGATGAATTAAAAACTCAAGGAAGCAAGTCATTGCCCCCTTCCCTTGCCAGAACTGTCTTACTGTCTCTCTCCCATTGTTTTTCCCCTCAGATAACACTGGGGCAGATCAGTAAGCCCAGTGGCTCAGCAGACACCCAATTCAGGACCAAAATACTAGTTTCTTTCTCCCCCTCCGCCTCCCCCTCAGCTTCTGAAAAAAGACCAGGTAAGTATTGTCCATGGGGGAAGAAGGGTGAGTTGGCCTCTTTAGCTAAGTGAGGTAGTTAGCATGGGCTCCTAAGCAATACGATCTGGGTTCCAGTTCTGGTTTTATCATTTACTATCTGGCCACGCTAGTTATTTATTTTCTCTCAGCAGTGAGTCCATCCTTCAATTCTTTTCTATGGTGTACCAAAAAGTTGGGGCTGGAAGAATACAAACTACATTTCCATATTCCTTTGCCAGATGGCCTACCATTTTACAGATTGGAATGAAAGAGGAAGGGAAACTTAACTCTCTGGCTTCCAGCTCCAGTCTACATCACTCAGCAAGATGAACAGTGTGGCCAGGTTGATGGACACCCAGATATTGTGCCTGCCTGCCAGCTCTGTGAGAGTTTCAGAAAGAAACAAGTGTTTCTTTCTACCAACACTTCTGTCTGGTAGAAAAAAACCCTCTCCCCCCAGCTCTCGCCCTGATGCCAGACAATTCAGTTCCTCCCCATATGTTTCTGGTGCCTTTTGAGCTACTGCCCCAGTGCTGGAGCTCAATGAGAATGAATCCAAGTAAGTCCATGCCAGGTCCCTTTAAGATGAACTGCCTAACTCCAATAGCTCTGTCTCAGTCATCTACAGTCCCTGCTGGTTTTTATAACCAGAAGTTATGGGACTTCTCCTGGCACTTGAACCCTATGCCTGAGGGCCAAGTGTAGGTCTGGGACCCTTCATTCCTCAGTATGGGGTGCCTCCATAGCTGAGATATCCCTCCCAGTTTTCATCTTCCACTTGAGTGTATGGGACCAGCCTGCTCTGAGTCTCTTTTCCTTCTACCAGTCTCTATGTAGCTTCTTGTTTAAATCCCTAGTTGTAGGACTTCCATTCAGTAATTACAGGCAGTTCTGAATGATGGTTGTTCTGTAGTTTAGCTGTAATTTCAATGTGGTTGTGCAAATACACTGCCATCTTGCCTGGAAGTCTTTGTAATTCCTTTTTAAATATATGTTTTTATTTTAGACACTAGTTTATCTCTAGGATAGGGAGAGGGAAAGAAAGATAGAAACATCATTGATCAGCTGCCTCTTGCACACTCCCTACTGGTGATTGAGCCCACAATGTGCCCTGATTGGGAATCAAACTGTGACCGGTTCATAGTTATCAAAATTCCGCAAGTCCAGCACTAATTTTTGTACTACTCAGAACACGAAGATGTGAAAGACATGGTCCCTGATCATCAGATAACTTTAATCTAGTTAGAGAAGTCAAGATTACTACTCATGAAAAAAGTTAAGGAACTATGCAGAGACATAAGAAGGTAATTGGTACAAAAACACAAAATTCAACAAGAATAGAGTTCAGTTTTATGTTAAAAGAAACCCCTCTCTCATGCCTACCAAAACAGTTTGACACACTTACCTCCACCTACAGGTCTCAAATTAGACTGAAGATTCTCTACATCTATATCAGAACAACCAAAGTCATTGTTGTTAAGATTCTCAAGCCTCATGCCACTGCCTCTGAGTCAGAGTGGCCTAGCAATCTGCATGTTAACTCTCCAAATGATTTTTTAATTCCTCAAGTGAGTCTGATGGAGGTAATTTCCAACTATACTTAGAAAAAACCAAACTGATTTAGGGATTATTCCATCTCATTTTTCTTTAGCAACCTGTGCCCTGCGTCTGGCCTCCCACCCCATTCCCCACTCTCTTTAGCGTAGCTCCTGAGCTCCTTGTCACCATCTATCTTCAGGACCAAACTATTCCTTCAAGACTTGACCATACACTTTTGTACTGATCCTGGCTCTAATCTCCATCCTCACCTTGCATTCTACCAAGCCCACCACTTCTTGAGGCCTTATCCAGTGCCCTTCACCTGCTTACCCCAAGCTTTGCCTTATGTTCTTAGTCTGGCCTCTCAAGGCCACAGCCAGGCTCCTTAATAACATATGGGCTAATATCATCTCAGCTGCCCTTTCTGGAAAGCAGACTTACTCTGTACCTTGTAGTGTGGAACAGAGTGAGGCTAATTGGCCATCACCGCAACCAAAACCCAAATGCCTAAGCCTCATCAATTGAGATCTTGGAGCTAACCAGCTAAAGGCAGGAAAGCATATTCAATTACAGAAATTACCAAATTATGCCTCCTCCCTGTGGAGGAGGAAAGTAGAAAGACCTAATGGGCTTTGTGCAGCTCTGAATAATAATGCTACATGTGTGTGTCAGTTTAATGCTTCACAAAACGTCTCCTATGTCTTACCTCTGTTGACCCTTTCAACAATTTTTTTTTGTCTAAAGTTTTACATATGTCTTCTTTCCTCCCAATTGACACTGTGCCCCTCTCCCAGCCATTACTACCCCGGGGCAAACCCCCACCGCTCCTTTCAACAACTTTTAAGGGAGGCCAGGCTCTTAATATTCATCCCCACTTTGTAAATGAGGAAACTGGGGCCCTAAGGCTAGCTTTGGAAGATTTATAACCATCCAGAAGACTATCTGGTCATCAACTAGCACTCATTAGGGTCCATGTAGCCCCTCATCAGGAATAAAGAGCACTAGGTTCTTTCCAGGCATTTTACACATATTATCTTTCTCCTCCCCCCCGCCGCCCCAGCTCATTCCTCTCCAGCCACACTGGTTTTCCCACTGTTCCTCCACCATGCCAGGCACTTCCTGCCTCAGAACTGTTACACTTGCTGTTCTCTGCCTGGGATAAACTCTTTCCAGGTATGCACGCATATGGCTGGCTCCCTTTCTTACTTCTTGTCTCTGTTCAAATACTTGCTCTATGAAGCCTTTCCTGATGGACCTTCTTAGAAATCTCAGCTCCCACAACCAATCCCCACTCTTCCCTGTTGTTTTATTTTCCATAGGACAAATCGTTATTTGACACAATCTTTATGTTCTCTACTGTCTATCTTCTCATGTGATCTTTATGAGCACAGATTCTTATCTGCTTTGGTCACTGTACAGAGTAGGCAGCCAATAAACATTTGTGAAATGAATAAATGATGTCATCTAAATCCAGAGTTGTCAAGTTTAGCAAATCAAAACATAGGATCCCTGATTAAATGTTAATATGAAATAAACAACAAATAAAGGGGTTTTTTAATGTGAATGTTCCCTGTATAATATTTGGGACATAACTTATACTAAAAAATCTGAAATTATACCTAAATTTCAAACTGGTCATCCTGTATTTTATTTGGCAGCCCTCCTTAAGTCACTTTATAAGTAGGACAAGGAGCTGGTAATATATCTTGGTTTTCTTTGACCTCCAAAGTGCTACCATCCTAATTCTGAAATGAAAAAAAGAGGTCAGAACAAGATAAGCCTATCTATCTGCATAGGGACCATGGGTAAAGAAACTACCTTGACAAACTTTGCCAGAAGTTCCATCACAGTCTCTGGATACAGCTGTACCTGCTTGTCAGAGGGAAAAAAGCCCACTTCATCCTCCTGGGCTGTCAGTCTTTTAGCTTTCATAAGCTTTAAATTAATTTAAAAATCTAGAGCCTCTCAATGGAATTACAGTCCCCTAACTCAGTTGACTGTTACTTATTCTGTATTAATAATCCCATTCTATGACCGGCCATTGGATATAGAGGAGTTGATCTCATAAAAATTTAAAGTAAACCTGTTTTATTCCCAGGAGGGCCCAGTGTGACAGAACTGATTACAGAAGATTGACAAGAAAATATTTGGGTAGCCAGGACATTCTCTGGAGCAGCATAAGGTATTTAAATGATTTATTGAGAGTGAGGTGATAAATCCAAGAAAAGAGTGGCTGGCATCAAGAAACTTTTCCTGTGGATAATATATCCCTCAGCCAATCATGTAGGGAAACTAACCAACGCTAATGATGTTTAGCTTCATCATCCCTCATTTAGATTTTCATTAGCAAATATTTTTCCTCACCATTACCAGATACCATCATTTCCTAAATATGAAGCTTATTATAAACCTGACACATTTGAAATCTTAGCAAGAGCAAAGTTTAGATCTCATGATCTTTTGAGAAACTACAGAGTGGTTTCTGAGTCTTTCCTGCGTCGAGTTGCTTTAACCAATGTGCTTAATCACAAAACTCTGCCTAGACCTGGCTGAGTAAGGATTGATGCACAGAGAACCTTGGGAAGGCATTCTGCACATCAAGGAGCAAGTGGGGTGGTCCATAAGGCACCTCCTATAGAATTACGTCTTGCTCTTTTATGAGCCCAAGAAGTCATTCCACAGATGCTAGTTTACTTTGAAGACATTTAAGTTATTCCTCATGGTAAATTACAAGTTCAGAACCTCTCATGAACTATATTTTATTAATTCTCAGAACATTCCTGTGGCATATAAAAGACATAGTAATTTTCATTGTCTTCCTATCAGACCTTTCCTCAACTTTTTCTAAAACCATGCCCACATGCACACATCTGCATGCACCCCCCCCCCGCCACACACACACACACACACACACACACACACACACACCACCACTACCACACAGTTATACACAAAACCTAGCCTTGCCAATTCTAAGCCCTTATCCCATCCCACCTGAGGAGATTGTTCAGCGATGGAACTAGACCAGAGATGAATCAATCAGAGCCTTTCCATGAAATTATCTAACTGGCACGAACAATGAAGACCTCTCATTTCTTAGGTGTCAGAGCTATAGAATATAAATCCAAAGTTAATGGTAATCATAATTTTTGCTATGTGAATACAGCTGTCTGCCATCAGAAAGAAACAAAGCAAAGGCAAATTGAGGGGGTGGCGGGAAAAAAGAGAGAGATTGAATCCTAGCAGAACTGAGCCCCCTGGTCTAGTCCCAGGCTCCAAAGTTGCCCATTTCTTCCTCAAGCTCTTTCTTCAGACTCTGAGTTGACTAGAGTCCTTCCAAGAAAGCCTTTTTTTTAACTTAAGCTATTTTGAGCTGAGTTTCTCTCACTTGCAACCAGAAGAATCTAGACTTATACGTAGGAAGATATTGTCCCCATTTTATAAATAAGAAAAACTAAAGCACCACGTGTTATGTGGCGTGACCCAAACTATAACCATAACATTAGACTGTAAAATTGCTACTATCCATCTGAAAACTAATACTTACAGCACACCTCCCATATGGCAGTGACTTTCAGAGTCTTTTACAATTTACTATTAAAAATAACCTTTACATTGTGGGCTGATATGTACATACATGTGTGTATGAAACAAAAATTTCACACATTATTTACCCTCATTAAGTGTGATGCACTCTTTTATTCTCCATTCTATTTCATTCTTTCAAATGCTATTTGCAACCCACTAAATTGATTTCACCTCCCACTAAGTTAGTTTTACAACCCACAAGTGGGTCCAAAATTGTAACTGTTTAAAAAATACTTTTTACAATATATTTCTAATTAAATAATCCTCCCCACCATACATTTCCCTAGAGTATGTAGATTTACTGCGTATTCATTTTGGCTTGAACATATGTAAATTCCAAGTCATTCCTACTAAAATGATTAGGAGGAGAGAATATTTTGGGTATGGAAGGAGAAAGGGGAAAACCTAATGCAGTTATTGGATAGAACTGGGTCAAGTTTGTGATAGAATCATTTGTGATTGGTGGACTCAATGTGCAAGAGTGTTGAAGAGAGCCTTGAGCTGTAAGTAGTTACTTGATAACCTAGTCAACTATTATTCGGAGGAAGGGCTATTATTACCCTGATGAGACCTAGATTACTAGCCTATTATTATGGAAAAAATGGATTTTTACAAGTTTCTGAAAAAATTAATGTATTCACAAATTTATCTTTCTGGCCAAAAATGTTCTAAAATAGTAAAATCTTGTGAACACAGTTTTAGTTCTTAATCCTATTAAGCATATGGTTTCATATATAGGAATCTTATTTATCTGAGGTAATAGTAGAACCTGCTTAGAACTGTGCCTGGCACCTAGTAGGCACTCAACAAATATTCATTGCTGTTGTTCTATAATCATGGAAAGTTCCTGTCAGGTGCACAATAAATGTTTATTAAAATAATCATTATGATTGGAAAGACAGAAGTAAGTCAAGCATGAGAGAAGACTTTAATGATAGTGTCCTGAACTCTCCTTATGGATTTTGGCATGGAGCTACTATGGAAGAGGACATTGGGAAGAACGTCAGAACAATTCTTCTTTCACATAGTGAGCTGAGTGGATTAAGTGAAGACTCCCAATATTGCTCCACATCAACTATTCCTGTGCCATGTACCATGGTGGGACTGCATGGTGGAATCAAAAGTTGAAACAATAAAAAGGTAGAAGTGTTGAACTCTCATATGGAAGATCAGACATGGGATGGCTAGGCCCTTCAATATACCTACAGCAAAGCAAACAACTTTCTATATGTCTCACTGAAACTGCAGGGAAGAAAGATTCTGACAATTTTCTATGAAGCAAGGATGGTGAATAGAAATGAATTTTGCGCTAATTATAATGTAAGATGTGAAAATGCTATAATGTCAAAGTGTAATTTTTATAGTTGAAAACAAAAATCTCATACAAATATAAAATGAACACCTGTCAAAGATTTATTAGCTTATTAATGAAGGAGGCAGTGTGAAGGTAAATCTAGTTCAGAGCATTTTAAGCAATGAGGTATTTATAGGCATTTAATAAGAAATGTTAGAATTAGATTGCTAGGTTAGATATAAAACAGATTAATGTTACATGGGACAATAAAAACCATAACCTTTGGGGTTATCTTTGCTACCACACAGAAGTTATTTGCATCTCTGCCATACAAGATCTACAAGTTAACATGTAAACTTCACAGAATTTGAACCCATGAGTAATAGGAAAGAGCAAAGTCAAGCAAATGATAATTATTATCCTTCGATGGCCTTGCTAATGCTCCCACATAGCACTGAAAATACGTGCCTTATTTCCAAGCTGTAGAGAATATTTATAACAATATTCTTTTTACTCTGTGTGTTATCTTTTTTCATTTAATGAGTTTAATTTCTAGGGTTCCATAATTTTCCATAGCTTTCATTGATTCTATCCTGAACCCCAACTCTATAGTTCCCGTAAGGTCACATATTTTTCAACCGCAAGTTCTACCATGAGGAGGAGGAGGGGTGAAGGGGAGGACCATCAAGCTCATGACTGAAGTCATCATTGTACTTTGTGTTGGTCTCCTGCAGAATTCAAGCTCCTCAGAGCTAAGACCTGATGGGTTCAGAAACTTCAGCATTTGTCTCAGCTACACATTTCTGCTGTCCAGTGATGCCTAGTACAGTGGCCAGCAAACTCATTAGTCAACAGAGCCAAATATCACCAGTACAATGATTGAAATTTCTTTTGAGAGCCAAATTTTTTAAACTTAAACTATATAGATAGGCACATTGTTATTAATTAGGGTATGCCTTCAACTGCACTGTACGTGCACACCTGCACATGGTATTTTGTGGAAGAGCCACACTCAAGGGGCCAAAGAGCCGCATGTGGCTCGTGAGTGGCGGTTTGCCGACCATTGGCCTAATACATTCTGGAAGTGGACTCAATAATGATGCCTAGATGAATGAATGAATGCAATTAGAGCAAAGGAAAACTTATTCATAATCAGGAAAAAGTTTTGAAGTTATGTAACACACAGGTCCAGGCCATGACACAGTTTTATACAACAAAGGTATAGCTCAGCTGGCTGGGCCTCAGAGCTGCAGGACAACTGGTCTTTAAGGACAAGCAGAAATCAGCTTATAAGAAAACAATTTAGGGTAAGACAAAAGTTATTGCAATCAGCATTTAGCCCAGAAGATGTTCTTTTCTACCTAAAACAACTGAAGTCTGGCTGTAGCCAGTTTTGCTCAGTGGATAGTGTTTGGCCCTCAGACTGAAGGGTCCCAGGTTCGATTCCAATCAGTTGATGTGTCTCCCTCACAATGTTTCTGTCTCTCCCCTTCCCCCACCCCCTTGCTCCCTTCTACTCTCTAAAACTCAATGGAAAAATATCCTGGGGTGAGGATTGATGATAGATGATAGCTACATGATAGATAGATAGATAGATAGATAGATAGATAGATAGATAGATAGATAGATAGATAGATAGACAAAACAACTGAGGTCTGTAAAATCCCAACTGTCCCACTCAGCAATGGGTCTTCAAAGAGAGCTGCATTGGAGAACTGATCCTCCTGATTTCTGGTGTGTGTTTTTTCTGCTATGAGAGAATTTGTCCAATAATTTCAAAGAAGATAAATTATGATAGAATCTATGTGTTTGTTTGCTATATTTTTCCTATGTTTTATTTAAGAATTCCAAGTGGTTTAAAACGAGATATTAAAGAAGGGTTTTGAGGGATTTTTTTAGTGAAAAAAAGAGTCATAAAGTAAGGAAGGTTGGTACCTGGACCAGAAACCTAGCCCTAAACATCCTGGTAGCCAAAGCAAGAAGAAAAAGTCCCACATTAAAACCACCAAAAAAAAATGCCAAATGATTTTTGTTCGAGGAGGGATAAGAACATAAGATCACATAAGTTTTATAATATGAATCCAGCTTGTGTGTCATGTGAGTTTCACTGACCTGTATCTATCACTATACTATCCAGGAAAGGTTAGCCCTTGGCTCTTTAGGGATGTATTCCCAGTTAATTCAGATTGCCATAATAGTGATCATAGAGAGTGTGAACTTATTTAATTATGGCACATGCTTAGGACTAAGGCAATTTCAAAACAAAAGCATCCATCCATTCCAAATAAAACTCTCACTCTCCATTTCACCTCCTGCTTTGAGCGTGAGACATTGGCCATTTCAAAGTTCCTACCATGAGCAGGACAGTCTGGATGCTCCCACCCGGCCAAAGGTCATCAAACTGTTCAGCATATTTTATTTTCTTTCAGCAGGTAGAAGAGCCAGGGCATGCTCTCTACGAAGTGGTTTCCTCTAATGGGAGAAGCAATTCTCCCATTCTCTCTTCTTCTTGGACTAGTTTACATGCCTCCCTGAAATTAGGTGTGGCCACGGGAATGGGTTCTGGACACAGAATCTGGAGAGAAAAAGGTATGTGACTCACCTCCTGACCTGCCTCTTTAAAACCTTCCAGGCCTGGTCCTTCGTGCTCTTTTCCCTCCTCCAGTGACCTTGGAAGGCTCATGGTGAAGTCCTTACCACAGACTTAAGTATCAGGAGCCCCTGAATCAGAGCTTGGAGTAGCCTATCCCTGGTCAGGAGCATTAACCCCAGACAATAAGTGACAGTGAAATGGGATATGGGCTACTGGCTTTGGGATTTGAGGATTTGTCTATTACAGTAGTTGATGTTACCTTAATATGCCTTCATAAGCACAGATACTATTCTCCCCTCTCCATCACTGTACAAGATTGGCTGGTGAATTAGAACTTCTTCAGACATCAACTCTTGTCATGATCTATTCTATAGGCCTGCTCTCTATTCATTCATTCAGAGTGATTTACTGAGCATCTATTATGGATCTTCACTGGGCACAAGTATCATATTAAAAGGTTCCTTTAAATGAAACCCAAGAGGAACAATTCTTACTTTAAAGCTGGTCCTAAAAAGACCAGGCTTGAAGCTCCAATTCTAAAGAAGAATGTACCTGCAGTCTCTTTACCACCCACCCTTTCCCTCCTCTCCACCCCACCCACCTCCACCCCTGCATTCCTGTGCGCCAAAAAAGAGATGGAGCTTCCAGCTATATGATTTGGAAGAAGCAGGAGCAAAAGCTCCCTGGGTGGTTTCCTTGCTCACCAGCAATTCAGATCCACAATTTCACAGGGACATCAATCTTGGGGGCACGGGGTCATTTCCACTGTGCTGGTGACAACAGAAACATGGGAGGGAGAAAGGTCTGCCCTTGTAAAATGAGAGATTTAGACTCTTTCCGTGTGTGTGCTCCCCTCTTCAGGATGCTCCAGTGATTCATTCTCACTAGACACTGAGATTACTTGTTAAGACCTTTGCAAGTCTATTTTGTTTCGCGACAGTGAGCTGCAGAACTGAGGCAGAGCTCAAGGGAGAAGCAAAGGGCCCAGAGTTTGACACCATAGTTGAATACGACATACCAATTTCTTTTTCTTTTTTAAGTATATATTTTAAGTACATATGTTTAAATATGATTTCAGTGAGGAAGGTAGAGGGAGAGAGAGAGAGAGAGAAACATCAATGATGAGAATCACCGATTGGCTGCCTCCTGCACACTCCACACTGAGGTTTGAGCTCGCAACCCGGGCATATGCCCTGACCGGGACTAGAACTGTGGCCTCTTAGTTCATAGGTCAATGCTCAACCACTGAACCATGCTGGCTGGGCTGACATTCCAATTACTACAATCAAATAGCATTTACCTGCACAATTTACCCCAGATCCAATTCCCAAACAGGTGTATGTCACCTCTGTCACATTTCATCATACATTTGCCTCTTAGCTACATGTTTTACATTCTTTCCAGAAAGTTTAACCATTTCTCATGAACCTTCTTACACAGCTCAGCAGCTCCCTCGCGCACCATCAGATCTGTTTACTTGAAATGGAGAGCTGGGATTTGCAAATCTATTTTGATTTCATTTTTTGGTGACAAAAAAATTAAGCTTAGATGAATATAACCCAGTATATTTTATTCTTTCCTGCTCCTCACACATCCAACCTGTGGTCCCATTTCTCCAAGGAAAGATTCTTTTATTGTCCCATTGTCCCACCCATACTACTCCCTTATTTGCTGTTTACAAAAATACTGCTGGGAAATTAAAACAAGATGTGCTATTTTCCACAGAAACTGAAGCATATCTGAGCTAAGGCAAATGACGTTGTTTTAAAGGATATTGGAAACTCAGAACTGAGTACAGAGTTCTGCAGGCACTGAGGAAATAGTTAATTTGAAGATGGAGGTGATGGAGACACCTACTGACCTATCAGAAAAAAAAGAAAAGAAAGCAAGCCTCCGTTTTACAGTCTGCAGATCCAGCTCGGGGACCAACGCTCACTCTGAATATGGATTTCAGGAAACTTCAAATCATCCTCCATATGTAGAATTATAAGCCCCCAAGTCCAGGATTGTCTATTTTTCACATTTGATTTGGGCTGGGACCTGGGGCTGAAATCAGATATGGTTCCCCCTTCTCTCCACTATCCTCCCCTGCGCCTTTAACTCAGTTATTTCTCCTATTAATATCTCATCAACACCGGGCAGGTGCTTCCTGTATGGAGGTTCTTCATTAACAAGTTGTCAGTGGGACAAAGAGGCAGCTCCCCACGGCTGAGGGAAATTGGCATGAAACCTGGCAGGAGACGGCTGGAGAACAGCCTGCGGGACAATGACAGTTTCTATCAGGCCTATGTTTTCCTATCACACTTCACTTTGGACTGACCTACCTGACTTGCGAAAACTTTCCCGGAACTTCCTCCTGGAGCAAACTTTGGTTCTCAAATTAAATCTATTTTTATGCTCAATGTAATATCTGAATCAGCAGTTTTTAAATACTCAATATATCTTCAAATGCCAACAGACAACAAGTATAGCAGGTGTTTAATTGTGGTTTAAAGATCCACATTGTTCACATTTTACAATCACAATTAAAATTAAGCAATAACACCAAAGGAGTTCCGGTACACAGCAATAATACTTACCCGTATAGTGAAATTGATAAGGATCCAGATATAATGATGCTCATTGTAGTAACCCTGTGGTGACTGATTGCTATTCTGCTGTTAGCAAACAACCAAGAAATACTTTATTTTTTCAGAATTATCAATTTGTTTCCAGGGTATGTGAACAATGGAAACCTTAAGGGAGAATGCAATAGTTAGTGAGGTATTAAAACAGTTATATAACTAATAAAAACACTAAATCAACTTAGATATGCAGCAGTGTGTCATTTCCATTTTAATAAAAAAGTACATTATTCTCTTCCCGAAATTACAAAATTTTATTTTTTTTTTACTCTGTGCCAACATATTTAGAAAGTAAAAAAGTCATAAATCTATGGTCTCTGGAATTGTCATTTATGTGATTCTCTAGTCCTTAAAAAAGATAGAATAAAAACAGGCATTTTCATAAAACTAGCGATTTGAAAAATTATTTGCATTCGCTGCTTGCAATTTTTTTTCTTCGGGAGGTTGGGAGGGGGAGCACAGGGACTTATAAATAAAACACATTTGATTTTCAAAGCATCCCTGTATACTGAGAGTTAAGATCCTGGAAGAGCCTGCTCAGAAAGGCAGTGTGTGGAGATGCATTATTGAGAGCAGCTTTCACATCCTTTGCTGTGCAACCTGCATGGTAACAAAGACCCAGGCAGAGGGTCAGACTCCTGCTCAATTAAATCCTGGCAGTGGCCACAAGGGAAGGAGACAGTAGGGAAACCAAGCCAGAAAGCTGCAGCAGGCTTTTATGTGTGTAGGCCTGAGGTGCCTTGGAATTCATGGTTCTAAATCTGAGCAGAGCTGGCCAGATCTTACATCAGGAAATTTAGATGCATGTGTTCTTCTCCTCTGAAAACACAGGGACAGGCTTGTCAACAGGGGCCACAGATGGTTTCCAAGCACCCTGAACATTCTCATGAGCTTACTGCCTGTTTTGCTAGTGAACATTTGTGCAAGGGGAAGACCCAAAAGTGGCTCTTGAAAGACCTAGAAGTCACATTTTAGAATTGCAAGATCATTTGAAAACAGCTGCAGGAGGAAAATGAGGTCCCAACTAGAAAGGACCTTTGAACTCATCCAGGGCACAGAGTTGCATTTTTCCACCAAAGTGCCAGGCTCAGAGGCCTCTGCACTGCCTGCACAATAGTATCCTCTGGGGAGCTTTGAAATATGCATATATATTGATGCTCCATTCCAGACCAGTTGAAACCAAATCCCAGAGACAGGGCCTGGGGGATTCGGACGCACGAATGTGCAGAACCAAAGAACGTGAGGGTAGATCTCTTTATCTTGTAATTTGATTTAAGAAAGCATGTTGGTTTAATTCATCATATAGGTTTCTATTTCCCCAAATATGCAAGTAAAGTCACCAAACCAGAAAGATGTGCCATATTCCCCCTGTGACCTGCCCTATACCTGAGAGTGTTATGAATGCCAGAAAAGCAAAGATCTAATTCATTGGGTAAATGAAGAAACTGAGGCTCGGAGAGGCAAAGTCCTCTGGGATTTTTTATGATACTCTATCACCTGCTCCTTTGTACCATAGGTAAAGGACAACTTGTGATGAAATGCTCTGGATTCCATTCAAGAAAACATAAGGAAATATTAAATGGCTGGAAAGTCTGATAAGAGGACACCACAACAATGGCAGTTACAATGTACTGAGCCCCTGCTCAATATCAGAAAGTTGCAGATTTATGCATCCATGCAATACATTTTACTGAATATTAGTAGTATAGGAAAAGCACTGATCTAGCCACCTGGGGATACAACAGATATTAACATGAGACATGCTCCCTCATTTCTTGGAACTTCAGGCTACTGGGGGAGACCAACATTCACCAAAAGCACAGTAATGAGGAAATAACGAGGCCTGTGACAAATGCTCTGAAGGGAATATGGTTCCAAGAAAACAGCAAAGAAAAATGATCTCAGTAAGAGATTCAGCAGAGGAAGGGATGCTTGAACTGACAGCAGGAAGGATGAGTAGGAATTGACCAAATGGTGGAGGGTGACAGAGTGAGGACAGAACATCCCTCACAGAGAGAATCGCATGCACAAAAGTCCTGTGGTGAGAGAAGGAAAAGAACTCTGGGAGACATGAGTGGGTTAGAGTGGCTGAAATAGAAAGAGCATGTGAAACAGAAGCAGACTAGAGAGGCAGGCAAAGACCAGGCATTTACTAGATCTAATCTTTATAACCACCTTACATGGAGGATGTTTCAGTTCCCATTTTACCACTGAGAAAGCCAAGGCCCAAAGTTTAAATAATATAATCCATTACTAGTAAGTGGCTGAGTGGAAATCAAGCAAATTGCTTGCCTGGATTATCCCTTCTTATGCCCTGCCACTCACAAGCTCAGAGTGGACAAAGGGTCTTTAGAAGTTGACTATCGCACCCCCCTGGGATGTCGCCTCTCCATCGCATGGCCGGTAAGCACCACGCTCAGGGCTCACCCTACAGAGTCTGCTAGTGCTGACCAGAATGCAAGGCAAGCTCCTTCATACAAGACCTGAATTGGCCCCTGAATGGCCCAGAGTTGAGGTGCAGTGGAACAAAGAGAGGGGAGCTATAGAACACCTAAGGCTCCATTGCACACCCTAAAATCTACATGGAATTTTCATATTCTTACCAACAACTTTTTCAATCATTATGGTGCTTTTAGCTGCATGTAACAAAAAAAAGTCAACTTTAAATGGTTTAAGCAATGAGAATATTTCATTATTCCACAAAACATAAGTTCTAAAGGAGTCTGACTCCAGGGCTGATTCATTATGAGGCTCCATTGAGGCCCGTTTTTTTTTCTGTTCTCTATCTTTAGCTTATTTGCGTTATCCTCGATGAGCTTCTGTCTCAGTCACAAGAAGACAGCCATAATTTAGGTTTCACTTATAGATAGGACAACTAGCCAGAGGAAAAGGGGCCATTTCCAACTTATGACTTCTTTTTTAGAGCAAGAAAACCTTTTCCCAGATGTCTCTGCACTAGCCGATTTCTCAGATCCCAGAAGCCAGAAATGGGTCATATGCCCAACCCACACCATTAACTGTTTTAGGTGATGAGAAGACCGCATGTGGCTTAGACTAATCAGAATAATTAGTCTTAGAGCAATTTACCCTCTAGCTGGGGATAGGGTCACTTGAAAGACAATTAGATGGGGGAAAATTAGAGTTCTATTAGCAAAGAGATGGGGGAACTTATCTGAGATAAGTAACCAATAGTCTTGTCTCTACTCTTCTTGACTTGCTCAGAAAAAGTCCCACTTTCTAAGCCCCAGGAATTGAGTGATATCAGGTTCATTGATGGTGTTGCTGATCAGTCCATGAAGCATAAATAAAGCAATAAACAATGGATAGGAAGAAGGCAGTCTAACTTTGCATCCTGATCTCTTCATTCTGAGAGAAAGAGAGCAAGACCAAATCCCAGGCATACCCCAACTGTGGCAACAATGGAAGATATCATCAAGCCTGCAGTTGTACCACATGCATTCCAGTGTCCAAGTTAACTGCCCACATATGAGGGTCAGTGACACATGCAGGCCAGTCAGCCCTAAACTCAAGGACAAAGTTTATATTATCCTGAGAGACTATTATCAATCAGTGGGATGAAAAATCACAGAGCAATCATTTGGCACATCACTCCCTCTGTTTCCATCTCAGGGGACCAGGGTGAGCTATAAATCTTAATTGGGAAAGACCCACAACCCTCCAGAGATGAAAGCAGAGTTAGAATAGCATCTGTCCATCACAGTTACCTCAGAGGACAAACAAGCAGCCACCTAGCACCTTTCCTGGGACTCAAAACAAATGACATTGAGACTCTACAACGAGTGGATGACTCTCAAATCTCATTCATACATAAAAAGAAAGTTGCATGCATTGGAGTTGCAAACAATGAACTTGTAGTCAGGGCTTTTGGGTAATATTGTCACCTCTGTCCTCTGCAGACAGTAAGTCCCTGTTCAAACTCCCTGGCTAATCTCAATAGGGTCCCTTGGGAATTTCTGACAAACATGTTCAAACACCTATAATATAGTATGAAGTAGAAGTGAAAGCAAGGGTTTAGGAGTTAGATATTGGGTAGAATACCAACTCTACTATTTACTGGCTGTGGGGCCTACTTTGCCTCTCCACACCTCAATTTCCTCATTGGTAATATGGAAATTCTTTTGATGGGGTTGTGAGGATTGAATGGAAGAACAACAATACAGTGCTGCAGAAAGTGCATGACACATAATACAGCAGATCAGACAGCAGATCAGAAATGAACTCTCAGAGAACAAGAATCCCAGGATCAGCAGATCATGAGGTGAAAGAGGACCCAGAACTACTTCTTCAAACCACTAAGACTAGTGAAATATTCTAGTTCCCCAGAAATTTAGAGAGATAAATATCCCTAGAAAAGTAGAGACCCATTCCACAGTCATGACACTGTAAACAAGCCCTTGAGTCGCCGGTGTGAAGTTTCTCACTGCTGTCACTCTTTAAAGTTTCAATCATGCACTCAGCACACATTTCCTGGGTACCTACCATGGGAGCAGGTGACTTTAAGGCCCATGCTCAACAGACATAATATCTTGTCCTGACACTGACCCTAAAGACTAGCTACTACTGACCCCATTTGAAAAGATTGGGTATATCTCAAAATCATATCTGGTGAGTTTCAGGAATCAGATTGGAACTCCAGTCTATCTATGTATTGCCACCAAAAAATGCTGCCCACCCCATACTATCCCTAATATCAGTAAACTAAACCTACATCCACTTATTCTCAGTGAGGGGCATTGGATCTAGCCTAGGCTTGATTCAAGGTAACGCTGCTTCCAACTGCCTCTTGTCTTTCTGAGAACATCAGGCATCTCCTGCACATTTTTCTCATAACCACGGCAGGCACCTTTCAAACATAGTTACATCACCCATGCTAACATTCCATTAGCCAAAGAAAGCTGCATGGACAAACCCAGGTAAGGGCAGAGGAACATACTCTATCTTTTAGTGAGAGGAACTTCCAAGTCATATAGCAAAGTGGTGAAGAATTGAGGCCATTTATGTAATCCACCAGAGTCTGACTTCAAAATCTGCACATGTGCCCTGGCCAGTGTTGCTCAGTGGTGAGAATGTCGGCCTGCACGGAAGAGGCATGGGTTTCATTCCCAGTCAAGGGCATATATCTGGGTTGCAGGTCCAATACCCGGTCCCAGTCAGCGCACATTCAGGAGGCAACCAATTGATGTATCTCTCTCTCATTGATGTTTCTCTCTCTCTTCCCCCTTCCTCCATCCCTTCCACTCTCTCTAAAAAAAAAATGGAAAAAAATATCCTCAGGTAAGGATTAACAACAAAAAAGCCTGCACATGTTCCTCCATCCCACCATCATCCCAAGATAAAAATAAATAGAATGTCTGTAAAGGGTTAATAGAAATACAGCTAAGATGCATGGAAAAGTTTGATGGAAAGGGCACCTCACTCAGCCTAAGAGAGTCAGGGAAGAGGTGTAGCAAGAAATGAGACTGTTGAAAAAAAAAAAGTAAATATGCTCATGTGTCTCCTGATTAAAGACAAGGAGAGGGAGAGGCATGACAATGCCAAGCTCTGGCCTCAGCACGATCATCACAACGGGAGGAAGTCTGGGAGTGGAAAGGCTTTTGATGACTCAGATTAAACCTGGAGACAAGCAAACTGGAACTGAAACTTTTGTGGTTAGCCTAACCCGGAGATCAGCTCGCTGGAAAGATGGACGTTATGATCAGTTAAACAGTTTCATCAAACTTCATGTTGTAACTCTTGGGCAGAACCAGAAATAGACATTCTATGGGAGGAGTTTAACAGAGAAGGGTAGACAAACCAAAACTCTGACAGAAGAGTGGCATCCAGTGGCCAGGGGTTAATTTGCAATGAGCCGCTGATGCAGGCGTGCAGATATGGCAGTTGCTGGCTAACCACATCCAAGTGATGTTCAGCAGACCACAAATGGCAGGCACCAGCCTGGGGTCTGCAAAGGAGACAACTCAACCAATGACAAAGACAGATACTGTCATCCTCCTCCTGGAAGAACACTAGAAACTGTGATGTCCTTCTCTCCTGATGTTTCCATACAATCAGTTCTATAAGCAAACTATCTTATGTACTAAAATGTAGATTTAATTACCTCACAATTTGCACCTCTACTCTTGGGCCCATTAAATTTCTTTGGTTGCTAATGTAAATTTTATCTTTAGTTTCTCAGAATAGTTCAGTCTGGTTTTCCTTTCATTGCTGGAAACAAAACATACCACTCATCCATCAAACCAATGAAAAGAACCGTTTTGCACATGACCCACCCTCTCTCACTCTCTACCATCAGATTTGACTCTGGCAGGGGACATGGCCATTAAAGGCTGACTTTCCTTCGTAGCTGGAGACCATATCCTAGGTCACAAATCAAATTTTCATTTAAAAGAATTTAAAACATACATAGTATATTCTCTGACCATAACAGAAATAAACTATAAGTTGATGACAGAAAAATAACAGGAAAATTTCCATATCCTTGGAAATTAAACAACACATTTCTAATCCATAGGTAAAAGAAAAATAAAATTCCCAAGGTAAATTAGAAAATAATTGAACTAAACAAGATTCTTAGAGAGAAATTCATGGCATTAAATGCTTATGCTTTAAAACATTCTGGTTTCTTGAGGTGGGAGCTTAGAGAAGTGCACAATAAGCCTCATTTGAGGAGAAAAAAAGAAGAAGAAATCAACGAAGTTGAAAATAAAGACAACAGAGAAAATGTATTAAGCAAAGAGATTCTTTTAAAGATTAATAAATTTTTAACAATCTGAAGAAGGAAAAAGAGAAAGATGAGACAAGTTATTAGTACCAAAAATAAAAGAGGATCTCATTATAGACCTCAAAAATATTAAGAGGATCAGAAGGAACTACTATAAATATAAATGCAAAAACTTGGGTGAAATGAACCTATTCTTTGTAAACCACCAACTACAAAAACTCACCCCAAATAAAAGAGATAATCTGAAGAAGCCTATAAATATTAAAGAAATTGAATTTGGCCCTAGCTGGTTTGGCTCAGTGAATAGTGTTGGCCTGCAGACTGAAGGGTCCTGGGTTCAATTCCAGTCAAGAACACATGTCTGGATTGTGGGCTCAATCCCCAGTAAGGGGCACGTAGGAGGCAGCCAATCAATGATTCTCATCATTGATGTTTCTATCTCTTTCTCCTTCTCTTTTCCTCTCTGAAATCCATAAAATTTTTTTAAAAAATAAGGAATTGAATTTGTAGTTTAAAACTTTCTGGAAAAGAAATCCCCAATCCCAGATGGTTTAACTGGCACATTCTAGCAAACATTTAAAGATGACATGACACCAATTCTACACATTCTCTTCCAAAAAAACAGAAATAGAGGGAGCATGTCCCAACTAATTTTACAAGCATTACCTTTATACCAAATCCAAACAAAGACATTACAAGAAAAAAACTACAGACCAGTATCCTTTAAATAGACATAACAATCCTCAACAAAACATTAACAAATCATATTCAGCAATATACAGTGAATAATACAATACAAGAGGATTTATCCCAGGAAAGCTAGAATAGTTTAATATTCAAAAATCATTATAATTTACTATGTTAGCCTTAAAAACAAAAACCATGTAGTCCTACCAATAGATGAAGAAAAATACTTGGCAAAATATAACACCCATTTATGATTTATTAAAATCTCTCAGCCAACCAGGATGGAAGGGACATTTTTAAAAATTATAAAGAATATATACAAAAAAATCTGTACCTAATATCATACTTGATAATTAAAGACTGAATGTTTCCTTCACACACACACACACCCCTAGAAACAAAAGGTGTTGATTCTTACCATTTCTACGTCCTAACCAGTGTAATATGGCAAGAAAGAATAAGAAAAGACATATACATTGGAAAAGAAAAGATAAAACTGTCCCATTTACTGACAACATGAATGTCTCTGTAAAAAATTTCATTCTGACTCTGCAGAATAAGGATATATTAAGTCTATGTCAGACTCCCAACTGGAGTTCTGTGTTTAGTTTTGAATGTCATATCTTAACAGATACATGGAGAAAAATCAATGACCTCCTAAAGAAATCTGACCAAAAGGATAAAGGTTTGAAAAACCATGCCATTACAGCAAGGAGAAGTGCTTACATGGAAACACAGTGGCCTTTTTAGTTGCAAGACAGTCATTCACAAATGCCTTTCATGTGTGTTGGGGTAAACATTATCCAGATAAACCAAAGACCAGAAAGTAGACAGTATACACTTATTTAAATGTAATGTTAGAAATAACATCTAAAGCTTCTCTCAACTGGAACAAGCTACCTTGTGGGGTAAACAGAGAGAGGCTAGGACTGGCGTCCACAGTCTTTGGCTCTGCTACTTGGTCAAGTGGCCCAGGCCTCTTGTGTGAAGCTGAACATAAAAATGCAACTGTTTTGAGGCAACTTTCTAACTATGCTAGAGTCAGTCCACAGTGCTGAGGTTAAATAGAGAGAGGTGCAAAACCTAACCATCCAATTAGCAAGAGCTATCCACCAAATATATGTGGGGTAGGGTAAGAAGGTGTGAGCAGATGCTATTGATTTTTTTTGCCGAGTGTTTGAAAACCCACTGTGAATATTGATTCCAAGAGCTTGTTGCTGGCTCTTCGAAACAAACAGAAGATGAAACAATCATTTTTCCCCCTCAGCACAGGATCCTGTTAGCCAAATGCAGAATTTCGATTTGATGAAGAAGCACAAGCCCATCATACATTTGCCTTTATTGTTAAAATGTGGTTGTTGATGCTTGGTGGAGTGGACTCTCCTGAAAAGGTTACACAAACCACTGAGCACAGAGGCCCAGGTGGCCAGGCCATATGTGTGACAATGCCCTGTCCTGAAAGCCGGATCAACCAATGGATGGATTATTAAGTGATTATTCAATCCCTTCCAACAGAACCTCATTAGCTGCTACCATTGTCACCCTCTATCTTGCCAGTGAGTTGGATTTTCAGTTCAGTGGAAGCTTAGAATTTTCCTACTCATGCGGGCAGATTAAAGCCTCTCAACTAACTCAGGTGTAACTTATTTAATTCACCACCCAACTAATTACTGCAGATGCAGATAAACCAGGCTAATGGGAAAGAATCCATCTTCTAACACAAAACAAAGAGCAAAGCCTATTTCTGAACACTCAGCAAAGAATATGTCAGATGGCAGACATCTCATAAAAAAGCAAACAAGTGTTCCAATGACTTCAAAAATCAGTGAATTCTGAGAGGAAACACATTCTGGCATGGTTTTTGTTCATTTGGGGTCTACTAGGTTCAATCTTGAATGCCACTTATCAGAAATAGAATCAACTATTGCAATCAAGTAAAACTTGAATATAGCAGGTTCATACACAGTTCCATTTTAAGCCAGGTATCCCCACCCTCTCTCACCTCCACCAAATTGGGCTTGATTCTCTGTGAAAATATGAATAGAATATAGGACATTTTAAAAAATGTGAACTCTCCTACAGAGAAATTAACTTTGAAATATGAACTTAATTGAATGTCTTTTGCTCTAAAGAACATTAATTGGATGTAGCTTATTGTAATAAAAAATATGTTTCAAGAGAGATAATTCTGAAAATCTGATTTTTGTTTTGATGAGTCATTTTATCGAAAGACATCTTCAGGAAATAAGTGACTTATTTGAGCATATACTTAGAAAACAATTTAGAATCAATCTAAAACATCCTGTAAAAATAATTTTTTTTCATTTACAAAGATTATATAGACTGGATAAAAGTTTCAATCTTGGCCAAGAATGATATTCTTACTATGGAAAGAAATCTCCAGTCCTGCTGGCATGGCTCAGCGGTTGAGCATCGACCTATGAACCAGGAGATCACTGTTCCATTCCGGGATATGCCCAGGTTGTGGGTTCAATCCCCAGTGTGGGATGTGCAGGAGGCAGCCAAATAGATGATTCTCTCTCATCATTGATGTTTCTATCTACCTCTCTGAAATCAATAAGAATATATTTTTTTAAAAAAAAAAAGAAATATCCATATAATTCTTTTTCTGTTTTGTGAATGACTACTGGTAACATTTTACTCCTCATATTCCTACTGATCCATCACTCTGATATTTTGGGGTAAATATTTAATGGCTCCCTTGTGTAAGAACTATAACCCATTCTGAAGAGTATGGCACCAAGAAAAACAAGCTTGGGCATTAGGAAAAGTTCAAGTACTAGCTAGCTCTATCATTTCCTCTGTGTGTGTCCTTAAGTCTCTGGGCCTCCATTTCCACATCTGTAGAGGATCAGTCCTTTTGAAACATATAGCACGACTGAACAGAAATAAACCTTTAAGCCAAAATTCCACTAAAACGGCCATGTTGTTGGAGGACTTACCACCCTAATTTTGACTCATAATCAGACTTTAGAAATCTATTCAGTCTAGGTTTCTAGGTATTACATGGAAGGAAAAAAAAAAAACAAAATGGCTCATGCACTGAACACATACAAATGAACCAGACACCTGCTTCTATTCTTTCTCATTTTTTCTTTTTCCTCTTTCCTGTCCTCCCTCTCTTCCTCCCTTCCTTTCTTCCTCCCTTCCTCTCTCCTTTTCTTTCCTCTCTTCCTCTCCCTCTCCCTCTTCTCCTTCTATATCCCTCTGTTTCCCTCTCCCTCCCTCCTTCTCTCTAAGTGTTTTTGTAACTCTGTATTTTCTTGGGCAGGTAAAATTAGCAGGCTCCCCAGCCATGGGACAGTGAGAAAGACATTCTTAAACTCTCTTTGGAATAAATTTACTTACAGCTGAAAGAAAGAAACCACCAACAACCTAATGCTCTGAAGCAACCATAGTTCCCAGTGTTTATTCTTCAGAATCAAATCCCAAATGGTTCATTGAGAAAAAAACAGGTCAGAGGCTCAATGACCAAATGTTTGGGAAATGTTACATACTTGAATCCCCTCTTAGGAATTTTTCATTCCTCTTAGTTTAAAGGAACTAGTATTTGCAGGAAATAAATCAGCTAAACTTTGTTTTACCTGGTATGTCCCAAACATATTGGACTTTGTCCTCATGGTAGCTATTGAGAAATCCACTTTAGTACTCTGCATTTAGGAAATTCTGATTCAATCCCGTGGTGCCCGGTTCCATGTGGATCACTTTCCGAGGAAAGCTTTTTGTTAAAGGCGACAGGAAATATCTCAAAAAACTAAAATTTAAACACACTTCTAAATAATACCTGGGCCAAAGAGGAAATTTTTTCTTCATCCTTGAACTTTAGAAAATTCACCAGACTTGTTTATCAATAATTGCTATTTCCATAATTCCCAGTTCAGGAATTTTGCCTGAATCATGGCAACCTCCTCCAATCCATTAACCCCAAGTTATTTTGTTTTCATTTTTGTTTTTTAATGTGAGTTTTCTTCTTACATTGTTCGTTACTTTAATTATTACTCAGCTTCTTTCTTTCCTCCAACTCTTCTCCTCTAGCCAATTTTATTATATATTTTTCCTCTGCATTCCTAGAGAATACTGCGTGTTTGTCCTCTAATTCTCAGAAGGGGAGGACAGTTTGTGTCCAGTGAAAATTTATATTTCTATCTGCAACTTAGCCAGTTTTTTTATCCCACCTTGCATCTTCTTGGTGTGCAGTAGGGACTACGTGAATAATGCAGATACTGTTCCTAGCATGGCATCTAGGACACAGCAAACATGCAATATACAGCAACTATTGTTGTACCTATCATTTCATTTTATACAAATAGTTGAGTGTTCACACACAAAAAAAACTAAAGTAATTATTTGTGCAGTAAAAAAAAAAAAAGTATACAGCCCTGGCTGGGTGGCTCAGTTGGTTAGAGCATCATTATCCTGTACACCAAAAGGTTGCAGGTTCAATCCCCAGTCAGGAGGCAACCAATTAATGTTTCTCTCCTCTCTCTCTCAATCAATAAATGTATCCTAGGGTGAAGATTTTAAAAATAAGTATACTGCCCTAACCAGTCTGGCTCGGTAGATGGAGCGTAGGCCTTTGGATTGAAAGGTCCCAGGTTCGATTCCAGTCAAGGGCATGTACCTTGGTTGCAGGCATATCCCCAGTAGGGAGTGTGCAGGAGGCAGCTGATCAATGTTTCAATGTTTCTCTCTCATCAATGTTTCTAACTCCCTATCTCTCTCCCTTCCTCTGTAAAAAAAAAAAAAAAAAAAAAACCACAAAAACAAAAACAAAACAAAAAAACACAATAAAATATATTTTAAAAACAGTAAAATAAAAAATGAGTATACAAAACTATATATATCAATGAATTTTCTCAGTAAACAAAAATGATAGCCATTATTTTTCTTTACATTATTAGAAATATACAGAGAAATAATATGAGGCAGGAGCAAAAGTCATCACCCACCCATCAATATTTCTGGAATATCCACTGTTTGTACAGCCCTCTAATTCTACTCAGCCTGACCACTCTGTTCCCCTGTGATTTCTGGATAGTAAATAGCAAATTATTTTGGCTCTAGTTTGCCGTTCATAACAGGAGTAAATAATCAGGTAATGCAAGCTTTAAAAAATACAGTTACAAGAAAGAGCAAGAGAGAGAGAAATGAGACCATAAGAAAACTGCTTTTCACGGCCGCATAACCCCAGCAATAGAACAGTAATGGCTGTTAAATACAACCCTATTCCTACAAGTGAACAGATTATTGAAAATTTCAAAGTGGCAGCTTTGATTTGAAGATTCACCTCATTGACTATCTAATTCATTCCTAATGACATAATCATTGGTGAACAGTAAACGCAATTCAGAGGGTCAGAACTCTCCTATTAGTCATTAGCTTTTATATCTGGAGTGCTGTTTTACTGCTGAGCCTTGTATTTTACTATTTAAAAGAAGAAGGAAGCATCCCTATTTCCAAGGTGATGATTACCAAAGTGCTGCCACAAACTGCACATGATTATAGCACAAGCAGAGAGCTGTTTGAGACAAAATGCGTTTATATCTACTGCACCAAAAAACCAAATTTTTCACAAATAAAACTCAGCTAGGGATAAATTACCTTATTATGTTCCACAAGGAAAACAAGTGTTAGATACCCTGGTGCATTGTTTGTGGTAAGCCATCAATATTTTGCTGTCTAACCATATTTAACTTTATGTGTATATCTAAATCCCTTTCTACTAGGAATTCTAATACAATACACTAAGCATAAGTCATGGTCATATTCAGGTAAATTAAAGATTCCCTGAAATATGCCACATGAAGGAAGTCATATTTCATTCATCTGCATCTGTTTCTCTTACTCATTACCTAATCCTTCAACCCCTAATTCTCTTCCTGGTTCTTTATTAATTTAAATAAAATGTTCACTTGGATTTTTCTTGGTAAAGTATAAATCTGTACACTTACCCTGTCACAGACTATTAACAAAGAGCAAAACATTTTATATAGAAACCACAAAATAAGTTTCTAAAATGTTATGTGATTAATCAGAAAACTGTACTTGCTTGAATTAAGCTCCTTTAAAAGGTTTGCTTATAGATTTAACTGCCTATAGCTCAAATATTGATGTTTCCAGGATATTGAAGAGGAGTAGGATGAGACTATAATGTTTAGGTTTTGTAATAGTTAACCTGAAAGCCTTTTATAGGTGTCCAAGAAATTGTTCAGTGGTAAATATCAAGAGCTCTTTAACCGTGGAAAATGTTTGCAGACCTACAACTGTGTGTGGGTTTTCTTATTATTTGAAAATTATTACCAATGCCTCTATATTTCAAAATTTAAGAGAGGGGCTAATACTTTAAAAAAGATAATGGTAAAACAAAAAAATACATAATTATAATCTTGGTTTTATTTCTATATGTATATTGATCTGATGAGTCTTAGGAGAGAGAGCTTGTCTTGTGTAACAGTTTGAAGCTACTAGACCTCATTTATTTTACTTTACAGTTTATAAGATTAAAAACTAATGTGCATTTGACTTCACACTTAATGTTTAATTTTAATAAATATGTTCATCCTCATGCCACTGTGCTGCTACTTCCCTTTCTCAAAACTTCCAAGTTGAGTATTCTCTTAGAGCATATTTCTCAATAAACTCTAAATTCTATACAAAAATTGGGTATTTCGAAAGGTTGCCAGCAAAATCTCAGAAGAAATAAATAGACCAATATACTTTACTGTATACATCCCAACTGTGCACAGAACCCTGTCCTGCTTCATCTGGAAAGACCAAAGAGCAAAAGGTAGGGACTCCATCTAATAAACTTGATTGGAATTAGTATCCCAATCTGAAAACATTCATTGATCCAGTCATTAATCCAAAAAACAAATGTTATTTTATAGGTGAATCATATAACTCTGAGCCAGGCCATCATATAATACTACTGATAACATTTTGTAACCCTGAGAGTCAGAGACTGGCCCATTTATCAGTGGAAAGCCCTTTTTCAGATATTTTTCCCTAAGAGCATTAAATTCTCAGTCTAGTGCTTCCTCTCCCCACCCTCCAAAAAAGATATTTTTACTAAAGGGGTTAGGGTAAAATGTGGAAGTTTTGCCAGGGCTAGAAGTTACTGCTTCTCCTTTCCCATGCCTAAACTAATAATGTATAATATTATGCCAAAAAGCCTTCAGGGGTAATTCAACCTCAATTATTACAACCTAGGCAATACTCACAAATATTAGACTTTATAATGTAAAAATAATATATTACATGAAACTGAAGTCTAATGAAATCTCAGCTGTCTCAAGTTCTTAGGAGGGGAGTGATTCATCAGCACTATTATCTCATGGCATTAGAAATGATTTCTTGGTCTCTTTATTTACAGTAAGTACTTATTTGTTCGAGATCACTTCAGCAATGAAGATCATTGATAAAGGGGAATACATGAAATTGGAGCCTCTCATCCTTCTTTGCCAAAAAAAAAAAAAATGCTCTACCAACTGACTACATTCTATGAACTTCTCTAAAATCACACCTCCCTCCATAACTTTCCTTCTCTATATCAGACTCCCTTGTCTATATGCAATGGCAGCTCCTCATATGCCCTCACTTTGAATAAACCCAATTGACTTTGACTTTTGCTGTCCTGTCTAGTTTAATCCCATTTTGCCAGTAAGGGAGGCCCAGAGAATGCCTAAAAATTCATGATAGAGCCCAAGAAATTCCCAGATAGAATTTTAACAAAATTTAAATGAGTTGCAACTCATTTAAATCATTTTCATAGGGCTCAATAAAACAAATGTCATCCGACAATCAAAATTGTATCAGTAAAGTGTAACTTCAGTGATCCATTCAGATTACCTTTCCTCTGATAGTGGAAAAGCTGCAATTGTAAACAACAATGGACTGTCATACAAAGGAGCAAAGAGAAGATATTTTGACAATTAAAAATATGACTATTATAACAAATTTGAGAGAAAGAATGAGGCAGAAAAAAGAAGAGTAAGTTTCCCAAAACACTGAGGAGAATTACAAATAAATGGGAAATAAACAGGGAATCAGTCGATTGAGGGAGATTTGCAAACAAAATACAAGAAGAAACTAAGAAAATGAAGGGGGAAAAATTTTGGAAACTTATTTCCTGAGCTGAGGAAAGACAGAAGCCATGAAATAAAGGGCAACCAAAAGAGTATTATATTAAGCAAAATAAGGCAGTCACAGAAAGACAAGTATTACATCATCTCACTCATAGGTAAATTCTAAAGAACAAAATAAACTGATGAATTAACATAGACCCAGAGACAAAAACATGGAACAAACTGATAAATCTCAGAGGGAAGGTGGGAGAGGGAGAGAAGAGATTAAACAAAGAACCTATACGCATATATGCATAACCCATGGACACAGACAATAGAGTAGTGAAGGCCTGGGGAGGGAGGGGGCAAGCTAGAAGAGGTCAATGGGTTTCAGAAGGGACATATGTAATACTTTCAACAATGAAAATTTTTTTAAGTGCCTAAGAGGATGACCTAAAGACAACTCATCCTTTGATAATTTAATGAGATTTCAGATCCCTTGAGTAATATGATGACCCAAAAATGACCACCAAAAAGGATAGGTTACCTACGAAGGAAGGAGAATCATAGAGGAACCAGATTTCTCACCAGTAACCTAACAGCTAGAAGATGATAGAGTCATCCTGTAGAGTTATTAAGTAGAAATTATTTTGACCCCAGCATTCTATTTCATGTCAAAACAATGGATTTTTAGACAAACAGATGATCTCCACTAATCTTTTGTTAAAAAATAAGTTGAGGCTGTAAAAAGAAACATGAGAAAGAAGACATGGAATGTAAGAAAGATTATTTCTATAACGAGACTTCAATGAAAACGTATCCCAAGAGGGAGCTGTGCAACAGAACCAAAAACAGTTGTTCCATAATGGGATGGGAGGTCATGGAGTGGGGGGGTCCAAGAAAAACGTCTCTAAGAAGAAAGTATATTCCATTTCATTCTTTATTTAAACAAAGAAGCAAGTTGATCTTAGCAATTTGATTAAAACATATGTTTACTTTGTCATGGTGGGGAGAGGGAAAGAATGTCAATTAGAAACTCCAAGAAAAATTAGTTACATAAGACAAAAAAATAATTCAAATATGAAAGAAACTAAAAGATGGCATAGTTTTTGAGCAATTGCATAAAGTAAAAACATTAAAGTGGAAGGAAAACATGTGTAGCAGAAACTTTGGTATTCCTCAGGGATGACCCACCCATCCCCCAGCTGCTGGCAATATCAGATACTGTTTACCTCTTTCTTCTTCACTCAGCCTCAGGAACTGTCTACCCAAGGTTTATTTCCCTATAGCAGTAGTCAGCAAACTCATTAGTCAACAGAGCCAAATATCAAAAGGACAATGATTGAAATTTCTTTTGAGAGCCAAATTTTTTAAACTTAAATTATATAGATAGGTACATTATTATTAACTTAATTAGGGTACAGTTTCAATCACACTGTATGTGCATGCCCACACGTGGTATTTGGTAGAAGAGCCACACTCAAGGAGCCAAAGAGCTGCATGTGGCTCGCAAGCCACGGTTTGCTGACCACTGCCCTATAGGATTGTCTGAGCCTTTAGTTTCAATCACATTGCACATCAGCTTCTACCTCTGTCCAATTCTGTCTTCCTCACCTCCTTAGACTCTCACTTTCCTCAATTCCTTACACTATTTCCTTCCTCCTTTCTTTGTGAGCATTCAGAAAATTGTACAGTTCTCTTCTCTGCAAGTGGGGCATAGTATTCAGGTAAGAGATAGGAGGAGGAGAGAAAATTAATAGAGATATGTAGAAGCCACAGAGTATAGGGACCTGACTTCCACAGTGTGGAATATGCATGGAAACCCTGATCTGTTTGACCCTCATCACTTAACACCTCTGAACCTCAATGTCTTCATTTGTAAAATGGATAAAAACCTCTGGGCTCTTGTAAGTAAAATGAGATACTATCTACAAAAAACACTTGAGAGGAGATTCAAATATATATTAACTAGTGTCCTGGTGCACAGATTCATGCTCATTGAAAGGAAATTAATTAGGAGAAATATTTTAATATTGTTATTTGCTCTTCCTCTATAATAGAAGTGTCAACCAAATTCACGATCAACAATGACAAATGGGACACACCCGTGTGATTGGCGCCAATGAAAGCTTTACATATATAGATCAATTTGCTTAATTAGACCTGCTTTCTGATTTAGCTAAACTTTTTTCAGCCCAGTGAAGCACCCCAACTCCTTTTTCAGGTAATTGTCAGCAGCACTGCAGTAAATATCAACACAACGCAGATTATTATTGTAGATCACACAGGGAGGGGAAAAAAAGGGTAAAATATTTAATGGCAGCAGTGTTTGATTATGTTCTGCGCAGTGAGAAAACCTGAAATCATTTTCAGGATCCACCATTTCTTTCTTCTTTTCAGTTGAGTCAAGTTTCTAACTTTACTCAATTTCCATTTTCTAGCTAATGAAAAGAAAACAGAATTTCACCAAGTCTCATATCTACCTACTCCAGGACTTATGTGAAGATCAAATGAGATGAGGCACAGGAAAACACTTCACAGACATTGGTTCAAGTATAAAATGTTTCCACCTGGCTATAAAGCAAGTCATATTCCTAGGCTGAAGAAACAGGAAAGAGGCTAGTATCTAGGGAGAGGAAGCCAGGCATTGCTACACAATGTCATTACCCAGATGGACACTTAGCATATTAGCCTTTTATATATATATAGCCTGCCTGTATGCTATATGTATGCATCATATGAACCAGCTGGTCAATCAGACAGTCAGATGGACATACGGTCGCTCACTTAGCCATAGATAGATAGATAGATAGATAGATAGATAGATAGATAGATAGATTAATAGATAAATGAATAGGTAAATAGATAAATAGACTTCAGTCTGTGATGTTTGAGCATGCCTTTGGGCCCCCTAAAGTAGGCCAACTACAAGTCTATTTGCAACAAGAACTAAAAGAATTATATCCTATGGGAGAAGGGAATCAGATATATAAGCCAGTCTAATAAATAATAGTGATTATTAAAGAAAGATATGGTCCTAAGTTAAGACCTATTGCTTCGATTTGTCCACCCTACCCTCACTGCCCTCCACCCCCAACCCCAGTGAACTTGGTTTAGGTTTGTGGTGTTGGATGTGGAGAGAAAGAGTGGACAGGAGAAGAATCAAGGAGGAAAAGCTATGAATAAACACAGAAGCACTGCCATAGTAGAGCTCTGTAAGATAGGACACATATCCTTTCATCACCATGTGACTCAAAATTAGGAGAAAGATATTTTATTTACTTCTGCCAGGAATCTGATTGGCTTTGGCATCCTGAAGACCCTGAAAGTGTGATGCACAGCTGCCACCTAAGGAATCCCACACCATCAGCAGCAATGCTACTCAGCCAAAGAGGTGGAACTTATGGAGAGCAGCTCAGTCATGGTTCCCAGATGCAGTGCAAGGACTAGAGACCTAAGCAGAAGGAAGCCAGAGGAGCAGGGTGAAAACATGGACCACATGTGGATTCAATGAGAAACCATGTGGGACTCTCAACAATAACTGCCAGAACCTTTTCCAGAAGTAGAGTTCCTGCAGTTTTAGATGAGAGGAGAATCAGAAAAATATGTGTGTTATTAATGTCATCCTATCTCAACCAAGACTTACATATGTATCTTGGGAAAACAATGATAATTACTATAGTATTGCTTACCTGATAATAGCCATCTTTGTAAGGAAAATAACTTTAAATTTCTTCTTTATCATTGCCTAGCTAAATCCCGTACAAATAGGTGCTGAATGTTTACTCACTAAATGAATAAATAAATGCATGACTTCATTATATCAGGTTTCCATGAAATTGTGATATAAAAGATATTGATAAAATAAACAAAATTGAAACAGACTTATAGAAACAGAGGGAAGGGGATTGGTGGAGCTGAGTTAAAAAAAAGGTGAAGGGATTAAGAAATACACATTGGTAATTACATATTGCAATTATACACATAGGGAACATGTATAGTCAATAGTATTTATACAGCATGGGAGTCTAGTCAATAATACTGTAATAACTGTGTATGGTGCCAGGTAGAAATATCAGGGGGAACACTTTGTAAAGTGTATGATTGTCTAACCACTATGCTGTACACCTGAAGCTAATAAAAATAATATTGTTGTAAACTGAAATTGAAAAATAAAATTTAAAAAAGAAAGTATATTATAAAAGCCTAAAGAATGGCAAATCAAGCTCATCATTAAAGGATGACTAGTGAATAACATCAAAGTCCAAAGGTTCTGGAAGAAGCACTCAAACTTTCATGGGTGTATCATCTGTAAATATGTCTAAAAACCTTTCTGAAATTGATATTTTCCATCTGCAACATCTCCTTAGGGTGGTACATGTCATATGCTGCTATCCCCTGAGTAAGTAACAATATCCTTTCCCTGTACTGGACTGCCTAAAACTCTAAAGAGTGTTTTGTCATAAAGTGTGTCTTTCTACAGGGGATTAGCTGGATACTCAGTGTTTGCTCATTAAAATGTGTCCTGAGCTGCACCAAAATGTGGATCAGTTTCTCCTGCTCAGATGTGGTGAGTGACAGATATGGAACTTCCTTCTTACTGACATTGTCAATAACAATGTGCTTTGACCAATATTAAGAATTTAAACCGTGTCAAGCAAAATCTTACACTCTAACCGTGGTCCCTCCAGAGTCAGAGGACAAATCAAATTATTTCCCTTTTTTAATTAAGTTCTTTGTTCCAAGTAGAACTTATGCCAAATAGATCTCATCTGTAAACTTCTCTCCTAGACTCTAGGATTCTGGAGTTTGAGCTAAACCTCAGGTTAAAACCTCAGGTTAAAAATAAATAAATAAAAAGTTTGGAAGATTTGATGGTGGGAGGGGGATAGTGGGGAGGGGACTTTCAAATACTTGTATGAACATGATGTGTCCATACGTGTTTTTAAAATAAATTTTTATATACCGTATCTTTTTTTTTAACTGAAAAAGGTCCTATTTATTCCCTCCCTTAACACACCTTGGCAGGAATATCCTGACTTCATTCAATAAGCATGATTCAACACATTTTTCTCATTCCTTTGTCTCCTGCAAAGTTTCCTTAAGAGTAGAAGAATATGATTGCCATCAGCTGTAACAAGATCTATTTATCTGATCTCCTTTAGGTTATCATATGCTTCACTATTTCAGGTGGAATTAATCTTCTAAAAACAGATTACACTCTAAGATGTTTTATGGCTAAAAGCTCCATCAAGACTTTCTCACAACATGTTAATGGAACAGAAAGCAACCAGGTAACTGTGTTCCAGGTGCTGTAATAAATGCTTACTCCTGCATTCATTGAAGTCATTGCTGTTATTTCACAGGCATCGAGGAAACCTCTTTGTTTCATATATCATTGAAATGTTTAAGGGCCTTTTTCATGAGCCAGAGATATCCTTAGAGTATTTAGCATCAATATCAATGAAAATCAATATGACAATGTCTTAAGCAATCTGAAACATTGTATGGGCAGTTCTATGGGAAGAGTACTAAAAATAAGCACATTTTCATCACCTCTTTCCCCCCCTCCACCCCCTGCAAGCACATATGTGTGCTCACAGACACACATACTACTTATGCAACTTATCACTTCTAGGGCTAATTAATCATTTTTCTTTAATAAAGATACAATAGCCAGACTTAATGCATAATAAAAAATTTACATTTTACTCTACTAATTAAAGTGATTAAAATTCACCAAAATTCATGATAGGTGAACTCAACTTCATGTTCTTTACTATGAAGAATCTTACTCAGTGAAAGTTCCTTTCTTATTTGCAAAATAGATAAGTATAAAAGTCCTATCAAAACAAATGAACTTGGTCTTGGTGAAACTCATTTCTCTTCTTCCAGTTGCTCAGGCCAAAACGCTTAGAATCACCTTTGACTTATCTTTCACCCCACATTCGTCCATATCAAACCTTAATTGAAAATAACCATAAGCCAGTGTCTCACACCTCTGTAGCCATCACCTGATCCAAGACTCTTCAACCTGGTTCCCAGCTTCCTCATTCATCCCTCTGTAATCTGTTCTCTACCAGAAGCCCAATGATCCTTTAAAAACAAGTCATGTCACTCTTTGGTCTCAATCTCTCCAAATGGCTTCCAAGAGCAAAAGCCCAAGATCCACCATGGTTTAGAAAACCCCTCATGGCCTAGCCAACTATTGCCTTTCTGACTCATCTCTTACCACCTTTGCCCTCACTCCAGTCACACTGGCTTCTTTTCTGCTTCTTAAGTACTCTATGCTCCTCTTCTGCTCTTGCCTCAGAGAAGATTTTGCACTTAATGTCCTCTCTGCCTAGAATATAGTGGCTTTCTCATGTGCTTCAGAATTCTGCTTAAATAGTACCTTATCAGAGAGATCTGGCCACTATACAGAAAAGAGCTCATGTACTGGATCTGATCTATTGTCTTCTACATTCATTCTGTTCCACCTGTCCCCAGGCATCACCCATTTGCCTTACTCCCCAATGGAGTAGTCCCAGCAAATGCATCATCTATGACCAAAGCCTGGGTTGTCGCCATCATCTGCTCATCTCTTACCTTTGCTGGCTGATTCAGCCTTCTCTTCGGGGAGAGCCAGCCCTCTGCAGCTCTTCAATCCAAGTCCAATCCAACCAGAGTTATAAAGGTTCCAGTCTCCCCAGGAGCTGCCCTGAAAGGCAAAATAACACAAACCAAAAGTGGAACACTGTTAAGTGATCTTCGATCACTGATAGACAACAGATGGAAGCAAATCAACATAAATTGCTCTCTCCCATCACCTCCCACTCCCACCAATCCCCCAAGCACAAAGTTCCATATGGTCTCTGGGAATGTCCTGAGTGACCCAGCAACCAGGTGTTTCTTTGAAGGCTGTGTCAGCTCAAAAATACACCACATTTTATTTTCCCGATTCCTCTGTTTTATACTCTTTCCCCATATCCAACCCCCTTATCATGATCCTGTCATTAGTAATAATAACTAATGATTGCTGAACATATATGATGTGGCAGACAATGTGGTAAACATTTAATCCTCACAACAATCCTGAGTAGCATGGAAATATTTTAAAAATCATTCATAATAAAGTGTTTGGGACTTACTACTAGTATAGTCCCCTCAGAATAGTCTGCCTGGATGAAGCTGACAATAGTCAACAAAAATGAATCACTCTGACAGCTTTATAAATCAAGGTGCAAGGGTAACTTCCCCCCTCCAACTCCTCAACTTACAGTCCTGCCCAAATCATTGCTTCACAGCCATGAAACTATCCTGGGATTGCATCATAAGAACATGTTCTGTCTCTATATGTACTTTAAAGTTCCTTGAAACCAGAGGAACTAAGATGGCGGCATAGGTAAACACCTATCTTGCTGCCCCACACAGCAATTTCAAAACTACAACTTAACGACAGAACATCATCCAGAATCACCAGAAAGTGGCTGAGTGAAAATTCCACAAATAAAAGTAAAGATAGGACACTGTGACTCAGAGGAGCGGCAGAGGGCAGCATTGAAGATACGCACGAAGTCAGAGGTTTGGAGCCCTGCGCACGCACACGAGTGAGCAGAGAGGGCAGGCAGCTGCAAAGACAAAGGCATCCCACTGCACTGATTCTGGGGAACCCACACTCATACGAGGTGAAACTGGACAGTAGGGAAGCACGCTAAAACTCAGGCGCTGCAAAGGTCTGTGAGCTTGTGGAGAAGGCAAGTTTGTGGAGAGTGCACATAAACTTGGGAACAGCAGAGGTGCGCGAGTGCACAGAGAGGACTCGTGACTTGCTCTCTCATTCGGGAAACCACTGGACTGCATTGTTTTACAACCCTGGATGAGATTTTAGGTGTGCAGACTCATTTGGGGAGAGGCTGAATTGTCCAGCAGTGGGTAGAGCTTGGCAGCAGCTTTCTCTCAGAGGTGCCTGCACCCATTACCACCAGGCACAGAGACCCAGGTGCCACATAGGGCAGAGCTAACACTGCCTGCTCAGCCTGGAGACTCCGCCCATCCAACCTGAGCACAACTGACCCTCACAGCCAATTGGCCTGGAGGTCAAACCCTCCTAGTGCTAACAACAATAGTCTAGGCTTAACTTCAACAAGACTGTGCAACCCACAAAGGGCTGCACCAAGAATATCCACCTCAGGTAACTGGGGAGGCTGAGCCACTGTCCCTGAGAGGACATCTACCACACAAAGGACATCTACCACACAACTCCGGAAAGCAGCCACCATACAGAGACATGGAAAGAAATCAGATGTGAAAGAAATGGAGGAAAAAGGATGACTGGACATAGGGTTCAGAACCACAGTTATAAGGCTTTTCAAGAGGCTCCTAGAAAAGGCCGATGAACTTAATGAGACCTATAAGGAAATGAACAAGACCTACCAGGAAATGAACAAGACCTACGAGGATATGAACAAGGACCAACTAGAAATTAAACATACACTGACTGAAATAAAACATATTATACAAGACCTAAAAGCAATCTAGAGGCCCGTAAGAACCAAGTCAAAGATTTGAAATACAAAGAAGCAAAATCCACTCAGCTGGAAAAGCAAGAAGCCAAAAGAATCCAAAAAATTGAAGATAGTGTAAGGGGCCTCTGGGACAACCTCATGCATACCAACATCCGAATTATAGGGGTGCCGGAAAAAGAGAGAGAGCAAAAGCAAGAAGCTAAAAGAATCCAAAAAATTGAAGATAGTGTAAGGGGCCTCTGGGACAACCTCATGCATACCAACATCAGAATTATAGGGGTGCCAGAAAAAGAGAGAGAGCAAGACAAAGAAAACCTATTTGAAGAAACAGTGACCAAAAACTTCCCACACCTGGTGAAAGAAATTGACTTAAAAGTCCAAGAAGCACACCGAACCTCAATATATAGGAACACTAAGAGGACCACACCAAGGCACATCATAATTAAAATGCCAAGAGCAAAAGACAAAGAGAGAATATTAAAAGCAGCAAGAGAAAAACAGTTACCTATAAGGGAGCACCCATATGATTGTCAGCAGATTTCTCAACAGAAACTATGCAGGCCAGAAGGGAGTGGCAAGAAATATTCAAAGTGATGAATAGCAAGAATCTGCAACCAAGATTACTCTATCCAGCAAAGCTATCATTCGGAATTGAAGGTCAGATAAAGTATTTCACAGATTTTAAAAAAAGGTAAAGGAGTTCATCATCACCAAACCAATATTATATGAAATGCTGAAAGATATTCTTTAAGAGGAAGAAGAAAAAGGTAAAAATAAAAAATTATGAACAATAAATACACATTTATCAACAAATGAATCTAAAAATCAAGTGAATTAAAAATCTGATGAATAGGATAAACTGGTGAATATAACAGAATCATGGGCATAGAGAGAGAATGGACTGACAATTCTTGGAGAGCAAAGGGGTGTGGGAGGTGCAGCAAGAGACTGGACAAGCCAAGACCAGTGGGATGGGTACTGGGTGGAAGGGAGCTATAGGGGAAAAAAGGAGGAACAATGTAATTAATAAACTGAACAATGAAGATTAAATTAGAAAAATAAATAAAGTTCCTTGAGACCGCATGTGTCTTTTATTTCTTGGGTGTGCCTGGACAGCTGTATCTATCTCTTAAATTGATTCCACCCTCTAACTCTCCCGCCTTTCAGCCTGTTTGTATTTCCACCACTAGATTTATTCTTACAAAGCAGTGGTCTCCACAGTGGGGGTGAACATATTATAGGGATTGAGCAAGATGACTTTTTTGGGTGCGCAGAAAATAATTAGAACTTTTATAGATACTTATTGTTATCTGAAAACTAAGAAATTATATAAACTTAATTACAGTTGCTATATGGACTCATGCTATTGTCTTTCCTGGTCTACTAGTATATGTAAGAATGTTGAGGGTAAATAAGATGCATGAGAGATCCAAACACAGAGGCTACGACCAGAACCCTTTTACCTCTTTTCCACATTCATGCATTACTGTTTAGGTATATGCATGTAAAAGTGGGATTATAAACTATATAATTGAATTTTAATTAAATTAACTCTAACAAAATGGACGCCTGGCTCAAAGATTCCTACAAAGAAGTCATTAAGAGCAGAGAATACCAACTGTGCAAGCTCAAGTGAACAAGAAAATGGCAGAGGTAACATGTCTACCCCTAGTACAAACTCTTCATATAACACATTATAAAATTGTGACAAGAAATTAACTGGCTTTAAAAATTTCAAAATTATCCAAAAGACCATTTAAAATATGGATTCGCATTTATTGTCATTAATAAAAAACTTCATCTTATGTATATATTCTATCTTTGACATATTAGTTAATTGCTGTGATATGAATATATAGAATTGTACTTCAAAGTAATAGCTAATAATATAAACCAATCACATTTAACAAGATACTTAAAAAGTAAGTGTCTAACATATAGAGACATGATTGATTTTTTTCAAAGATATTTAAATTAGGCAACACTCAATTTATTACTTTACAAAATTTCACTAAACACGTAGTTTCTTTTTAACAGTGAAAAACAAATGGCTCCATGTTATTACAGAAATCCTAACATTTTTGCTTTGCTGAATGCTGAAATAATATATGCAAAATCACATGGTACAAGCCACAATGGACACCTCTGACAAAAAAATAGTATTTTGTAACCAGCTTAAACTCTTTCAAACAAAGAATTTCAGTGGAACTTGAACCCACTTTAATAAAATGCATGGAAAACGTTGCTAAAAAGATTTTTTATTACAAATTGGGACAAATTACACTGTGTTATAAAGTTTGATACATAATTTGAATGAAGATACCAATATTTCTATTTTACCAGATCTCAGCATATGGTTTTTGCTAGGTTGTACTTCAGTAATAACATATTTGAAGAATTTGTTTTCTTTTTCCAAACCACCAAAATATATATATATATATATATATATATATATATATATATATATATATATTGATAAGAAAAATCCTCAACAGTAAATAATTCCTTAATGGTAAAGCTGTATGAGTAACGGAGCCACTACTTTGAACAAAACTTTAAAAAGATTTTGGCAAAGGTTACAGAGACAGATCCGCTGTGACTTTCACCCACCCTGATATATATATGCAAGCATTTGCTAAGGAATTGGAGCCAGAAGAACAAAGTACTACAGGATGTCATTGATGCGGTTAATTTTATATTTTATTTTATCTTTAAAATAGATTTGACTCTTTAGAACAATTTGAAATGGGAAGTAACCATGAACATATTGTCAACAACACAGGGATTTACCACTGACAAAGCACTCAAATGAGCTGAAAACATACACAGGGTGAGGCAAAAGGAGGGTGATAGTTATTCATATGGAAAATAATACAATAATTAATAAATACAAGAATAAACTGTGTTTCACATACACTTGTAAACCTACCTTTGTCTCATCCTGTATTTATAAGAAGTGTTATTCCAAATATACTAACCTTTTCTATGATGGCAAATGGGCTGTCTATAACATACTACCTATAAGTATTCTTTTTAAATAACAATAGTAATAACATTAGTAAATACAATCTGCTCCTTTAAGGTGAATGTAATGTTTCAATAGCAAATAAGAAGAAACTGCCCTTCTAAGGAAGCTTGCGGTACTAATGGCATTTCGGTAAAGGTTCTGTAGAAAGCTTTCCATTGTGCTGTAATTTGGATGCCAAAAATAAGATTAGTGAATCCATCATCTTTTTTTAATCTCATATCAGCATTTTCTAAAAATATGGAAACAAAATTTTTTAACCAGTTTAAAACTCTCCCAAAGAATTTTATTGGAATTTGAACCCATTTTGGTAATGAAAAGTGGTAACACCTGCCTATTGTTTTGAAAGAAAACTGATTGACATCAGAAATGATGGAAATTTACTGGTTAAATTTTAACTAAAGCCCTTTAAGAACTGGTGATTTCGTTCAAACACCCAGTAAGGAAATTTTCCCATTTTGATTTATGTGTTTTGTGAAAATTATTTTTCAGTTGCAGAAACCATAACAACAAAGTACTGAAAATTAAGTCAATTTAAGAAACATTTAAATGACTGTATCACAAATTTTTAAAGTTTTCAAAAATGTGTGAAACACATTCAAACATAGTAATAATTGAAGTGAGAGGAAAATTACTTTTGTACTGACTTTCTCTTCTCATTGCATTCCTGAGTTAGATAATTGGAGGTTTAATATTAGGAAGGAAATATACATAATAGACACTGACATGGTATTTGTCTATAATTTGAGAGTAATAAAAATATATAGTGAGGCTGTGCATTTAAATATATATTTTTTTAGTAATAAGGGCATGCAAACAAAAAATTTGAAAGGCTCTGTGCCTTAAGTCAATGCTCTTCCCTGTGTTCTGTGAATCACAGCATCAAGTTGGCATGTGAAACTGTTGGAAGTGCAAGTTCTGGGGCAATGTGCCACCCCCTTCCCAAATCTAACCGAAAGCAGCATCTCTGGGACAAGGAGCCAGAAATGTGTTTTCACAAGACCCTGAAGTAATTCTCTGGTGCACCATGTAGAAACATATTGTCATAATGCAGAAATCAAGACCTATCTTTATAAGCTGCCAGTTGCTTGCTAAATGATGTTTAAACTCACCATATCCTTCAAAGGCTCTCCAAAAACAACAGAACCTCCTGTAATGGCTTGTTCCCAAGATTTCCACCATGTTGGATGCCCCAGGTATTCCTGATTGCCCACTTCCCTCCTCACTGGCTCCTTTATATGCTATTTGCTTGAGCTGGGATTCCTTCCCAGCCCTATTACATCTGCTTAATCAAAATCTCATCATCTTCAATAGCTTCAAAAGCTACCTCTTCTAAGGGCTCTCACATGATCTTAGAGGAAGAGGGGTGGGGAAGGAATCTACATATTCTCTTTGCTTTTTTTTATTTTATTACTATTCCCAGAGCATTTTGTTTATGTCCCTGGTATTTAGCATTGACTAGATTGCTCTATGCATTATACTTATTTGGGTATTTATGTAATTCCTTCAGTAGAATACAGGCTCCTTGAGAAAGAGACTTTCTTAATCTTTCTTTATCCCCTGGTTTAGCAAGGCCTGGAAGGCTCTCAGTAGTTTGCTACATAGTTGAAATAAACCCCCACAACCGAACTCTGCACACACTGTCCGCTTCTTTCATCATTAGATCGGGGACATTAGGTCATATTGGAGAATGTGGATTTCCCATGGACTTTTCCACATACAGTGACCCTGGAACAACACCAGATTGAGGTCTGCAGGCCCATTTACACTGCTGGTTTGGTTTCTTCCAATAAATGTAGTCTACCCTTCCTTATCCACAGTTTCACATCGGCAGGTTTACCAACCGAGGAAGGAAAATTATTATATTCTCAAACGCAGTTTCTCAACTAGAGTGGAAAACACTGTTTTAATAGGTGTTAGTTGAATCCACCAAGGAGAAGGACTGAAAGTAGAGTCAAAAATTATACAAGGTTTTCAATGAGGTGAGAGGTGGAGTTTGGCAACTCACTGACTTTCTCTTCCCTTCACATTGCATTTCTGATCTAGATAGTCAAAGGTTTAATACTAGACAGCAAATGATGACTTTTTTTCATGGTTGTCATGTTTGAGGGCTTACCGGTTCCAAACATTATAGCAAAAACTTTACATGACTATTTCATTCAGTTCTCTATTTTGCAGGCATATCACCACTCCCATTTAACCAGATGAGGAAACAGGCACAGAAAGGTTACGGATTAACTAGCTTGAGGTCACAGAGCTAAAAGAATGGTAAACCAGGATTGGAATCCAGGCTGACTGGCTGCAGAGCCTGCAGAATTAATCTCTACATTACCCGATCAGATGATAGCACTGCTCCAGGGGCATCCTTATGTTATATCCCAGTCACTAGCCCTTATAACCACATGAAAAAGCCATGTGGATTAGAATCAATTTTAATGACAATATAAAAACTATGATTTTACTACACAAGTTCATTTAATTCTAAATCAAAGAAATCTAAATTGCCCTTCATTTGGGCTATAATCATATATTCCAAAACTTAAATGCTTATAAGAAAGCTTTATCTAAGTTAAGATTACAAGCTCAAATATAAGCACGGAGTTAATACTACTTTTCCTCTAAAGTAATCAGTACAAAAAGTTCTATTCTTCCCATTGTAAAATATGTCATAGAACTTGAACTAGTAGGCAATCACTATCTTTTCTTCATAAGAAGAGAATCCTTTGAAATGTGTATCATAACCTCTGAAAAATACAATTATCCTTCCCAAGAATTGAGGCTTTTTTTCTGACTAAAATGATGGGCAATTGATCTATAGTTCTTTTCTTCCTCAAAAAATTATTGTATATTGTGTAATGATCATTATAATTAAAAATTAAGATGGCTTGCAATAATTTCACCATTATTTGATTCAAGATCTTTATAAAATATTGGCATTTTCCAACATTTATTTTTCCTGCCTATGTTCCATTTAAGGCCAAATTTTCAAACCCAGCTGCCAAATTACACATATAATTACTGCATTTGCGCACAAAAATGTGATAATTGCTTACACAATTTCAGAGGCCAGCTTGAGGCTCCTTTCCAAATTTGTTTTACATGTACAGTACGGTGTATGTAGTTTTATATGAAAATGGGGGAAAGTAGAACTCATAGTTCTTCTGGGTAATGTGTGAAAATGGGTACAAAATAAAGCCTTTCTATAAATGTCCGGCTTGTCTTTTATATTTTCTCTCTATAAACCTTTATAGAAGAAATGTCTTATAGAGCAGCTTAAACTTCGGCTGGTGTTGGAGTAATGGCAATGGGAGGGGAAGATGCCTGAGATAATGCTGTCAATTAGAGAGGAGCCCATTTTGTTGGTGGTTGACATGTTGTCATGAGGTGTTCTGTCTGTGAACTGCTTATGTCAGCATGGGTAAGAAAAAGAGAAGTGATACATGGTCCACAATTGTAGTCAGCCAAGACAGCACCAACCTCAGTAGGGCAGCATGGTTGAGCACTGGTAGCTAGATGTTTACCCTTCCTATTTTGCATGATGGTTGGTATACTGTTTGGCAAATATACACCATGGACATAGTTCACAGTGGGTATTAATAGTGGAAGGTTTGGTTCAAGAAAAGACAAAGATATAGGATCCAGCTGGTCATACACATGAGTGAGATGATCTGAGACACTTGTTTCTACACAAGTAGAGCAGAAAATTATGCCCAGTTCCACACCAGCTGATACCTTGGTTTAAAAATATCTGCTTTCCAAACTCAAGGACTATGAATCTAATCTCTGACTTTGTCCAGATACCTGACTATGAAATTGACTGAAGCAATTAGGCCAGAAGTTTATTAAATATTGAAGGAAGCTCTATTTCCAAAGAAACCCTCAAAAAGATCACCCTCCTTATTGCCACCTGAAATAATCATAACATTTCCTGACTACTTGATATATATTAAGCAACTTTCTGAGCATTTTGCATGCATTCTTTCCCTCTTTGCATGCTTAATAACCCAAAAGGTAAGTATTATTATTATCTCCACTGGAGGTCCGATGCACAAAAATTTGTGCAAAACTAGGGCTTCCCTCCAGCACCCAGGACCTAGGCTTCCTTCTGGCCACCTGCAGGCACCCAGGACCCGGGCTGGCTTCCCTCTGGCTCTTGCTTCATCAGGAAGGATGCCCTATCTAATTAGCATATTACCCTTTTATTATTATAGAGTTTATATCAAAGGAGAATAAAGCACAAAAGTTTTAAGAAATTTGCCCAAGGTCATACAATTAGAAGTTAAAAAGCCAAGACTTGAACCCAGACATTCTGACACCGAAGACTTTACTCAATCACAATAACATATTGCCTCTCCGATGAGGGAAATAGTGGACAAGGGATAGCCTCCCAAATAGAAGACTGTGTACAGCCAGTACCATCCAAAGAATTCACTACTGGAATGTAGTCTCACACCATTTTTGTCCAGCAAGGATGATATCGTCATGGACTAATTAATGGTTAATTTGTGCTGAATGACATGGTGAAAAGGTTGTGCTTAATTTAGTAAGCAATAGGCAGTTTTTAAATATTAAGGGCTGACATAATTTGTAGTATTACCTACCAGAAACATTATAGTATTTCTGTATTTCTGTTCCTACAGACAGTTGTGAGGATGCATTTTCTCCAGGAAACATCTCAGGCATGTGATTATTCTCCACAGATATTTGCCACACCATCATTTGAATATCTCTATTTTCTCAGGGTGCTGAAGGAGAAAATGTTGATTATAGAATATTATGAAAGTCACCCAGAATAAGAAGGCATAGAGTGGTCATGGTAGAATTTCCAGAGGTGATGTTCATGGCTTCACTGTACTTACCTATTTGGCAGGAGTTGGGTTTTTATTTGTTGGTTTGTTTTTTGTGTTTTGGTTTTTGGGGTTTTTTTGTTTTGTTTTGTTTTGTTTTTTTGTATAAAATGTCTATTCATTATATGGTCCAGGTATTTGTTGACTGAATTTAGACAGCGTTAACAAGACAAGAAAATTTGTATTTTTATACCAATTTTTGACAACTCTAATAGATGTAAAAATATTTCTAATGCCTTTTCTGAGGCAGTTAAGTACAGTAGTCAACCACAAATATGTTCAGAATCTTCCTTTAATTGCCAGGTTGGAAGGTCAGCCTTAGACAAGAGCTTTAAAATCCAGTACAGTTTTTCTAAAGGGAACTTATAGGATGCCTATATATAGTTTATTCTTGAAAACTTTTTCAGGATAAATGGGAGTGGGGCAGAGCAGAGAAGAAGGGTGACAACAATTATAGATTTTCAAAGGCCCAAAAGTGCTATAAAAGATAAGGAGAGAGAGAGAGAGAGAGGGAGAAAGAGAGAGAGAGAGAGAGAGAGATCTAAGGGTTAATATAAATCTCTACCCAATGATGGAATGTGGTAAATGCTACTCAGTCACTCAGCAGTCATATCATGTCCACTCTGTTTTTTACATATGAGTAGTTCACAAAATGAAAACATATAATATATATCTGATCATTTTAAATGTTTTCATCAGAGCCATTGCCTAAATGGCCACTGGTCAGTTGGAAGATCACTAAAGATAATGTAGTAATCTAAAATGTGGGCTCTGGAACCAAGTTCTCTAAATGTAAAATGTTTCATCTTATTAATTAGCCAAATGATTATGAGCAAGTTATTTAACTGACTGTGCCTCAATCTCTCATTTGTAAAATTGGAATAATAATACACCTATCTAAACTTAATTAGGATAAAGTGTCACAAAACACAATGGCTTCAAACTAAGTTTATTTCTCTCCTGTAGTAGCCCTCAGTTTCTGGCACAATGCATGGAGTAGCTCTGTTCTGCTCATTCATTCACAGGCCAAGATTCCCCCAATCTTGTTATTTTACCTTCCCCTAGGTCAGTGGTCGGCAAACCGCGGATCTCGAGCCACATGCGGCTCTTTGGTCCCTTGAGTGTGGCTCTTCCACAAAATACCACGGCTTGGGCGAGTCTATTTTGAAGAAGTGGTATTAGAAGTATAAGTTTAAAAAATTTGACTCTCAAAAGAAATTTCAATCATACTGTTGATATTTGGCTCTGTTGACTAATGAGTTTGCCGACTGCTGCCCTAGGTCATCGTCCCTATCTGCTTTGTTGAAGTTGGGTCATGGACAAAACTGTAAACCAGCTCCTGGGAATGAACACAGGACACTGAATTATATGCTAAGATGACCCATAATTTGCACTCATCATTTCCACTCACATACTGATACAAACATATTCACATGCTTTAAAGGAAGCTGAGAAATATAGTGTCTAGCTGGAAGTCCCTGTATCCAGGTCTATTTTGGGGGAGAAGGAAGAAATGGATTTTATTGAACAGAGAGTTTGTTATCATACCTCACAGGGTTACTGTAGAGTAAATGAGATATGCACTCAGAAGAACTTACTAAGTGTTCTGTAATGGCTAACAATTGTAATGCCAGGTTATAGGCTCCTCACAAATATTCCTTTTCTCCCTCTATTTGGCAGATGGTAGGACTGCAATTCCTTGACCTTTCTGATGTTTGCCATTTGACTTTCTTTGGCCAAAGACATGTGCATAGCAGTGATGAGTGTCACTTCTGGGCAGAAGAAGTAAGAGCCAGTATGCCCTAATTTCTTCCCTTTGTCGTGGCACTTATGGAAACAAATGTGAGCAGAGGCCACCTGACAACACATGAACATGTAACATGAGCAAGAAACAAACATCTGATAATAATTAATTTTAAAATTATATAATGTGAAATAAATAAGTACATAAATAAATAAAAATGACTACCAAAAAAAAAAGAAACATCTATTGTGTTATGCTACTGAGATTTGGGGGTTGTTTGTTATTGCAGCATAACCTAGCTCATCTTGACTGATCCATGAAAGTTGCAGGACATTTAGAGAGAAATAATTTTAAGAGGTTTCTTTACCTTAGCAGTCTGCAATGGTAATTAATACCACTAAAAATAAAATATAAAAATTGTCTGATTAGTTGTATATTCTTTAGCTGCTGTTGGGTAATAATTGATTATGCTGAGACATCATAGATATTGATGACTGTGTGTGCAAGACAAACCAATCTATCTGGGCTGGGTTTTATGCTATAGAAGCATGTTCAGTGATTGCTAAGGTCTTCCTTCCAAATCTTCATCTGAAAGCAAACTGACATTTGCAATCTTCTAATGCATCTCCCCTGAAATAAGGAAGGTAGCCATCTGGCCACATCTGTGGAAATGCCAGTATGAAGGGATCGGTCCTGAATAGAAACATAGGTCCTGTGAAATTTTTTGCATTTTTTTCAATTTTGGATTTCAGTATTTCCTTCAGATGAACCCAATATTAGCAATTCAGAGAGTACCAGGTAGATATTAAAAATTGTATTGTCCTGCAAGAATCTAGAAAGTAGATAGTGTGGGTTGCTTGTGAGGGTGATAGTCATAAAACAGTTGTAGTTATTATGTATGATTACTTACCGTATTATCAGTATACTAAGTGCTTTATCTACATGATCTCATTTAATTCTCACAGCAGCCTCTTAAAGTAGATACTACTGATATTCCCATTTTATAACTTAGGAAACAGGAACTTAGAAATCTTATGGAAACTACTGATATTTCCATTTTATAATTTAGGAACAGGAACTTAGAAAACTTATGGAAACATTTACTTCTTTGTTACGTTACATATCCATGGATTATGTGAAATGCCTGTCACATGAAAGACATATTTGGAATTTGAACTCAGACATTATGGCTCCCAAAACCCACTTGTACCTCCAATTCAACAACTGTTAGAACTGAAATATACTCAAAAACCTGTAGGAACAAAGAAACAACATAAAGAAGGGGGAAAGACATTCAAGCGAAAGTAAAAGTTATATTCACCATGACCCTTATAAGTAACCATGTTTTTAGCTTTACATTGGCTGCCAGGGAACTCAGAGTCAAATTTATAATGCCCTTTCAGTAACTATGTAGAATCTAATAACATGAGCGTTTCGTGTAGTAACCAGGTCTTTATCAGAATTCCATTCCTTCTTTACTCTTTACCCAATTTCCCAATCTTTGTATGTTTTCAGCCTGTGTGATATTAATATCTTTATAGTTGTCCTCTGATTCTTTTTGGAGCAAGACTCAACTACTTTAATATACAAGTTAACAGGCAAAAACAAATGTTCTTATTTTTTTAAAGTGACCTCAGATTCATGTTGTAACAATAATAATTTTGCTTCCAAAAACACAAATAAATTATAAATGATAACATCTTTCCTCTGACAAAGTCATGAATTCCTCAAACATAAAGGATAACTCTATCTGACTAGCAAAAATTCAGAAGTTTAATAACACTCTATGTTGATAAGGCTGAGATAATAAATTCATATAGAGGGAAATTTGGTAATTGTTATCAAAATTACAGACTTTCCCAGTTGGTGTTGCTCAGAGGTTGAGAGTCAACCTATGAACCAGGAAGTCATTCCTGGTCAGGGCACATGCTTGGGTTGTGGATTTGATCCCCAGTAGGGGGTGTGCAGGAGGCAGTTGATAGATGGTTCTCTCTCATCATTGATGTTTCTATCTCTCTGTCTCTGAAATCAATACAAACATATTTTTTAAATTACAAATTCATGGAACCACTGACCCAGCATTTTCTTATCTAGGTATTTCTCCTACAGATATTCCGGTACCAAGACAAAATGACATATATGCAAAATTACTCACTTCAGCTTCATTTCTAACAAGAGATTGGAAACAAAATAAATGTCCAACAATAAAAGACTGGGTAAATAGATTATTTTAGTTCTTAAATATTTTTGTATATTTTTGGTATACTCATAATCTATAGAAACTTGACCCTTGATGTCTGATTATTAAACTGGTCCCAACAGAGCCAGGAAGTGTCAATCTTCATCTCTTTTTTTTAACAATGCCTTATCATATTGCCAGGTCAGTATTTTGCTGCCTATACGAGTCACTGAGGTTAAATGAATTGCTAGTAAACAAATATGTGCATTGTCTTCATTTATTCATTCAATTCATCTATTTGTTAGCCATCAGATAGTCATAGCACCTACTCTGCACCAAGCACTCCAGTAGGCATTTTTGAGGTCAAGGATCTAATATGTATATGTGTGTGTGTGTATAAACCACAGAAATTTCTTACTGATAAGTGATGAGTCAGAAAACTCACAGTCAGTATGTAATTATGTGGCATAAGATTCAAAAGTGAGTCAAGTAAAGACAAAGGTTTAAATTAAACTTTTATTCTTCTAGGCGTTTGATAATGTAATATGAGTAGAATTCAATCACAACAATGTTCCTGTAATTTATTACATTTGTCTTCCATTTCAATTACTAGGTGGTCCAATGCCATTATCATAACCTTTGGAAGACATGATGGTAGTAGTTTTCAGAAGTTGAGATCCAACGTCCAACCAGCTCATGGGCCCTAGTAAAAATTCCACTAGTATTAGGCAGGAGATAATTAAATAGAATGTCCCAACTTATCTCTCCCTGGGGGGTGTTTGATGGTGTTACAGAAGTGTCATTATGCTTTACAAATGAAAAGGATTTGTACTCTGTTTATATTCCAATCAGGAAAGCAAAGAGGCTGGGGTAGAATGATGAAATGTACACAAATACCTGATGTGAGGGGGCATACCTATGGCTGGTGTAGTCCTTCCCAGCTTTGCTGCAACCTGTGGAGTACACTGGAAGAGTTCTCTGAGGAAGAATGTTGGAGAAGCCATTGAAATGATGCCCAGAAAAGCCAATGGTCTGAGAAACACAAAATGGCAGCCATCACTGGTGTTTTCCTTTTCCTTATAAACCACTGTTCTATATGTTTTCCTTTTCACCCCCCACATCACCATGAATAGAACTAAATGGAAGTCACACAATGAATATTTGGAGCCCACATATGTACTATCCCTCAATCAGTATAATAGCTCCTTCTTTAAGCCAGAATGTTCCCTGTAACACATTATTAATCATTGTGGGGTTTGATTCCTCTATTTGAAGTGTGCCACATGTCTTGTCAAAATAACTGCTTATAGCTGAACAACAATTGTGGGTGGCCTGTGATCACCTCCTCAGAGTGTCTGTTACACCCAGAGTTGGTTGCCAGATTCCACATTACTTACTTCCCAACCACCCCCGCCCCCAACACACACACACACACACACACACACACACACACACACACACACACTTATGCTCCCTGTATCATCTCCTTCCTTGTTTTTTGCTGGTTGTTGCTGGGACTGAAGAGCAATTTGCAGTTATTTATGCAGCTTAAACCCTATTGTCAACATCCTTATCCTCAATGCACAACCATTCCAACAGTGAGAGTTGAGCTTTTCAGGAAGGACTGTGAGCAGGGGAGGAAGACGGGCTGAGGTTAACAGAAGCAAGGCTTCCTAGGGTCCTCAGCCAAAACACACACTGTTGCCTGGATGCTTTTTCTCCTCCTCGCCTCTGTATGGGGTGTATTTCATTTGGAATTAAAAACGGATCCCAGCTTGCTGTTTGTTTGGTATTGTCAGGTCAGACCAAGCACTCAGGGAGAGGGTGGTAGCATTGTGTGCATAGAATTTTCTTGGCAGTGTAATAGGGAAGATGGAATTTGTCTGTGTTTGTATAGCACCTTCTCTCCTGGGCTTTCCAAAGGCTCCCAAAACAGAACTGAATCCTCCCAGAAGTAGGGCATGGCATTGGACATTGTCGTCCTGTCTTCCCTCAAGCCCATTTTTGAGGGTGTAGTTCAGGCAATCAAGGTGAAAACAAATGAGAGGGGGCGGGGTAGCCTGACACTTTCTTAGAGAGCTAGAGGCAGTCTTTGTGCTCCTTCCAATCAAACAATAGCACCCCCTCTGTGTGGGTAAATTTCAAAAACGTATGCTTCCCTCTAGTCTCTCTGTCCCCTGCCAGGGCACACAACTTTGGTAAGTGAAATGTGGACTGGGATTTAGGCACCCACCCATCCCCCTCATCCAGGCACTTTTATACATAGCACCACTCAGATTGGCCCTGAGTTCCTACACCCAGTGAAGTGAACCAGGTTTTTGTGCTTAGTATCAGAATTTTGTCAAATGGTTCACTATATCCCCATTACATTGACCAATGGAGAACTCCATCAATGCCTTAACATCATAATCGAAAATTACAATTTAGAGGCCCCTAGCAGTCTTTGCAAGCATCATCTTATTTATCCCATAAATATTTAGTAAGCACTTATGTATAAAGCACCAGCCCCAGGAGTCCAAAAGCCCTTTGGGAAGACAACAAAATTGCAATAAATAACTGTAGCTGTGGGCCCCAGTGATCTTCACCGTCTGGTAGTAGTGATCTTATATAACCTCCTTCCCTGGAATGCGGGCCAGGCTTAGTGGCTAAAGAATTCTAACACAAATCAGTGATTAGACTACAGCAAAAGTGGTGGCATACTACTTTTGAGATAAGATTATAAAAGACTGTGGCTTCCATTTTTTTGAACCCTCTCTCTCTCTCTTGCTCTCTCGCTTGCTCACTCTGATATACATTCAACTATAACATGAGATGCTGTACGGAGAGCCCATATGGCAAAGAACAGAGGTAGGCCTCTGGCCAATAGCTGTTGAGGAAAAAAATCCACGAGGAATTGAATTCTGCCAGCAACCACATGAGTAAGCTAGGAAGTGGATCCTTCTGAGATCAAGCCTTGATCTGAATGCCACCTTGTGAGAGATTCTGAGCCACAGGGCCCACCTAAGTCACTCCCAGGTACCCCACCCACAGCTGTGAGATAATAAATGTAGGTTAAGCCTCTACTTGGGGCAAGGGGTAACTTGTCATGCATCACAAGGCTATTTTCACAAGGTTGGAATCAAGGTGTCAGCTGGGACTCCAGGTTCCAGTCCCTTGAGTAGAGAAGGATACACTTCCCAGTTCATTCACAGGGTTGTTGGCAGAATTCAGTTCTTCAAAGGTTGTTGATCTGAGGGTCTCGGTTCCTTGATGGCAATTGGACAGGAGCCCGCCTCAATTCTTGGCCACAATACCTGTTCATAAGAGAGTTTTTAATATGGCAGCTGTCTTCCATCAGAGGGAGAAAGTGAGAGAGCACAAGAAGAAAGCAACACAGAAGCCACAGTCTCTTTGCAACCTAATCTCAGAAGTGACATCCCAGCACTTTTGCCGTTTTCTGTTGGTTAGAAGTAAGTTACTAGGTCCAGCTCACACTTTAAGGATAAGAGATTATACAAATATATAAATTTGTGTGTGTTTGTAAAGCACCTTCTCTAAGGGTCATCTTGGAGGCATTCTACCTCACTTCTCTCCCTCCCTCACCCATCTCTTCCCCAGGTCTTCATAGGCCTTGGATATTTTATCTGCCCCGTGTTTTCTCTATTTTCCCATCACTACATTAATTTGTACACAGCCTTCACAATGCATGTTTAAACTCTGAAAGAAAAAAAAGCCTCCTATTGAACCTACCTACCTTCATTCTTTCTACTCTCCCAGCTAGTACCTAGAAAATGGCTTGATACTTCTAAGATAACACATTGTATTGTATCATTGTCCCATTCAAAAATGCTCACTGGCTCCCAAATTCCTCTTCCATCATTCAAGACTTTTCTGGGACTAATCCAACATACCTTTACAATACTATTTAACCTCCTACTGCCCTCCAGCCAAACAGGTATTCTCATTGTGCAGGGATCACAGCAAATTGGTCCCCTTTTCACAGCTTTATTCAAGCTGTCCCTCCCCCCCCCCCCCCCCCCCCGCCGCCCCCGGAATATTCTCTCCTCTCTCCATCTATTAGAATTTTCCTACAAATGACTTGGTCAAGTCCTATCTCTTTTCTGAAGCTTTAAAACTTATGATAGAGCTCCTTGGACATAACTGGTCAAGTAGTCTATCTGTTAGCCTAGTTAGACTTCTGTTAGTCTGCTATCCCAGTAGAAAAAAAAAATAGGTTATCAATGTTAAAAATATTAATGTATATGAATTGAAGGTGTGAAACAAGTTCAGATTGGAATATACCATCAAACTTTACCATAGTCACAGTATGTTTAGGAATTGTTCTATCAACCTTCCCAGGATTCCATTGCTTATTACCCTGTCATCAGTGATTCATCATTTTTAGACAAAGTATTGCCATTTATATTCATAAGCATGAAATACTTAGACTTCTCAGACATCATTTCTTAACTACATCATACATTAAGTTTTAAAAAAGAGGAAGCTGGAGGGGAGATAGAATACCTCAAGTGTTGAGACTCAAGAGAGTGCTATAAGAATGACTAAGAATATAGATATATGTAGATAAAGAGTTATGGCACTTGGTAAAGGTGTTGTTCACATCTCAATGATATACTACCCAAGGTGATAATCTAAAAATGAAAAAAAAAACTCAATAAAAGAGGAAATGTTTTTGGTAAAAGGAAGTAAGTAATTAGGGAAATATAAGAAGGTTAAAGTTTCATTTACATACTAACAGACAACAAAAATTAATCATTAGTGATCACCTCCTAAATACCCTAGATTGTGTTATTCTATCTATTTATCACAACAACCCATTTTACAAAAGAGAAAATGAAGGTTCAGAGAGGTTAAGTAATTTACCAAAAGTACATGACTTTCAGTAATGGATGAGACAGATTCTGACACTAGTCTGGCTGATTCCAAATCCCATGCACCTCCTTCTTTTGAACATTACACCTGGGAGATATGGCCTCTTGTCTGTTTAGAAGGCATCATATTATTTTGGTTATCATAAGATGGAAGGCAGCCTGTATCATTCTCCCAAAAATGGTTTCATTATCTTTTAGCAGCTGTGCCAATCCAATCTGTGCCTATAGGAAAATCATCCTTCTCTACATTTCCAAATGAAATGAAGCACAGACCAGCTAAACTACCAAGCAAAGTTTATGATAAGGAGAGGGGTAGATAGTGAAATTTGATGCAATCATCTTATCCCACAATAGATCTTCTGATGTCACATTCTTACTAATCTTGGAAAAAGCTTTCAAATATGTTCTTTTTTTTTCAGACACATGTTGCCTTCAGTCTTTGAAAGTGTTTTTTCCTAGGGAAATATCAGGATACTATATCTCTATATAAAATGTTTCCTGGAACTGTAAGGGGATATATGTATAGTTTTGTCTCAAAATTAGCAAATCTTATAACTAAGATAACTGCTTGATTAGTATTCATCCATTCAAAGACTGTCAAACTACTGTGTCTAATGTATTTAATATGTAGACCTTACCCTAACCCTAACACGTTCTCATTTGACAAAGTTGAGGGTACACAGGAGTCAGGCCAATAATCAGTCTGGGAAGTGCAGGCCTGGGAACCATGGGCCTGGGAGCCATGAGTGTGGTCTGTGGACAGAGGGGGGCAGCAGAGAGCTGCTGGAGAGGAGTGCTCATTAGGGAGCTTTCAAGTTGGTTCTGGTCACCATGGAGACATTGGCTGGAAGACCCTGCCCTGCGGTCAGTAACCCAGCTGATAAATTAGCCCTGCTGAAATCCTTGGCTGGAATCCACAAACAAAACCCTCCATTTTCCACCCTGTGACCAGAGATTTTCACAAGCCTGCCTCTGATCATGTTCTCCTCCTACTAACAAGGCACTTGAATCAATTGCTCATCATTGCTTAAGAACATTGGTTCTCAAACTTTAGAATGCAGTAGCCACACTTGGAGGACATTGTAAAACACAGGTCACTGGACCCACTCCCAGAATTTCTGATACCTTAGGTCTGAAATAGAGGCCAATAATTTGCACTTCTGACTAGGTCCCAGGTAATGCTAATGTTGTTGGTCTCTCCTGGGCCAGGGACCACATCTGGTGAATCACTGGTTTAGACATGCTTGAGCTGCCTAACCATCTTCTATCCAACAGGTCTTCTAACCACTCACTCCCACTTGTTTTCCCCACACCTTCACACACTCTGTTCTACCTGGGAACTTCCTTCAGCTCCTCACAGGAACTATGTCGTCCCACACCTCTTGACTTACTCACATTTGCCCTCCCTGCTGAAACCCTCTCCCTCCATCTCTTCACCTGGCTAATGCTGGCTTATCTTTAGATCCCTATTTAGAAGTCTCCGTTCTATGAACTCCATAGTCAATGGAAATACTTCACTTCTTTACTTTTCTTTTCTTTTTTAAATATCCTTCTTTTATAAACCTTTTGTGCATGAGTTTAATTCTAATCCCTGGCTAGGTTCAGTGACAAAAGATCAAAATCTCTGAAGATGGTGATTCACTTGAAATCACACTAGAAATCCTGGCTCAGTCCATCTCCTAGGATGAAGGCTTCAATGCATCTACTGGCCACCTGCAGTAGGGACACGTGGTTTCTGTCATCAGCCACTCATCTTTGCAGTCCATGTGGTACAGGTGCATGCATGGCAGAGATCAAATGGGGTCTCTGTGAACAAAGTCCATCCAACAAATCACGCATTCCTGGACCTTGTTTTGTGCTCCATCTCTTCCATAGTCATAAACTCCTTTCGGCAGATGCTGTATGAGGTTGATTCTTTGAGTTATCCTGATTTGTTGCTCTTCAGGCAGCTTAGCATGTGGAACTTGCTCCTGACATGGCAGCCACGGCTGTATCCTCTCTCCAGAACAAGTGCAAGCCCCGATGGCCACAGAACTCAGACTCAAGAGCCAAAGTGTCACCCGAGGTGGGAGGTTGGAGGCAGTTCCCCATTTTCTGAGCTTGGGCATGTGGTCTGTGCATTGTTCTACTAGTCTTCTTAATATCAGTTCCCCTCCCTCCCTCCTACTGGAATCCAAAGGGAGGGAAATGACAAGGCAGCTGATTCTTTATGGAGGTCACCTGTGTCTACTCTTTAGCGCTCAAAGCTGCTTCTCTCCACAGACTGACAGTATTTCACTTCTTATACTGTTATAAATTACTGTTTGTGTCCCAACTAACATCATCTATCTGCCTTGAGACAGCAGGGCTCACAGACATACATGCCATTACAAATTCACGGTCTCCATTCTTATTTTAATTCTTACAATAGTCATGCTACATTTGCCTCCCTTTTCCACTCTCAATGACAATTTCAAACAGTCTTCACTTTTCCAAATCTCTAACCTTCACAGCTCCTCTATCACACTCAACAGATGGCCTTGCCTACTCCTTCACAGAGAAAATAGAAACCACCAAACAGAAACCTCTCAACTTCTCACCACCAAACCTACAAATCCACCAGAATCTGTACACACCCTATCCCCCTGACCTCCTGTTCCACAAAGGAGCTGCCTGTACTTTATAAGGCTAGTGTCTAAATCTAGACCACCCATTTATACTGTGGTTTTCTCTCTCTGGCTTCCTCAAAACCCTCACTATCAACACACACTCTTCGTATCTCTTCAACTTCTTCCTCTCCACTGATTTTTCTCCCTGCCATTCTTAAAACATGTTTGACACTCTCTTCTATAAATAAGTATCCTCCTTAGACTCCATGTCATCCTGAAATAACCATTTTATTTCTGTTTGCTCCTGCTCAACCAAATATGTTTAACTTTATTATTTCTATTTCCTCATTTCCCATTCATTCCATGAGCCACTTTTCCTCAGAAACTGTTCTCACTAAGGATGCCAGGGATCTTTCTTTAGCTTAATTTCATGGATACTTTTCAGTTCCCATCATCCTTGGCCCAGTTAAGTCTCTCCTCCATTTTGGAGCCCTCTTTTTCCTTAGCTTCTGTGACATCCCAGCCTGGTCTTCTACCATCTGGCCATTCCTTCTTTAAGGTCTGGCCCCTGTCTACTTCACTTGTAAATGCCAATGTTTTATTGAACTCAATCCTCAAACTTCTTGTCAACGGCCAGGCTGGATATCCTTATAACCTTATCCATTCTCACTGATTCAGTTACTCTATACATACCAACCACTCCCTCTACTGGAGATGTTTCTGTTATGTCCAGATTCATATAACCAATTGCCTACTCTATGTTCTTTTCTTTGAAGTTTCACATGGCCATCATAGTCAATTGGCTTATGATCTGTTGCCAAACTTGCTTTTTGAGGTGCTTCTTATTAATGTCAGTGGCATCAGGAGACACATTCTTAACACTTCAGATCTTACCAAATCTACAATTACTCAATTCCACTAGCCTCTCTCCAGCTCCTCTACTACCATAGCCCTGTACTACAGATACAACCACCAATTTCCTCTGGCCCCCTCCAATCCATAGAAAGGTATGGATTCTAATAATAAATGTCACTTCTTTGGTTAGCCTCCTCAATGGCTATCCATCATTATTGAGATAATTTAGTCTTGTATTTCTCCCATACCCCAATCACATTAGTCTTCTTTTAGCTCCCCCAAAGCACCAAGCTCCTACCTACTGCAGGGCCTTTACACATGCTGCTCTCTCCTTGGAATGCTTGCCCTCGCATCATTCTTAGTGTAGCAAACTCCCATTCAGGACAATCAGGCAGACAGGCAGGTAAGCAGTTGGGAGCCAGATGTCCTGTATCTAACTGTGGGTTTAGGCCCAATCCCACAGGATTCTCTGAGGAAAGTGATTAAGTGTGATCAAGGAGAGTGATTAGGTATGATCAAGCTGGCAGGCAGAAGTGGTTAGGGACAATCAGGCAGACAGGCAGGTGAGCAGTTGGGAGCCAGAAGTCCTGTATCTAACTGTGGGTTTAGGCCCAATCCCACAGGGTTCTCTGAGGAAAGTTTCACTGACCCTCCACCACCCACTACATGCAGAGCTAGCTTTACCAGTTAAACACTCCCATAGCATACTGTACTCTTCCTTCATAGCATTCACCACAATGTATTCAATTAATTAATTATAAAATTATTTTTAATGCTTCTCTTTCTAAGCATCATAAAAAGCAAATCAAATCTTTCATATTCTTTACCATATCTTCACTACCTTTCATAATGCCTGGTTTGTACTAAGCTGACAACAAATCTTTAGTGAAAAAAATAAATAATTTAAGAAACATATGCTATAATTTGAGATTCAACACCTACTGGACTGGCTGGTTTGCAATTATCTACATTTTACAATATTCTCTATATTCACTAAATAATAAACTAATAGCTCATATTTTTTAAGTTTTTTAAGCTTTCTGTCTTAAGTGTATTACATTCTCACCAATTTCTGTGTCAGATATTTTTATTATCTCCATTCAACAGTAGAGGAAACTGAGGCACAGAGAGGTTAAGAATCTTGTTCGAGGACACAGAGCTAATAAGTAAATGAGCTGAGCTACATATAAAGATAGTCTGATCTAGATCCTGTGTTCTAAAACACTACAACATAGCATCTCTCAAGACCTCTGTTATATACAGGGAAGGCTTCTGTGAGTGTTGGGACCTGTGCATTATCAAGACTACTGTTACAGAGAAAGAAAAAACATGTATAAATCACTGGCTCTCAAAGTTTAATGTGCATTATAATCATTTAGATGGATTGTTAAAATACAGATTAATGGACCCCATTTCCAGAATCAGTAGGTATGAGGGGTGAGGTTCAAGAATTTGCATTTTAACAAGTTCCCATGTGATGCTGATGCACTTGGTCAAGGACACACTTCGAGGACTATTGCAATACATAAAGGATTTTCACAAGATTTCTCCATCTTTAAAAATACATAGTACCCTTCCCCTGTAATCTGTCCTTATCCTATATAATAAAGAGGTAATATGCAAGTTGACCATCATGCCCTTGCACAAGATGGTTACCCTCTTGTGGTCACAAGATGGCCGACAGGGGAGGGCAGTTATGGGCGATCAGGTCAGCAGGGGAGGGCAGTTAGGGACAACCAGGCAAGAAGGGGAGAGCAGTTAGGGATGACCAAGCCTGCAGGGGAGGGCAGTTGGGGGCAATTGGGCTTGCAGAGGAGCAGTTAGGCATTGATCAGGCTGTCAGGAGAGTGATTAGGTGTGATCAAGCTGGCAGGCAGAAGTGGTTAGGGACAATCAGGCAGACAGGCAGGTAAGCAGTTGGGAGCCAGAAGTCCTGTATCTAACTGTGGGTTTAAGCCCAGTCCCACAGGGGTCCCAAATTGGAGAGGGTGCAGGCTGGGCTGAGGGACACTCTTCCACCCCCTCCCCCTGTCCAGAGCCCTGGGCCTCTAGTATAATAAATAAATAGAAAATAGAAGATGTTCAAAAGAAATAATTCAAGTGAGAACAAAAGTGCAAGGGTAAAGTGGTGTTTCAGATTTCTCCTCTTCTCTTTCATTTAATCTCACTGCACAGGTTGTGGTATGCACATCTTTTTGGGAAAATGAATGTATTTGCCTCTAATAAGAAGAGTGTGTTACCTAACTAATCGCATTTAATTCACACCACTTCATAACATTACCACTGATATCTCCCTATTAGAGATGAAGAAACTGAGACTCCCAGAAGTTAAATAACTGACCTAAGATCACAAAGCTGGAAAGGAGTCCAAACTCAAATGTTTGTTGTTGTCACTCCAGATCCCTATTCATTCCATTGATTGACTCCATCCCCCATACTTCCATTTACCTTTTTAATTTTCCTGCATGCACAAGTAGCAAAAAGTAATTTCTTCCAAACATATAGAAAATGTCAACAGAAAAAAAAATAAATCTAAATTCATCTCTAGTCAAAAAATATGCTTTTAATGCCTCTCCTTTTGATTACTTTTTAAAAATTGGTTGCCATTCATTTCAAATATATAGCGGGGGGTGGGGGGGAACCTCAAGATCTTGAATCAAAGCATTATGGGAGCCTCTCTAAGAAGTAGATAGCAATCTCAAATAACCACAGCATAGTTTGTCTTTCTTGAACTATCAGACAAGCTGAATTTGATCACCTTCCTAGTTTGGTTGAAGAAAGAAGCCTTTTAGAATTCCACTGCAGTGCCAGGAAGCCATATATCTCTCAGGATTAATCACAAATATTTTATAAAGATGAAGTTTCGTTATATCTTTGTTCTTTGTATCTTGGCTTTTGTTAGCGTATTTTAATTAGGATCTGGTATCTGCAATAAACAGTAAACATAAAGAGCTTTGCAAAAATGTATTAGACTGTTTGTTTTCACACTCTAATGCATATTTGCACAATTTTACCATGAAAAAAGAAAAACATGCTAAGCTCTTGGGCTCCATCCCAAATGTCCTGGAATAGAATCCGGAAATTGCTAAAAATGAAACCAAACCTCATTATATTTCAGCAATTAACCTAAGAAACGAGGGTCCATTCTCTGTATGAAAAAAAAAAAGAAATTTTTTTTTGAGGGGAGAAGTCTGTGGAGGAGAATGCTTCTCGATAACACTCAAATCGCATTCTCCAAACCTGTTCTGAAATTTGGACTATTTCCCTTTCGTGCTAAAAAAGCTTAATCAACAAATTTGGTTGGGTAATGTTTTGTTTTTCTCTTTCAGAGTGTTAAGAAAGCCTCTCTTACTGAATCAAGGCAGGAAGGAATACTAAGCATAAAACAAGGGATAAAATAATCACATGTGGTCTCATTTTTAAAAGTAGCTGGGGATTAATAATCTCCCTGCTAAATAGTTATACACCAGAATGAATTAGCATGAATACAGTAGAATCATGGTGAATGCTGATGACAAAGGGCAGTTTGGGATTTTTTTTTTTGAACCTAATCTATTCCAAAAGTAGCAAAAACTTTTAAAATCTCCAAATGTGGCCCTTATGTGCAATTGTTATTGATAAGACACTTGGATAGTGTTCAAATGCGACACAAAAGCCTGAAAGTGTGAGCAGTACAGAGGCATAAAATAATAGTTTTTGTATCTAGCCCTTAATATGTTTCCAAATAAGACATAAGATCGAGTAATTTATTTCATTGCATGGTTTACTTGTGATTGAAACACAGTAAAGAATAGATTAAAGGCATAGTCCCAGGCATAAACTTAAAAGGTAAAAAATCATTACATTTTAGAGGAACATATATAAAAATGCCAATGTGAACCGTGAAGAAAGTGAAAGTGTTAGCTCAAAGTCTTAAATCTGAGTTAGACTTGGTGTTCCCAACTCCCCTTTAAGGGAATGAGATGTCTGAATTTAATTAGGAAGCTGATTTTTTAAGATTAAAGTTGTGAGAAAGTTAAAAGGTTGGATCATGCAAAAATAAAAATGACTCTGAGGATCTTAAGGAATTTGAACCGGTAAACTCAGATTTTATTTCCTGCCAACTGTTTGTGGGAGGATTAAGAGATGTACAGGAATTATTAGTTTTAGATTTAAAAAAAAACAGCATTTTATAAAGCAATTAATTTTTCATTAGTTTCACATAATTTTGGCAAAAAAATCGTTTTGTTCCAATAAAGCTATTGCATTTCAAGAGGTTTACTCTAAAATATAGCCATTAACTTTGTATTAATTTAACCAAATTTATAACAGGCTAAACTACTGGCAGGAAAGAAGTAATAGTTTTTTTACAGAATATATTAGAATTAAAAGGCAACAATTAAGATGAAAAATATTTTTAAAAACAGGCTGTAAAACTTCTAAATTTCTACATATGGTTATGCATTTATTTCAAAGACATTCTCCTATAATGTTTCTTAGGCCTATGAAATGAATTCTATGAAGTTCACCGTAAGTTTTTGCACTTGAGAATATCCGATATCATTATTTTTAGTACAATAAATTCATGTTATAATAAATAAAATATATTTTAAAGATTTTTTTTTAAAAAAAAGGTGTTAGCAGTGAAACTATTCACACAGACATAAATTACCCTTCCCAATGCTAAAACTACCTTTACAGTATCCACAAAATTCCACTCAGCTGGCCTATTTACCCAGACTGATTGAGCTTCTGCACCTCCAGTTTAAATTTTCAGTCCTCATCAGAATGACAAAGAAGTCTAGTAAAGTCATGGTCTTAAAGTCAGAGACCTCAGAGTTTTAGGTGGAGAACATTTCTTCTCTGTTTACCTCCAAATAGGCCTCAATGGATAGCACGTTCTATGTCCATCATCAACCTGTCCCAGCTCAGAACTACCTCTCTCCAGCTCACTGCAATGTCCTCTTACTAACTCCCTCAATCCCATTTGTGTCGCATTTTCCATACTGTGAACATGAAAGACTTGGTTAAAATGTAAATCAGGCCTTGTCACTCCTAAATTGGAAGCCCTCCATTGGTTTTCCTCGCACTTAAAGAAATTGTGCTGCTTACCTTAGCCTACAGAATCCCTGGCTTTTGTTTCTCTCCTCTGAGGAACACTCCCTGACAGTCATTTCAGCTCAACCCTGGGAGGTTTACCTTAAATGTTCTGCAGCCACTCCTACCTCAGTCATAATACACCAGGAACCAGGTCCATGCTGAATTCCTAGTTACTATCACTTTGATGATAATAAATTTGTCCCAACTTGTTCTTCCAATGACTTTCTACCCGTTCAGTTTTTAGATTCACTGCTTGGTTTTGCACCTCTCTTTGCCCTTTGGACCAGGCACCCAATACACTCTTTCATATAGGATCCTGGCTCCCTCTCCACTACTGCCTTGTCACAGCCACACTCCCTGGTTCAGAGCAGGCCCACAATGAGCCCTGTTCATATCGGTGGTACATTTGCCTAAGTTATACTAGCCCCTTGTGAGTCCAGGGAAGTATCATATTATCTACCACAAGCCTATTCTTTAATGATTGTGTGGGTACTCATATTGCCTCCCTCAACAAATCATTAGGTCTTTGAAGGTAAGTAATGTGCTTTTTTTTAGATCATGTTGGTGGAGTGTCGAGGATTTAGCAGATGTCATATCTAGCCTGGGCTCAGCTCAGAACATGGTGGGACCTCACAATTAGCTGGCTCAGAAAAGAGCATTAAGACAGGAACTAGTAGAAACCACACTACAAGGAAGACAGATCATTCACTCATTCATTCAATATTCTTCTATATCCTAATAGCTATGCTAAGTGATGCAGAGAGAACTGAATAAAACATAGCTACTGATTTTATTTCTTTCTAAATTCTTGGTGTCTCATAATCATACACCTGGTAAATGCGCGCACGCGCGCACACTTTTTGCTTTTCTTCTCAGAATCATTAAGTTTGCCTAAGAAGAATAGTGAGTCATTGTGTATTTAGAAAAACCCAAGAGATAAAAATGAAAACCAGTGAAAACTAATAATAGAATTCAATTTAGTGGTAGATTATTGGATATATGTAGAAAAACCCATTAATTTCCTATATGTAAACAATAATCAAGTCAAAATTATTCCCATTTGCAATACCACTGAAAAGTATAAAATAGCTAATAATAAGTCTAACAAGAAATATGTATAAAGAAAACTCTTAACTTAGGGGGCATATGAAAGAAGCAGTATACTTTGAGAGGAATACAATGTGGTTTTTTTTATCAGGAAATTTATTACATAAGGTATCAATGGGCCCCCAAATGATTTTGAAATATGTAATATCAATTAAAAGCCTCAAAAATTTGTTGGAATGAGGCACAATTATGTTCTTATGAAAGGATAAATGAGGATGAACACAAAAAAAATGAAAAAATAATTGTGTTGTCTATTGCTGCATAAAAATTATCCCCAAATTAAGAAGCATAAAAGAACAAACTTGTTATTTCAGTTTCTTTGAATCAGGAATCCAAGCTTGATTTAGCTGGGTGCCTCTGACTCAAGTTTTCTCACAACACTAAAGTCAAAGTATCAGCTGGGGCTCTGATATCATCTAAATGTTCAGCTGGAATAGGATCGACTTCCACATTGGCATTTGTAGTCCTTGGTACAATTCAGCTCCTCTGACTTGCTGGACTGAGGGCCTTGGTTCCTCACTGGCTGTTCTCAGAACTGAGACCTCCCTCAGTTCTTGGCCACATGATCCTGGCCATAGGGCAGCTCACAATAAGGCAACTGGCTTCAAAGCAAGTGCGAAAATAAGAAAGCTTATCCAAGACAAAAGCCACACATCAGAAGTGACATGCCATTACTTTTACTACATTTTATTCACTAGAGTCATTAAATCCAATCAGTACTTAAGGGAAGGATATGCATGCCCAAGGACATGAACTTGAGGAGGCAGGGTTCATAGGATGCCATCTCAGAGACTGCCTATCCCCATAACTAAAGAGAATTTATGCTGCCACTATTAGAACATACCATGAAGCTATAATAATTAAAACAGCATGTAACTGATGGCAGAATAGATATTATTCAATAGAGATAATAGAAACCCTAAAACAAATGTAAGTATATATAGGCATTTAGTACATTAAAATAGTGATCTTTAAATCAATGAGAAAAGAGTAGATGATTAATTAAGTTGTGCTGGGAAAATTTGTTATCCATTTTGAAAAAATATATATATTGACTCTTTAACACACTTAATTATCAAAATAAGTTCCATGTATTCATAGTTAAATATATATATTTATATATATTTAAACACACACACACACCAGAGGACTGGTGCACAAATTTGTGCACCTTGAAAGGAACTGTGGGCCACGAGGCTGCAGTGGGCACAGGGGCAGGTCTCAGCCCATTTTCCATGCCCCTGCCCAATCCTTCCCACAGCAGCCCCACTCCCACTGCTGCTGCTCCCATGTGCTGACGGCACCAACCCCACTTGTACCTGCTGACTGCACAAAGTGACTGGGGCCAGTGCCAGCAGCAGGTGTAAGTGGGGCCAGGGCTTTCAGCAGGTGCGAGGGGCAGCTGTTGTCCCAATCACCCCTCAGGAGCAGGGGAATGTCGAGAAGCCCTCAGGGGTGATCAGGGCTGGCAGCTAGCAGCCGCTGCTTGCACTTGCTGACAGAGCCAAATGACTTGCTGACAGGACCAGAGCTGGCACCAGCAGTGGGTACGAATGGCAGCTGCCAGCCCTAATCCCCCCTCAGAAGCAGGGTGAGGTGGAGAAGTCCTGAGGGGCAATTGGGGCTAGCAGCCACCGCTTGCACCCGCTGACAGTGCCATGCAATTGGGTGCCAGCAGTGGGTGTGAGCAGTGGCTCTGGCACCAGGAGTGGGTGCGAGTGGGGCCAGCAACAACATAGGTGTGAGTGCTGAGAGAGACCACAGCACACAGGAGCAAAGAATTTTCAATAACTACCAGAGGGTCATCCAGATGACAGTGACTGGAGCCATATCTTGGTCTGGCGCACCTGCTCACCTGCTCCACCATCCCACCGTGGCCAGTACCTGCCATGCTCTGTTCTCTGCTACCTGCTGCTGATGCCCACCATATTCCATGCATGTTCCCTAATGGTCAGTGCCCATCATAGTGACCATTGTTTGGTTGTTCAGTTGTTCTACCATTCAGTCTATTTGCATATTAGCCCTTTATTATATAGAATTACATTTGAGGAGGGAATTAAATGAATCTTTAATTTTATCAGCAACATTTTATCTTAAGCTGAGTTGGGATACAGATATTTGTTATATAATAGCAAAACTTAGCTCACCACACATCAAGCATGGTTATAAGTACTATACATATGTTCATTTACATAAACTTCACAGAACTATCTTATAAAGAGAGTCCTATTATTTTCTCCATTTTAACATAAGCAAACTAAGACACAAAAATCACACAGCTTGAAGATTCATGCCCACTGTATTAGTCATCTATTGCTACATATCAAATTACCTTCAAACTTAGCAGTCTTACAAGCATTTATTATCTCTTACAAATTCTGAGAATCAGAAATCCTGGAGCAGTTCAGCTGGGGCTCTCTGCCTCTGGGTCTGTCATGATAATGCAGCCAATGCATCACCTGAGGCTATAGTCATCTGAAGGTTGGGTCTGGACAATCCCCTTAAATCTTACTCAGGTAGCTGATGACCTAAAGTTTCCATTGGCTTATTCTTTGACTTCTGGTGAAGGCCTCAGTTCCTCATCTGGGGGACCTTTTCTTAGAGTTGATCTAATGTACTCAGGGCATGGTAGTTAATTCCCCCCAGAGAAGGGAAGAGAATGAAATGAGGGAGAAAGAGATAGAGATAGAGATAGAGATAGAGATAGAGATAGAGATAGAGATAGAGATAGAGATAGAGATGGAGACAGAGAGGAGACGGAGATGGAGATAGAGAAGCCCCAATGTCTTTAATGACTTACCGTAGGAAGGCATAATCCATCATTTCTATAATATGTACTTATTAAAATTGAGACACTAAGTTCAGCCCATACTCAAGGGGAGGGGAATTAGGCTCCACCTTTTGAAGGCAGGAGTGTCCAAGAATTTGTGGAGTTATTTTATTTTATTTTATTTTTATTTTTATTTTTTTTTTTTTTTGTGGAGTTATTTTAAAACTGGATCCAGGAAATCAGGCTCAGAAGTCTGTGCTCCAGCCGAAACCAGTTTGGCTCAGTGGATAGAGCGTCGGACTGTGGACTGAAGGGTCCCAGGTTTGATTCCAGTCAAGGGCATGTACCTTGGCTGCGGGCACATCCCCAGTAGGGGGTGTGCAAGAGGCAGCTGATTGATGTTTCTGACTTTCTATCCCTCTCCCTTCCGCTCTGTAAAAAAATCAATAAAATATATTTTTTAAAAAAGAAGAAGAAGAAGTATGTGCTCTGAGGGCATGTGCTGGGGGGTAAGGGAGGCTGGAAGGGAATTCAATGGGAGGGGGAGAAAAAGGAAACATATGTACTATGATTTGTAATACTTTAAAGAATAAAATAAATAAATAAATAGATAAATAGATAAATAAATAAATAAGTCTGTGCTCTTAACCAGTACATACACTGCCTCTCTTAAATTATTCTTCATACCAATTTTTATGTGTGGAATATTTCACAATAATTTAAAGGTTAAATATAAAAATTAAAACCATTAAATGGATTATAGGCAAGTATTTTTAAAATTTTAGGATAGGTTAATGATTTCTAAGCATGACACCCACAGTAGAAGCCCACCCCCCAAAAAAAGACTGAAAGGTATAGAAGTAAAAATGTCTAAATATCAAAATCACCATTAGCAAAGTTAAAAGGCAAATAGAAAAAGTGGTAAAAATAATGGCCACGAATATGACAGATGAAGAGTTCCTCTCCTCAATCAAAGGGTGCTGTAAAATCACTAAGAAAAAAATACATTAATAGAATAAGACATTGGCCCTAACCGATCTGGCTCAGTGGATAGAGCATCAGCCTGCAGACTGAAAGGTCCAAGGTTAGATTCCAATCAAGGGCATGTACCTTGGTTGCAGGCACATCCCCAATGGGGAGTGTGCAGGAGGCAGCTGATCAATGTTTCTCTCTCATTGATGTTTCTAACTCTTTATCCCTTTCCCTTTCTCTCTATAAAAAATCAATAAAATATATTTTTAAAAGATGAAATCTGTACTATAACATTAGGAAAGATTGAAAAAATTATAGTATCTTTAAGATTTGGAGAAAAAGGAAATTTTATATGTTCACAGGTGCATAAATTGGTAGAAATTCTGCAAGAAAAATTTTAATATTTATCAAAAACCTTAAGGAGTAGTATGCCCTTGACATAACAGCTATATTTCTACAATTCATCTTAAGAAATAATTGGACAAAAATGTATGTAGAGATGCTCATCACAGCACTTTATATTATAAAAAAAAACCTGCAACAACTTAAATGTCCAAAAACTGAAGCTTTTGTTACATAAATCATGGTACAGTGGTTAATGATAGAATACAATGTCATTTTATAAGTATGTTTACAGACATGGAGGAAATTCATAAAGTTAAACGAATGACATTTAAAGTCACATAAAAGTGATATAATTTTTGATAGAAACATGTTAAGCTGTATTGCGTAGACCATATGTTACTAGTGCTAAAATGTTATACGGAGCAAAATGTTAGTAGTGTTAGCTTTAGATGAAGCAAGTTGGGTTATTTTTATTTTCATCTGTTTATTCCTGTTTTAAAAATTCTACCTATGAAATAGGTCCAAATCATAAATTTAAAGTTATTTCTTCAATGACCCCTCAGTCTTTCTCCTTTGTCCCTCACTAAGTAACTAAAAGATAGGAGAGGCTGGAACCTGTTATCATCATTTAGTAGTCATTAACTCCCTCACCCCTAGCACAACCTTTGTAATTTGCATAATAAAGAAAGGAGTCTGAATTTCCCGGCCCAGAGATCTGCAACCACTTTAATAAGCCTACTAGAGTTCTGCTTTTAGGCAAGAACTTTAAGCAGCATATTCAAAATGATGTTTATATTTAGAGCAAGTGATCAAAAACATACATGAGTGTGAGTCTGTGTTGCACACCTAAACACCTCACAGTAGCTTTGTCAATGTAGTCTACCACTTCTCAAAACTGCACCGTTGTCATTTACCTCTATCATTTTAGAGATGGTTGAAAGTTTAACTTTGAATAAAAACAATTCTTACACTGCACACACAGGTCTATAATTAACAATTAATCACTCATATTGAAAGATAATCAGAGCCAAATAGACAATCCTCTTATTACTCCTATGCTCTAATGGATTAATGTTTTTAATTAAATTAGTCAAACTCTGGCAAACTTTCTATCAGGAAAAACAAAGTCCAAGAAAACAGGTAACTAATTTTTTATCTAAAAAGAGAAACTCATATTGAGGTCAACATTTTTAGAAGCCAAAAACAACTACCTAAATTGCATAATAATAATAATAATAAATCGTTTTAAAAAGCAATGACAAACATAAAGTCACCACTCACTTTTTTAAAAAAACAATAGAGTATTCCTGCATTTTAAAAGCAAGAATGAATTTGCAATACAATGGGTAACTTCTAAGAGGTAGAAATTCTAAGTTTGAATTGTTAAGAAGGAATAAGTGGTTTTCCTCTTTCTTAACTAATAAAATCTCACAAACTCCTTTATTCCTTTTAGGCCACACATAGCAAATCAAACCAATATAAACTTACAAAGCTTTAAAAACTATTTGATTACTTCATTTGGGAAAATTTTTATGAGTAACTTGCGACTATTTTTCTGAATGATTATTGATTATCTTTGGAAAAGAAATATTGGTTGATGGTACTTGTCCATTTAGAACATGAAGAAAAGGTTGTGGAGCTATCAATTCCCACTGAGAGCCAACTCCTTTGATAGTATTAAATAAATAATAAGAATAAAGTTATAATATCCAATATCTGATTCAGCACCTGGCTTAATGAGGTAATGTTAAGTGCTTTGAAATCCTCAGAGAGTAAAAAGAACATAACATCATTCTATTATTAGAGATTAATATTTCAACTTTTCATTTTATTTTAATATTTTCACATTGATCTCTTTTGCAATGCTTAGCTATATTTGATGAAACAAGATAATATAGATAAGATAGAAATAAGCAAAAATTCTAAGGGACCTAGAAATATTTGGGGTGGTCCTTTCTATCAATGATGTTTAATGAACTAAAGTTTATTGAATTTAGAATGGCATTAAACTAATACTTAAAAGAGGCATCTGTTACATAGTAGAAACAAGCTAAGAATCAGATTAGAGTTCTTTGATTCCAGTTCTTTTACCACTATCTGTGGGACTGCTGGCTGATCCACCTTTTAAATAGGTGACTAATAACACCATCTCCAGCTACAATATTCTTTGAGCACATTGAATCCGAGTTGAGAAAGACCTGTACCTGAAAGTGATACTGAATTTTTGGACTGGAACCCGATTCTTTGTCTGCCAGGGTCAAAGAATGAATCTACGGACAGAGGGTAGTATAGCAAAGGTGGAGATTTATTGAAGAACAAGTACAAATTTCCATGTAGGGAGGAGGAAGAGTCCCACAGAATGGACTCCCAAGTGAGGAGAGGGAAAGGGTCCTACTGAGTTCCGTTTCTCTATGGCTTATAAAGTCTGCATATTCTGGTGGCTTGATATCCCCTCTGATTGGTCAATATTCCCTTAGACTGGTTACTATAGTGATTCCTGAGGTCCTCCTCCCTCATTGTCCTCCTACTCCTTCTGGGCTTTCTTCTTCCTTCTTTATTTTGTAAATATAGACCTTTCTTGGCTATTTCCAGTTCCCTTATCTTATAAAGATGTAACTGCACCTGGCTTCCTTGTGTTATGGAAATGTACCTTCTCCCAGTCTGTAGCCCTGTGTTTTTCCATGGACCCCAATTCTAAAAATTCCCTAAGCCTGCCTATATTCCCCTGAAGTTCTTGTTTCAAAAGTGTCTAATTAGGGTGGTTTGTGCTTCAATATGGGGGTGCTTCCTTAGGAATCCTAACCTAAGGACCTTCAGTCTATGAGAACTCCAAGATCATAGATTGACATAACCAAGTCCCCCCCCCCCCCCCCCAAGGAAATCAAAACTTTCACCTTTAGCTCTAGCTGGTTTGACTCAGTGGATAGAGCATCGCCTGCAGACTGAAGGGTCCTGGGTTGGATTCCAGTCAAGACACATACCCCCGTAGGAGGTGTGCAGGAGGCAGCTGATAGATGATTCTCTTTCATCATTAATGTTTCTATCTTTGCTCTCTCTTTCCCTCTCTAAAATCAATAAAAATATAGTTTTAAAAAACACAAGAATGATTACCTTCAATTATTAATTCACCTTGACTAATCACATCATTTGTTTAAATTACTTTTAAAATCAAACCAGCAATTTGGTCTAGAGTTTATCCATCGTGAGTCAAAGATGTACTAAATTCCCTAGGTTTTAAGATATGTGAGAAATCAAAATAAACAAAAGGTTTTCCGTAATTATTTAGCCTAATCCTCCCTTTTCAATATCATCAAAAATTCATGTCACAAAACTAAGCTGAAGACTTTAAAACATTCGGTTACAATTTCACTCTTGGAAGTTCCCACTCCCTTGAGATGAAAACACTGAGGACCCTTTTTTTGAGATTTTGGTACTAGACAAAGCTTTGCCTCCCCTGAGAGGTAAGTACACTTTCTCCTTTCCGGTGGCTGAGTTGTAATTTATCAACCTCTTACCCAGCCTGACAAGAAGCTTAGACTTAGGGTTGAAACTCAATCACAGCAACCGCATGAACAATTACACTTAGAATATTTTTCTTGTCCTTTTTTCTATATCCTGTTTTTTAAAAAAATTTTTATTAACCTTCTTGCTAAGTCATTTTTTATGTCACTGATAAGCTTTTTTCAAGAGATAAAGAATAAGTACAGCCAAAACCAGTTTGACTCAGTGGATAGAGCATTGGCCTGCGGACTGAAAGGTCCCAGGTTCCATTCCAGTCAAGGGCATGTACCTTGGTTGCGAGTACATCCCCGTAGGAGGTGTGCAAGAGGCAGCTGATCAATGTTTCTCTCTCATTGATTTCCTGACTTTCTATGCCTCTCCCTTCCTCTCTGTAAAAAATCAATAAAAAATATATTTAAAAAAGAATAAGCACAATTGTAAAATGACCCTAAAATATAAATATTAGTTTATTTCCAAAGAACATCCTTTATCTCTATATAGTAATATTAAAATTAAAAGCCAATTTATTTTGGAGTGAACAGCATGATATCAGCAAAATTTAGACAAGTAATTTGTTTATTAGATGCTTCATTAAGTGTCTCAATCCATTTTGCTTTATTAAACTCTTGGGGAAAATTGAGACTTCTTTAAACACTTAAAGTGCTCAATTAAATTAAATATTTTGTAAAAATACTTAAAACTAATTTTTAGGTAAAAGCCTACCTTCAAAGTAAAAACAAAACTTTTTAGAACCATAGGCTCTGTGGGAGTATCTAGGGGAGTATTAGCTGATAGATCCTCCCTTCCCCCAACTGATGGACAGAGTATGACATAACCTGCACCTGTGGCCTGGACATTCCTGAGCACCTAACCAGGGACCTTATATGGACTATACATTGAACCACCAATCAGCACCTGTCAAATATCCTAAGCTCTCGATTCCTAAGTATTTAAGTTCCAGTCATGTGCCTTATATGAAGCCACCAATCAGCACGTGCCCCCATCCCTTTCCATTCCTCTCCTCAAAAGGCATGTTCACCTCTGCGTGTGTTGCTCTCTCCCTTTGCGAGACAGCCTGGCAGGGTTCCTTCTCCTCTAATAAAGCCTGTAGTCCTTGTTTTCAGTCCTCTATCTCATCTTTCATTAACTGCTCTAATAAATCCAAAGTGTGTAAAGACTCAAAACATCTGAAGTTTATTTTTCCTGGTTAGCAGGAAAAACACATAGGTTGTGCTTCAGGTGACCTGGGTTCCTCCCATTTTTGCAAGCTTCGCCACCCGCTAGGGTATCCAGTTGGCAGAAAGGAAAGAGAGCACAAAACATTGGATTGAAAACAACATAATACTCCTATCCTCATTCCATTGGTGAAGACCAGTCAGGTGGCCAGATCTAGAGGTAATACAAGGAATAGAGGCAGGGCATTAGGACTAGGAAATGTAGTTCATGCCTGAATAGCCAACTTTCCAGTAATAACTCCATATAATGGAAAGGGGGCATGTAAAGTTTCGTGGGCAGCTTGCTCTGCCTGCTACAGGTTCATGCCTTTCCATCCTTTGTGTCAAAACTCTCCATTCTCTATGCAATAGCAAACATTCAAAGACAAAGGAATAATTTGGCCCCATAACTTATTCCATGTCAGACTGGGGTGCAGGGAGAGAAGAGCTGTGGTAGAAGGCAGCTGAATAGAACCAGAAAATCACACCAAAGGCTGAAGAGGTAAGTAGACACCAGTCCTGAGGTCATAAATGAACATCTTTCTTCTGTGTTGTTGAGTTTATGGAAACCAAATAAACGAGATAGTCCAGGACAGACTCAGTCTCATTTTCTTGTCTTCAGTGAAGGTTCTTTGTTTAACGTGTTACGAAATATCATATCCCTGAAAGATTTTTCTTAGTAAAAAAATTACAAGTCAGAAAATTTACTTTGTCAAGCCAAATGTCCTGAAGTTTATTCAGGAAATACAGTTATTACCTGGGTTATGGGTTTAGCTCAGCCATTAAATAGTTGTGTGACTTTAAACAACCTACTTCATTCACCTCTGTGGCTTTCAGAATTCTTTTTTAAAAATATATATATTTGTGTAGGAAATATATATATATATATATATATATATATATATATATATATATACAAGGGATTCAGCCAGATGGTAGCTAATATTCAACTAAGATCCAAGTTGAAAAACTCTGCAATCTGAGTTTTTAAAACTCTGCAATATAAAGCCAATCCAACTTGAACATATTTTTAACTTAATATATTCTGGCATCAACAGTAAATCAAGTTATTGTAATAAATGCATCCATTGACTGGATTTTGAACAAGAAATGGTTTGTTAAATCCAAATATTGCCTACAGTGGGGGCTATTCTCTCCATATACAGACAACACTTAACAAAATGCCTAATCTGATATTGGAAATAGAGTCTTGATAAGTATTTACCTCTTTATAACCATGAATGACATTGCCTTTAACTGAATGACATGAAACTTCATACACAGCTTCTTGACCTAGTTATCTGAAAAGAAATCACACTGAAGTTAATTAATTAAAATGTGTTATAAACATAAATACCAGTCTTCACCCATTAGGTGCTTCCTGGGTCAGTCAGAATAGCCTTCGATAACAGCTGAGTGCCTGGGTTAGTGAACTAATCATAATCTGGTTACTCATTGGGGTAACTCTGCTTTCCTTAAGCAGTGCCCCAGGCCAGGGAGATGCTGCCAGAAAGTGAGCCATTTCCTCCCACTCTCCTCCCTGCACCACTTAGAGAGTCCAGGACTGGGGAACTGTCCTGTCACCTCTCCCATGTCCAAGTTCAGTATTCATCATGCCTCCCCAGCAAGTATCCTCACGCTGCCTAACTCAACATCTAACTCTCAATTGAAGAACAAAGTAGCACTATCTTTGGCTTTATTTGCTTTGCAAACCTCACTAAAGAAACTTTGGTGCACAGTTTCAGAAACTGGTAGGCATCACAATAGAGGAAGCAGTCAGTTCTACCTCGGTGGAGTGTCAGGGGGAAAGGATTCATAAATAAGATTGGCACTTGAGTTCTTCCCGTAAGCGGCCCGAGTTGGCCTCTGAAAATAGTTTGCTATTCATTTGACACAGAAAGCCCCACAAAATCATGCAAATCAAGAGGTTCAAACTTTGTGTTCACTTTAAGAACGCTTGAAACTGCTATTAAGGGTATTCATATCCAAAAGCCACCAAGTATCTGAAGGATGTCACTTGAGAGAAACAGTGTGTGCCATTCTGCCGTTACAATGATGGAGGTGGTAGGTGTCCTTCAGGCCAAACAGTGGGGCTGGACACAAGGTTGGTGGGCCAATAAAAGAGTGCTGACAATTTTCTGCACATGCTTAAAAATGCAGAGAGTAATGATGAACTTATGGGTTTAGATGTAGATTCTCCTGTCATTGAACACTTCAGGTGAACAAACTTCCCAAGATGTAGCTCAGAACTTACCCACTCATGAGCTCTCCCTGCCAGACGGAGATGATCCCGTTGACAAAGAGCAGATTGTTCCCAAACCAGAAGAGGAGGCTTCACAGAAGGAAAAAGTATCCTAGAAGAAACTAAAACAAAAATTTACAGCCCTGGAATAAATTCAGCATGAAATATATGCAAGGTAAAGGGAAAAAAAAAAAGATGACAGTTGAGAAGCTCTTTGAAGACAGGAGGGACAATGAGATTGACAAGGAGGGATACTCTTTCTAAAATGCATAGACTAGAGAAATAAACCCAAACTAGGTCATGGAGGACCTAGTACAAGGGGCTAGAGTTTGAACTTCGTCTTATGAATAATGGAAAATCCCTGAAGGATTTTGAGCATGAAGGTAACACGATAAAATTGCATTTTACTAAGATTGTTATTCCGGCAACGAAGGATGGAAACAAGGGTCTAATCAGGAGATGGCTGTGGTCGTTATCCCAATCTCAGTTTAGCACATTGGCTAGGATGAAGTTCCAGGCCAGAAAACCACCCGGCAATACACCAGCCCTCAGGCAGGTTCACAAGCCACAGACAAATGCCTCTAATCTAAACATAGATGCTTCTAGGCAAAAATGTTAGCTCAAGTTGCATTAATGAAATAGGTAGAGCTAGATAAAAATGCCTTCCTTCTTATTGATTACTTTCAGTTACCTGGGATGGTCTTTTGCCAGACACGCCTTATAATTTAGATCAGTATTTATCTGTGGGGAAGAACCAGGTTTGTGTTCTCTTTTTCCAGTTGGTAGCAGACTGGCACTTTTGTCAAATAGCAATCATGATAAATCACTAGGAAAATGAAATGACACAGCAAAGAATACAAGACACATGCCCCTTTCTCTAATTTTGTTGAACAAATGTAAAATAACTCCATCAGATTGCTATCAGAGTTTCTGAATGCTTACTCTCAGTTTCTTCCACAAACTAGCAAGAATTTGCAGACCACACAATGATTAGCACTGGTCCAGATGGGCATAGCAAGAGGTGTGGGAGCACAAGGAAATGGATAGCCTCCAAGGGGAGCCCAGACTCCCCTCATTTAATCTCCCCAAAGACACTGAATGATAATAGTACTAAAGCCATTAGGCAGAAGTGGGCAGACACAAAGTCCAGCTTTGTATCATGAAACAATTTAAACAAAGCAGCATTTTTATTAGATTTGGGTTTTGGGGGGTGTTTCCCTCCTACATAACTTTGCTTTTAGCAACCACTGAGACCAATATTTAAACACGTTAGCACTGATGAGCAATGCCAGCAAAATATAATCAAACAAAGTGACTAAATTAATAATTTATACACTAACAACTATGTGAAAATATAAGGCACGAGGAATTAAATTAGAAAAAAAAGTGTAATCCAAATTAGAGTGCGTTTCAATTAAATTAGATTCCCCAGCAGTGCTGTAAGTTTAGTTAAAGCCCAAAGCACTGCAGTGACCTTAGTTAGCATCACTAAGGGTAACTTGACTTGGAGCATATCTGGTATATTTGAAGCACTTTATAAATACTTATGTAGCTGTTTTGCTTAAACTTAAATGGTAATAAGACTCTTCCCAGACTTCTCTTTATAATGCCATAATAACAGTATTTTATTGAACATTGGTTATGCTTCAGAGACATTAATTCCTTAAATATACCCTGACAAACCTGCAAGATAAGAACACTATTCTCCCATTTTAAATATTTTTTAATATATTTTATTGATTTTTTACAGAGCGGAAGGGAGAGAGATAGAAAGTCAGAAACATCGATGAGAGAGAAACACCGATCAGCTGCCTCTTGCACGCCCCCTACTGGGGGTGTGCCCGCAGCCAAGGTACATGCCCTTGAGCTGAATCAAACCCGGGACCTTTCAGTCCGCAGTCCAACACTCTATCCATTGAGCCAAATCGGTTTCGGCTATTCTCCCATTTTAAAGATGAGAACATTGAGGTGCAAAGAAAGTACATACCTAATGAGAGTTGAAACCCAGATCTCTCTGATGCCAAAGCCTGTCTTTCTGGACAATATGCTCTACAGTACTCTGCCTGAATCATCAGCTTTCATAGAGCTTTGACCCAGAACTGGAGACTGCCTGGCTGGAATCGAGTTTTCATATTTGAATGGGAAGGAAATATACTTGTCCTTGACCTTCACTCAGTAGTAGTATCCTTAGCCATGTGGTTCTACCTAGGGAAGACCTTTCTGCAACTGTCAGTCTTTAAAAAAAAAAAAACTTTTTATTTTGTAATAACTTTATACTAATAGCAAAGTTACAAAAATAGTATAGAGAGTCCCCATAGAGCCTTTACCTAGTTGCCCCTAATGTTAACATTTTATATAGCCACTAGAGACCTGGTGCAGAACATTTGTGCACTGAGGTGGGGGTGCAGGGGTCCCTCAGCCTGGCCTGTGCCCTCTCACAGTCCCGAGCTATCAGTTGATTTGCATATTAGGGTTTTATTACATAGGATAGTACCATTAGTGAGACCAGGAAATTAACATGGTTACAATGCTGCTAATTAAGCTACAGACCTTAATTGACTTTTGTCACCTTGCCCATTCGTGCCATGTTTCTTGTTTCAGACCCAGTCCAGGATTCCTCTTTGCAATTAACTTGTATCCCTCCTCAGTTTCCTCCAATCTGTCACAGTCTTCCATCTCTGTTCTTCATAATCCTGACACTTTTGAAGAGTACTGGTCAGTTATATTGACATGTCCCTCAATTTGGATATGCTGGATGTTTTGTCATGAAATTTTAAAGGTCAGGATTTGGGAGGAAGAACACCACAGAGGTGTTTTATGTCAGAGGTTACATGACAATGTGTCTATTAGCCTTGATCACTTGATTTAAGGCGCTATCAGGTGTCTCCATGGTAAAGTTACTATTTTTTCACCGTCTAATTAATAAATGTTTATTTGGAGGGAGAGGAGATACTTTGAGAACATCCTGCCAGCTTTCCTAGTTTGGACATACCAGCCTATTAATTTAGGCTGGTATGTATGACATGGACTTCCGAGTCCTGTTTTGTGTAACTATTCGGAAGAGGAAGGTTGGGGTGGATGATCAGAGAACAAACTTACTCTTCACTGAGAAGGAAGAAAGGCCTCCATGGGACAGGGTGAGGATCAGATAGGCAAAGTGAGACTGTTCAATAGAGAAGAAATGAAGCCTTACAGAACCCCGAAAAAAAGACTAGGAAGTGTCCCTCATTCTAGTGTTCATTATTCCCTTATGTATTTAGTAATTTAATCTCTACTCATCCTCAAATTTTAGCAAGACACATGGCTTTCCAACTTGAAACTGCATTTCCCAGCTAGATGTGACTAAGTTCTCAACAATGGCAGAAAGTCTGGGTGCCCTTCATTAGAAGGATGGTTCTTGCCCTTGTGCTCTCTACTCTCTCTCTTTGACCTTGACCTTAGACTTCTTATTCATTTTATATCATGAACTGGTTTGACATGCTAGCGGAGACCTTAACAGAATAATGTTTTAAATACATCAAGATACATAGGTTTAGAAATCAACCATACTAACATTATAAAAAATATGAAGGAAACCAATCATAACAAAATATCATTATTAAATATTTAAAATAAATATATGATACATTATATACTTCTTTAGTGACATATTATATAACAAGATTTAACAAGAAGGCCTAATAATTCACATGGTTTTAAAGTGATGCCTATAAATGGTAGTTTGAAATAATTGCAGTAAATGTAATGTGATATAAAAATATCTGTCACTTCTCTTAGGGACAGAGTCACTAGTCCTAGTAATACTGCTATGATTTGTTGCCTATAATTGATGGAAATGCTACATTTATTTTTAAAGTAGATTCTATTTTTTAAAGAGTTTTTAAGTTCATAACCAAAAATGAGTAAAAGGTACAGAGATTTCCCTTATGCCCTCTGCCTCCACGTGTATAGCCTCCTCTACTTTCAACATCCTACACCGGCATGGTTCATTTGCTACAACTGATGAACCTATATTGAGACATTATAATCACCCAAAGTCCATATTTTGAATTAGAGCTCACTCTATGAGTTGTTAATTCTATGGGTTAAGACAAATGTATAATGACATGTCTCCATTACAATATTACACAGAGGAGTTTCATGGCCCTAAAAATCCTCTGTGCTCCACCTACTCAGCCCTCCCTTTCCCTGCCCCCCTGGAAACCACTGGTCTTTTTACTGTCTCCATAGTTTTGCCTTTTTGAGCATATCATATAGTTAGAACAATACAGTATATAGCCTTTTCAAGTCAGCTTCTTTTACTTAGTAATATGTATGTAAAGTTTCTCCATGTATTTTCATGGCTTGATGGCTCATTTCTATTTAGCACTGATTAATATTCTATAGTCTTTATATACAACTAGAGGCCCAGTGCACAAAATTCGTGCTGGGGGCTTGGGGGGGGGGGGTGGCCCTCAGCCCAGCCTGCACCCTCTCCAATCTGGGACCCCTCGAGGAATATCTGACTGCCCGGTAAGATCGGACCTAAATGGGCAGTCGGACATCCTTCTCACAATCCAGGACTGCTAGCTCCAAACTGCATGCCTGCCTGCCTCCCTGATGTCCCCTAACTGCTTCTGCCTGCCAGCCTGATCACCCCCTAACCATTACCCTGCCAGCCTAATTGATGTCTAACTGCTCCCCTGCCAGGTTTTTGCCCCCAACTTCCCTCCTCTCCCAGCCTGGTCACTCCTAATTGCCCTCCCGTGCAGGCTTGATTGCCCTCAACTGCCCTCCCTTGCAGGCCTGGTCCCTTTCAACTGCCCTCCCCTGATGGCCCACAACTGCCCTCCCTTGCAGGCCTGGAACCTCCCACTGTCCTCCCCTGCTGGCCATCTTGTGGTGGCCATCTTGTGTCCACATGGGGGCAGGATCTTTGACTACATGGGGGCAGCCCTCTTGTGGGTTGGAGTGATGGTCAATCTGTGTATTACTCTCTTATTAAATAGGATAGAGGCCTGGTGCATGGGTGGGAACCGGTTGGTTTGTCCTGAAAGGTGTCCTGGATCAGGGTGGGGGTTCCCTTGGGGTGTGGGGTGGCCTGGGCAAAGGGACTATGGTGGTTTGCAGGCTGGCCACGCCCCCCAGCAACCCAAGTGGAGGCCCTGGGATGTGGAATTAATTTATGTTCTATAATTGAAACTTTGTAGCCTAGAGTGGAGGCCTAGGCTAGGACTATAGAAATTTGGCTTCCTCAATCACCCTGGCAACCCTGGCCTCTTTTCTCTCCAGCTCCATGGCTACGGCCGTTTCTGTTGGGATTATGTATCTTCTATAATTGAAACTTTGTAGCATTGAGTGGAGGCCTAGGTCTGCAACAGCAGGCAGAAAGCTTGGCTTCCTTTGTTGCTGGGGAAACCCAAGCCTCCCTCCTGCTCTCAGTGGTAGCAGCCATCTTGCTTGGGCTTTATTTGCATAATTTGCTCCTAATTGGCTGGTGGGTGTGGCTGTGGGGGTGGCTTGATAGGAGATATGGTCAATTTGCATATAACTCTTTTATTAGATAGGATAGTTTATCAATTCACTACTGAAGGACATCTTGGTTGCTTCTAAGATTACATAATTATGAGTAAAGCTTGGAAATGCTACATTTCTCTTAGAGATTATCTACTTAGGTTCATAGATATACTGAATTCTATCCATAAAACCCAGATTAGAAGATATTAGAGCAAAAAGATATAAGGCATCTGAGATCCAATTGTTCTGACTTACTCTCTATTGATATTTGGACTATTGCATAAAAAGAGAGAAGTTTCTATATTATTTGAACCAGATCATCATCCTTTTTCCTTATGTGTCTCTTAGTTACAATAGATAAGCTGCACTCCAACTCAGTAGTTCTCAAACTTTTTGGTCTGCAGAACTCTTTATAATGTTGAAAATTATTGAGAGCCTCAAACAGCTTTTAAATGGATTATATGTATCAATATTTAGCACATTAGAAATTAAAACAAATAAAATTTTAATTCATTAAAAATAACAATGATAAACATAAATAACATTTATTATGAAAAATAGTTGTTTTTTTTCCAACCCCCCAAAAAATTAGTGAGAAGAATAGGCATTGTTTTACATTTGTGAAAATCCCTTTAGTGTCTGGTTTAATAGAAGACAGCTGGATTCTCATTGCTTATTCTGTATTCAATATGTTTTGCTTTGTTGTGTTTTGGTTGAAATACATGAAGAAAATTCAGCCTCACACAGATATGTAGTTGTAAAATAAGGAATATTTTAATAGCAATTTCAGATCATTTTGAGTATTCTTTTTTATAGTATATTAAAACTCTACAAGTGGTAGTTTCTTAAAAGTTAGTTGTAACAGAATCTAAAACCATATCAATGAAATTTTTACTGTATTTCTGTTACATTAAAATACATTGTTCTATCTTGCATTTTGAATGGGTCTCTTACCCACCTACAATTTTATAACATTATGAATTGCTCATTTTAAAAATATTGATTCACTGAGTTATGCAGATCTTTTCAAGGTTGTTACACATCATTACACAATATTGAAACATTCCATTGGTTAACATCACCATAGATCTTATAGAGAAAAGTTCTAAGTATTGGGAGGTTGTCAAGCTCGGGTTGGTGGATACAAGTCCTCCAAAATTAGAGTTTTCACTTGAGAGCTCAAATGTTATCATTGGCAACAAGTGCTGTCCATTGTTTTCCTTGAAGTGACAGGCTCACTTACTTCATTTTTGAGGAAATGCCTGCCAACCATCATAGCTTGACTATTAGTCATTCTTTTAAGAAAAAAAGGAATTCTATAAAAAAAAAAGTGGCTAATTTATTTCACAGCTTCAACAACTGCAGAGGCAATTCTTTTTTTTAATCTTTATTGTTCAGTTTATTAATTACATTGTTCCCCCCTTTTTTCCTCCCTATAGCTCCCCTCCACCTGTTACCCATCCCACCCTCCACCCTCACCTCCCCACCACTGTCCTCTCCCAAAGGTGCATGGTTTTTGTCTAGACTCTTGCTGCACTTCCCACACCCCTTTTTTCCCCAAGAATTGTCAGTTCATTCCCTCTCTATGTCCATGATTCTGTTATATTCACCAGTTTATCCTGTTCATCAGATTATTAATTCACTTGATTTTTAGATTCATTTGTTGATAGATGTGTATTTGTTGTTCATAATTTATATTTTTACCTTTTTCTTCTTCCTCTTCTTATAAAATATCTTTCAGCAATTCATATAATATTGGTTTGGTGGTGGTGAACTTCTTTAGCTTTTTTTTTTAAAATATATTTTATTGGGGATTTTTTTTTACAGAGAGGAAGGGAGAGGGATAGAGAGTTTGAAACATCGATGAGAGAGAAATATTGGTTAGTTGCCTCTTGCACACTCCCTACTGGGGATGTGCCTGCAACCAAGATACATGCCCTTGACCAGAATCGAACCTGGGACCCTTCAGTCCACAGGCCCACGCTCTATCCATTGAGCGAAACCGGTTAGGGCTCCTTTAGCTTTTTCTTATCTGCGAAGCACTTTATCTGACCTTCAATTCTGAATGATAGCTTTGCTGGATAGAGTAATCTTGGTTGTAGATTCTTGCTATTCATCACTTTGAATATTTCTTGCCACTCCCATCTGGCCTGCATCGTTTCTATTGAGAAATCCGCTGACAATCGTATGGGTGCTCCCTTATAGGTAACTAACTGTTTTTCTCTTGCTGCTTTTAATATTCTCTCTTTGTCTTTTGCTCTTGGCATTTTAATTATGATGTGTCTTGGTGTGGTCCTCTTTAGATTCCTATATTTTGGGGTTCTGTGCACTTCTTGGGCTTTTAAGTCAATTTCTTTCACCAGGTAGGGGAAGTTTTCAGTCACTATTTCTTCAAGTAGGTTTTCATTATCTTGCTCTCTCTCTTTTTCTGGCATCCTTATAATTTGGATGTTGGTATGCTTTATGTTGTCCCAGAGGCCCCTTACACTATCTTCAATTATTTGGATTCTTTTGGCTTCTTGCTTTTCCAGCTGAGTGGATTTTGCTTCTTTGTATTTCAAATCTTTGACTTGATTCTTGCGGTCCTCTGGACTGCTTGTAGGTCTTTGTGTAATATTTTTTTTATTTTAGTCAGTGTATGCTTAATTTCTAGTTGGTCCTTTTTCATATCCTCGTAGGTTTCATTCATTTCCTCATAGGTCTTGTTCATTTCCTTGTAGTTCTCATTAAGTTCATGGGCCTTTTCTAGGAACCTCTTGAAAAACCTTATTACGACTATGTCTAGTCGTCTTTTTTCCTCCATTGCTTTCACACCTGATTTCTTCCCATTTCTTTGCATTGTGGCAGCTTTCCTGAGTTTGTCCATTAGCTTCGTGTGGTAAATGTCCTCTAAGGGACAGTGGTTCAGCCTCCCCAGTTATCTGAGTTGGATACTCTTACTGCAATCCTTTATGGGTTGTACAGTATTGTTGAAATTAAACCGAGATTATTATTGTTAGACTAGGAGGGTTTGACCTCCAGGCCAATTGACTGTGAGGGTAAGCTGTGTTCAGGTTGGATGGGCGGAGTCCCGGACTGAGCAGGCAGCATCAGCTCTGCCCTATGCAGCGCGTGTGTCTCTGTGCCGGGTGGTAATGGCTGCACACACCTCCAAGAGAAAGCCGCCGCTGGTCTCCACCCACTGCCAGACAACTCTGCCTCTCCCCAAATGAGTCTGAACACCCAAAGTCTCACCCAGGGTTGGAAAACAAAGCAGTCCGGTAGTCTCCCGAACGAGGGATCATGTCACGAATCCTCTCTGCACGGTCACGCACTTCTGTTCCCAAGTTTAGGCGCAAACTGCTGTTTCCAGGTTAACTCGCACTCTCCACAAGCTCGCCCTCTGCCACACTTGGGTTTCAGTGTTCCTTCCCTGGACCTCGCCTGGAACTCGGGGTTCAGTGCAGTGGGACTCCTTTGCCCTCCCCATTGGAGAAAACCGGCCGGATTTGCAGCCGCCCGCCCTTTCAGTTCGCGTGCACACAGCTCCGAACCTCTGGCTCCGCGCATATCTTCAAGGTTGTGTGCGTTCTGCCACTCCTCTGAGTCACAGTGTCCTATCTTTACTTTTATTTGTGGAATTTTCACTCAGCCAGCTTTCCGGTGATTCTGGAAGATGTTTGTTCTGTTATTAAGTTGTAGTTTTGGAATTGTGTGAGACAGCAAGATAGGTGTTTACCTATGCCACCATCTTGGTTCCTCTGCAGAGGCACTTCTTGAGACAACCATCACATTGGTGTGTGCAGTAACACCTGGCCCCCAAGACCTATGAGTGAGGCTACCCAAGACCAGCCAAGTTTATTTCAGGTCAGCAGTCCCTCCCTGTCAATCCATAACCTCATAAGAAAGAACAAATGATTATTGTTGTAAGCCACTAAAATTTGGAATTGTGTGTTATGCAGCAATAGCTAACTGATGTATGCAGGGAAATGCAGCAAAGGACTTGACTGTATAGTGGAAATGAAGTATCCTAAAAAGGCATAATTCACTTACAGTACTCTCACATTTCTGGGTTTGATACACTAAATCACTACTGCAGATGGTGGGATGTTTTCAATCTGTATGTTCAAATAATTTTCATTCAAAAGACTGATGAGTGACCTGAGTCCTTTCTAGAATGAATAGAGCAATAAAGAGAAACAGGAATCAAATAGCAAAAAAGAAAGAATTCTGCTGTGCTGTTCTAGACACAGCTGCCCTAATAGAGAAATGTGCAGTTTCTACTTTCCTTGCAGTTTTTCAGTTTAGAATTACTTTAAAATAAATCCTAATGAAAGCAGTAATCAATTATGTCAAGAAGAAAACAAAGTTTGATCTGAAAATACTAACAGGATCTAACATTTTAGAAATAAAGCACTGTGTCATGTCCTATGACAACATTGTATCAAATTGCTTAAAAATAAATCACACAATCAACGCTTGGGTATCTGCATGTGTATTACCCTTTTTGCAGATTATTCATGGAAGAGATTTAATTCCAGGGTTTTATCCCTCTTCTCTTCAGTATATTTTTCTACCACCTTTCTGACTGCTATCAGTCATAATAAGCTAAAGGGACAGAAATGTAGTGAAATATAATAGTGATTAATTTTTACTGAATCCTGCAAAAGCAAGGTGTTAAATGTGAGTAAATTTCCAACATAGCCTAAAAGTCATTCAAGAATCCTTGCTCATAAAAATGGAGAGGGTGTGAAGGAGCTGTAAAATGTATTTTACATTTTCTTTCCTTATGAAGCTAAGTATGCTTTACTCCTTACCTTAAGTAAACCTTTATTGTACAGATAATTTAATAGATGTTAAAAGGAAACAAAGATGGCCCTAGCCATTTGCTCAGTGATTAGAGCACCAGCCCACAGACCGAAGGGTCACAGGTTGGATTCTGGTCAGGGCAAGTACCTCAGAGCACATACGTGCAGTAGCAACCAATCAATGTAAGACACATTGATGTTTCTTTCTCTCCATCTCTCCTCCTCCCCTCCACTATCTCTAAACATCAATGGAAAAAATTTCCCTAGGTGAGGATAAACAACAATAGCACCAAAAAAAAAAAAAAAAAAAGTGAACCAAAACCGGTATTCCAAATTGCAATATTTCATCTTTTTATGGCTAAGTAGTATTCCATTATCTTGAGAGCACCATGCTAAGTAAAATAAATCAAATGAAGAATAAGAACCATATGATTTCACTCCCATGTGGAATAAAAACAAAATGCAACAAATAAACTCATAGATACAGACAACAGAATGGTGGTTTCCATAGGGGAAAGGGGCAGGGAGAGAATGAAGAAGGTAAAGGGGGTCAAATATACATAGTGATGGAAGGAGACTAGTTTTGGGGTTGTGAATACACAACACTTGGAGGATATAAGTGTTGTATTATAACATATTATAGCCTTGGCCCATCTGCTAAGTAGTTAGAGCATCTGCCAGAAGGGTTTCAGGTTCAATTCTCAGTCAAGGGCAGTTTTGATCCCCACCCCCAATAGAGGTATATGTTAGAGGCAACCAATTAATGTGCATCTCACATTCATATCTCTATCTATCTATCTATCTATCTATCTATCTATCTATCTCTCGCTCCCCCACTTTGTTCCAAAAAAAAAAGTTGTATGTTATTAACAAATGTTGCCCAATAAATTTAATTAAAAATGAAAGAAAACACCCATAGGATTCCAACCTCAAGTGGTTTTCAACTGAATGAGGGAGTATAGATGATAATACATGTAGATGTAAGGTTATAAGAATGGTAAAAAAAAAAAAAGTGATATATGAATTTAAAGAAAATATTGAATCTATTAGTGACATGAGAGGAGTTGAACCTTGAGGACAAGAGAGCTGGGACCGGGGTGAAGCAAGTGAAGCGCTTGCCCCAGGTACAAAATTTAAGGGGGTACCAAAATTACAATCATCAAGATAGGTAATATTTTAATGTGTAATTTTAAAAATCAAAATTAATGCAGATTTTAAGTAAAGACCGGATCAGTAACAGTACCATGCAGAGCCATGTTGGAGTGTGAGTCAAAAGGAAAAGCCAGTGAAAGACTGTTGGGGCTAGTGAGTGGTGAGTCTACTAACTAGGAAGTTATATCATTTTCTAAAATTAGTCTGTTGTGAAAAAATAGTGGCCTACTGCAAGAAATAATAATTTTTATGATCATGGGCCTTTTTCTATAATTTTGGGTGCCACAGTATGAGTGGAATACTATCATATTGTTAATAGGAGCAGATACTGGCCTTGGGCGCTTTGTCTGCTAACCATTAGGATTTTTAGATGGAATTGATACCATTCTTCAAGTTGTATGTAGGTCAGAATACTGGATCAGAATTGTACTGCTCTAATAATTATATTAGTGTGTTTTTTCTCTACACTTTCTGCTAGAGATAGCTCTTTCTAGGCAGCCTGAGGCATCCATCTGCCTTGGGGCAAATTAAAATTGCGAAACAAAAAAGAAGAAGAAGAAGAAGAAGAAGAAGAAGAAGAAGAAGAAGAAGAAGAAGAAGAAGAAGGAGGAGGAGGAGGAGGAGGAGGAGGAGGAGGAGGAGGAGGAGGAGGAGGAGGAGGAGGAGGAGGAGGAGGAGGAGGAGGAGGAGAGGAGGAGGAGGAGGAGGAGGAGGAGGAGGAGGAGGAGGAGGAGGAGGAGGAGGAGGAGGAGGAGGAGGAGGAGGAGGAGGAGGAGGAGGAGAAGGAGAAGGAGAAGGAGAAGGAGAAGGAGAAGGAGAAGGAGAAGGAGAAGGAGAAGGAGAAGGAGAAGGAGAAGGAGAAGGAGAAGGAGAAGGAGAAGGAGAAGGAGAAGGAGAAGGAGAAGGAGAAGGAGAAGAAGAAGAAGAAGAAGAAGAAGAAGAAGAAGAAGAAGAAGAAGAAGAAGAAGAAGAAGAAGAAGAAATTTATAATTTGCCTCTGATTTGGAAAATAGAATTTTCAAATATGCAACAAGACTTACAAGCTCAGCTTTATAAAAATAAAAATAAAAAAGGAATCCCTACATTCCCTTACCTCCTCCTTTAACTTATCTAGAAAGGAGCTGAGTCAGGTCAGAGAATGTTTTCCACAGTGAAGATCAGTATCCCGCCCACCATTGGCCAAGGTCTAGGCAAGGAGCACAGGATGCACAGAAAGTGAAAAGCACACCTGTTGCTTCTCAGATGAAGAGATTTAGAAAGGAGAACAGGGGAAGGAAATGAGTTCTCATCAAAACGATATGTTGGAGAGTTGAAGGAAATGACAAGACCATAGGGGATTCCCCAGTTCAATTTTAAGGTATAGGAGGATATTGCTTCACAGGCTGCCTTGCCTTCAACTTCAGGGGCAGCCCCATTAAAGTCAAAGGCATAGTAGGGCAGAGTTAGGCCCAGGGTTTAGTTTTTTTGAGTCCAAGTAAAGTATGGACAGAACTCGAAAGTTCTCCCATGCTCCCAAGGGGAGCTGAAAAGGTAACTGAGATGAGAGCCAAAGGGCTTTCTTCTCCATATAGCAAAGACTATTGGTAAACTGTCTGAGCTATGACCAGGGGAGGGTGTGCCATGTGAACCATGGCAACGTTAAGTAAACAGGTGTGTATATACGTACGCAGGCTAATCAATGCATGGTCACAGGTAGAGGGATTCCAGGTCCCGACCAAGCCAAGAAACTGTACTCTCAGTTATATGAGCTGTCCCCTTTAGCAGCTGGTACAATGCAGTTTATTCTCTTGGCCTACATGGTAGGATGTGACCACGTAGACAAAGAACAGTTTTACAAAACCAGGAGAGCCAGAAGACATCATGAGGAGGACACCATCAAAGCTCTGCCCAGATCCCCTTGGCTCTATTTAGAGGTTCTGTGTGCACCAACCCTACCCTCCTCATTTAAGTGTGCTTTGGCCTCCAATGCCTGCAACTGGGGCTCTTCACTGGAGATATGCCTTCAGGCTACTGGAACAGCTTCCTGCATCTGCCACTTAGACTTAGAAGTGTCATGTGAATGCCCTTAGGCAAAGATTGATGAGAGAGAAGGATGTAGGACAAGAATAGGAAAGGCCAATCTCTTCACTTTAAACCCTCAAATGAGACTACATTGGCTGCAGGAGAGACCCTCTAACCCTGGAGGACCACCACACACTATTGAAGCCAGCCTTGCTCTGTCTCTTCTCTATGTAAGGAAAGGGCTGTTTTGCCCAGTGCTTGACAGTGCTATTTTCCCTAGAGACTCTGATACCAAAGACAATGAGCAGAAATGCTTAGATCATCCCCTGGGGTTGGTAACCAGTGCAGGTTACCTGCTCTACAACTCTTCTTCCTCCATCATTTTATGGGCTAGAGCAGTGGTTGGCAAATTGTGGATTGCGAGCCACATGCAGTTCTTTGGCCCCTTGAGTGTGGCTCTTCCACAAAATGCCACATGTGGGCCCGCACGTACAGTGCAATTGAAACTTCGTGGCCCATGCGCAGAAGTTGGTTTTCGACTCTCAAAAGAATTTTCTTTCAATCCTTGTACTGTTGATATTTGGCTCTGTTGACTAATGAGTTTGCTGACCACTGGGCTAGAGCAAATCACAAAAACCATGACTGTGTTCAACAAGACAGAAGTATATAATTTTCTTGCAGGGAGGAGCTGTGGGCTGAGGTTCAGAGACAACATACAAGTCCCTGGGATGTCTGGTAAAATCATGGTGCCCCTGTCTTTGGGGTTCAGAGTAGCAAAGTAGGTTAACAAAACAGAGTTTCAGCCAATGAGGAATATGGCAGGAGGCAGTCATTGAAAGTGGGGTACAGGTTGCATGCTTAGTCACAGGACATGAATTAAAGAGTGGAGAGACCAAAGCAAGAGAAATAGTCCCAAGATCCCCACAGTACTTGCTGAAAAGAGGGAACTGAAGCAACTATGAAATCCAGTATGAGTGGTGAGGGCGAGAAACAGTCAAAGGTATAAATATTCTGAGCTCTGTAGGAAACTGTATTGTAGTATCTTGTCGACTTGTAGAGCAGGTAATATGCACTGGTTACCAATCCCAGTGGGTGACCACATCTCCCAGCATTCCTTTACCTCTTTAAGTTCAGGATAGGATTTGCCACAGGAGACATCTCCTATGAAATTTGGAAGGCAGAAGTGAAGTAGTAGCAACAGTTTTTTAGCCCCTGATGGTCAGGGTGCTGGACAGTGTGGCAGCTCAAGTACATTGTCACTGACCCACATGGGACAGCACTGACTCATAGCTCCTTCAGCTCACACCAAATGTCTGTCTTCTCTCAGTGCTGTATCAAAGCAGGGCACCTCCATGGCAAGGGGCACCAGCTGACCCTTTAGGACACCCACAGTACCAGGGTTGGAATTAGTGAGAAATGGCCATTCATTTCAGTTTGTCTTCAGATATTTCAGATTGTCCTTGCTCTTGTCTTATTTACTATATTCTCCCAATTTCCATTATCAGTTAAATGCCAATAAAATGAACAGGATATGTGAAGTTACTTAAGATGAAAGCAAGAAACACACTGCTAATTTATGCCAGAGACCAAATATGTACGGATGTTTTCAAAGTGTAAATATTACCACCACATGGCATTAGTTCACTGGACACTCAGGAGATCATCCTTAACCTGGAGAAGGCTTCACAGACCAGTGGTCTAGAAGACACTGTATTAAGGAGTATATAAGCTTTAAATTCTAGAAGACAATGTATTAAGGAGTATATAAGCTTTAAATTCTAGAAAGACAGATTTCCTTTTTCCTTCTGATTTAATTAAGTCTGTCTTTAAGACAATCCTATTATGTGTGGATTTATTATAGTTGAGATTAGTCTTTAAAAAGAAGATAAACACTGAAAGCAATGTGGTCATTGAGTAAGAAAATCAATTTAATTTGTCATTATTTAGATTTGGGATTTTATAGGAAAAACCCATAAATTCTGACTCCCTCATATTACTATATTGTGAAACAGGTGATCATAATGCAGATTATAGAGATTATTTAGGTACTGCCTAGATGTAACTCAGCAACAGAGTATGAGCTCAGTCAGAACTTTCGAATAGATTAAAGTAAAATTTTGAAACATGGAAATACAGGTAATCTTTTTGGTTTTTTTTAGTCACTCGTCTTCCTTTATGCTGAACATATGTATGTAGGAGCCCACTAGATATTCAGATGCAGAATTTCCTTTCATCTGATCATGTAGAAGTGAATTAATGTAGATAATAAGAACAGAGAAAGATAAAAAGATGTCATGTTGAATATTCAATAATCCATTACTCAAAGATAAAAGTTTTCTAATAGCCATTAAAAAGAAAATCAAAGAATATATAAATTTTAATCTAGCATAGCATTGCATCACATCATAGCTTGTGGGAGGCTTCCAGAGCATCCAGCAACAGATGGATTACTGGTCATTGACTAAGAATTTGCCAATGCCAAAGGTAAAGAAAATTGGACTGCTCCTAAAAGACTTTAAATAAAAAAAGAAGTTAAATTCCCCATCGTAAACACCTTATGGAAAGCTGTTATGAATTTAGGCACTACTGAATAAAACTGCAGTTAAGAAAGTCAATTATTTTTATAGGGAAAATAAATTTTTCCATGATAATTCAGATAAAACTGGTAAGTGGATAACTGCCTTAATAAAAGAGAGAGAGAAAGCTCACCATAACAGCAATTTATACAAAACAAGGAGTGATAATGAGGAAAGAGATAAGAAATATCTTTATGGCATATTATGAGAGTATATAAATCTGAGAACCTGGTAAGTATGGTAGATTTAGAAAGTTTGCGGGGAGGGATTGAAATTTTATATGTCTCCTGTTCTTAAAGATGAAAGTGTCTGCCTATCTTGAATGTGTGCCTATAGGATTACCCCAAAATGTAGGGAGTTCTAACCAGGACCCAAAATTTCAGTTGACACATTTCAATAATATGGAGGGACTCAAAACTCATTTTGAAATTACTATATTCTATTGAATGGCTCCTAAATCAATTAACTGATTCTGTGAAAAATCATTCACCTGCATAAGTCAGGACTCTGTAATTATAAATGACAAAAACTAACTAAGCTTGGCTTAACCAAACTAGTAGGCTAAGTTTATTATTGCAGCTGGAAAAGCACTGGGTTAGTTAGCACAGCAGGTGCTGAGCTTAAGGACTGGTGACCTGGATTTACCACCACCTTGATTTGCTTCCCTTTCTACTTGTCTCCACTTTCTGATTGCTTCTGATGTCTCCAATCACCTCTAGTGAGAGAGAATGAAGCCACACCAAGACAGTCCAGAATTAAAGTAATCAGAAGCAAGAGTGAGAAGAGGGAAAAGTGTCTTTATGGCAACAGAGTTCCAGTTTCAAACTCTGAGATCCCCTGGACTGTGCCCCGCAGGTTTCTGAAGCTTTTCCTCTGGTTCTGCCACCTGTTACAAGAGCCTTTATGTAAAATAAAAAAAGACTCACTTTTGGCTCAAGCTAGTTTGAGTTGAGTTTCTATCGTTTGTAACCAAAAGAACCCACATTAATATAACTTACCTCTCTGAATAATGCTGGAGAACTAACTTACTGGGAAAGGAAATGAGTGGGTAATTAAATTAATGTTTGAGGTTTGTTATAAAAAAAGGGAAGTCTTCTTTAAGTGAGGCTTCAGAAAAGGAACTGGTGCAAGTTATTTGTGAGACAGGAAAGTGGAAGAGAACAAAATTTATAGAGTTAAAGTAAGGAAGTAGAGTTAATGATATATATTATATTAACCAGCAAAATTATTGATATCCGTGCTTGACAAGTATTTACTGAACACCCTTATGTGTCGGGCATGGCAGTTTTAGCAGAATAGTGTTGGTGAAAGCTATTAAAAAATATAAAATATTTTATGACACCTAAAAATTATTTAAGGAAATAGAGCATTATCAAGATGGTTGAAGCCTCTGTGTACTCCTTTCCAACAAGAGGTAGAGATGAATTAGAATGTGTGCTTAAAGCCACATTCTGAAGAGTTAAATGGAGAGAGAATGGAGGCAGGGAATCTGGGAGGCTCTTTGCTGATTTGATGCTAAAACGAATGAGAACAATAGAAAGAGAGCTTGAGAAGATCACAGAGTGGAGGGAAGGTTTTAAATTTAAAATAGAGCAGAAGTGAGCGAGCTTCTGGCTGAAGTAAAGGAGCCAGGCAGAGACTAAGAATGAGAGAGAGAGAGAGAGAGAGAGAGAGAGAGAGAGAGAGAGAGAGAGAGAGAGATGGGAAGCTGCAACTAAGATACTCCACTCTCACAAAGGTAGGAATGGTGGAAACAGGATAAAATTCAGCTATATCCCTGAAGATCCATTCTAGTTATTAAGACAATTCCATTTATTCACCTTAATGTGTTTATTTTCCTTGTCTTTTATATATTCCTCCAGGTAAAATATATATTACATTAGCACAAGCTTTTTTTTTTTTTTCAAATCACACAAATCCCTTTGGACATTTTATAAAAGCAAAGAAATGGTTAAAACTCAACAAAACTGTAACAGAATACCAACTGAAGAATGTTGTTGCAATTCCTAGAAGAACTGAACCCTGTAAAAGCGACAATTTCTTCATTTTTATTTCCAATAGTGCCACATGCATAAATCAATCTATGTTCCCATTTTTACATTATTATTGTAAATGAATAAAAGAGTTTCTTGGCTGTTGAAGATGTTACTCTATTTTTCTCAACAAGATTATGCAATAATATCCCAATTTTAACCAACAGAATGAGCTGGGTTATGGAACAATTTATTCACAGAGACAGGACTCGCTTCATAAAAGGTAGACTCTCATGAAACAATGTGAGCAAGGTCTGGGTATTATTAGTTGCACTCCAAATATTTTATTCCCAGTTCCAATGATAGTGAAATACACTAACTAGCATTTGATACCGTTTAAATGGTTATATGCTTTGGAAGGGTTTAAAGGATTTTGTCTCAAGAAACTACAATATTCAGTTGATATGCCTTCTTATATACATCTTTGAAAGCATTTATTAAAATTAATGATATTGATTTAAAGGATAGGGAGATCCAAGATAGCATCTGTTTCCATAACTATATGTGGCTAATATTAAGTTGCTTTTGTACATGTTTTAAACAAAATAATGATATATTAAAGTATTAAAAGCTCAGGCAACATCTAATTATTTATCACTGAAAATTATTTTAAAATTTTCTTTCATTTAAAAACATCTTATCTAAAAAAAAGTAATATGCAAATTAACCATCACTCCACTACACCCACAAGCCATGCCCACAGGTCAATCAGGAGCAAGTATGCAAATTAACCCAAACAAGATGGCTGCGGCCATGGAGAGAGCAGGAGAGAGGCTTGGGTTTCCTCAGCGATGGAGGAAGCCAAGTTTTCCACACACCCTGGCTGGCCCAGGCCTCCAGTCCAGGCTACAAAGTTTCAATTATAGAAGATAAATAAATCCCAATGGAAATGGCTTCCACCAAGGAGCAAGCGGAGACTTGGCTCCACTCCAGGCTACAAACTTTTAATTGTAGAAGATAAATAAATCCCAGATACCAGGGCCTCCAATTGGGTCACTGGGGGGCATGGCCAACCTGAAAATCACTACAGGCCCCTCACCCAAGCCCCTCTCCACCCCAAGAGATCCCCACCCTAATCTAGGACACCCTTCAGGTCAAACCAGCTGGCCCCCACCCATGCACCAGACCTCTATCCTATCTAATAAAAGAGTGATATGAAAATTGACCATCACTCCAACACACAAGATGACTGCCCTCATGTGGTCAAAGATCCTGCCCCCATGTGGACACAAGATGGCTACCACAAGATGGCCACCAAAGGAGGAGAGTTGGGAGGGACCAGGCCTGCAAGGGAGGGCAGTTAGGGATAAACAGGTTGGCAAGGGAACAGTTAGGTGTCGATCAGGCTGGCAGGGAAGTGGTTAGGGGGTGATCACACTGGCAGGCAGAAACGGTTAGGGTCAATCAGGAAGGAAGGCAGGCAAGCAGTTGAAAGCCAGCAGTCCTGGATTGTAAGAGGAATGTCTGAATGCCCATTTAGGCCAGATCTTACCAAGATTGGGCCTAAAGGGGCAGTCGGACATCCCTCGAGGGGTCCCAGATTGGAGAGGGTTCAGGCTGGGCTGAGAGACACAGCTTCCCACCCCCTGTGCACGAAATTTGGAGTCCCTCAGCCTGCATGCTGCCTCTCACAGTCTGGGACCCCTCAGAGGATATCTGTAAGCCAGGAAGCAGACATCCCTCTTGCAATCCGGGATTCCTCACTCCTTATTGCCCGCCTACTCACTCCTTACCTCTCAGTTACTGCTCCTTTCTGTTGCCACAGAAGCAGGAGAGTCTACTGCCATCACCACCTAGCTTACCAACTGTGAGCCTGGCTTCTGGCTAAGCAGCATTCCCCCTATGGGAGTGCACTGACCATCATGGGGCAGCTCCTGCATTGAGCATCTGCCCCCTGGTGGTCAGCACGCATCATAGTGACCCGTCATTCTGGTTATTCCACCTTAATGGTCACTTAGGCTTTTATTAGATAGATTTCTCTTTCTGAGAGATATCACATGGACATATATTTGAGTCTCAATATTTTATGTCTAGAAAAATAAAGTCACAGAATAGAACTCTAAATAGGTTTCCAAACTGACTTCATTTATTTATGATACAGTCAATAGTATTTACATGTAATTTTCATAGGATTATATATTTGTAAAATAAAATACCAATATTTTTCCTATGAAGTAATACTATTATTCTTATCTTGGTAAATATCTGGAACATTTTTCCAAAAGAAAAATAAAGTTCTTTCTTATGGACTGCCAGTTTAGTCTCAGAGGTTAAATAACTTTCCTATGGGCAAATTATTTAACCTCTGAGACTAAACTAGTACCCCAGATTAGCTAGTTTATTCATAATTATAAATCAAGTACTTGTCACTCCTACTTATAGTCCTACTGATAAATTATCAGATCCATAGGAAAACCTGAGTCCACATTAATCAAAGCTGCTACTGGGCAAGGGCCCATTGTAGTTTTTGATATTTGGAACCATGCCCTTTGAAAAATATAAAAACTAAATTTAAAAGAAGTCAATGGGGGGAAAGGAGACTCATGTAATACTTTAAACAATAAAGATTTTAAATTTTTTAAAAAGCCAAAACAGAGATTAAAAAAAATAAAAGAAGTCTCCATTTGACATTGTCTCCTCCCATTGTTTTTGCCACTTCGGTTTATTCTGTGTTGTCCTTTTGGTGGGATATTAGAAGGGGAATATTGTCAGAGGTCTTCAACATGGCATTTTTAAACAGAAGTCTGCAAACTTTCATTTTCTATCTGATATGCTATGTAACATTTTTGGTTTCTGTACATACCAATGAACTCTAACCTTCAGGATCCTCCCTTATAAAAGGACAGTTGCTTCGATGTGATTTTATTTTTTTTTTATTTTTTTATCTTTATTGTTCAGTTTATTAATTATACTGTTTCCCCTTTTTTAACCCCCTATAGCTCCCCTCCACCCTGTACCTATCCCACCCTCCACCATTACCTCCCCCTCCCCACTGTCCTCTCCCATTGTTGCAAGATTTTTGTCCAGTCTCTTGCTGTACTTCCCACAACCCTTTTCTCCCCAAGAATTGTCAGTCCATTCCCTCTCTATGTCCATGATTCTGTTATATTCACCAGTTTATCCTGTTCATCAGCCTGTCAATTCACTTGATTTTTATGTTCATTTGTTGATAGATGTGTATTTGTTGTTTATAATTTATATTTTTACCTTTTTCTTCTTCCTCTTCTTAAAGAATATCTTTCAGCATTTCATATAATATTGGTTTGGTGGTGATGAACTCCTTTAGCTTTTTCTTATCTGCAAAGCACTCTATCTGACCTTCAATTCTGAATGATAGCTTTGCTTGATAAAGTAATCTTGGTTGTAGATTCTTGCTATTCAATATTTTGAATATTTCTTGCCACTCCCGTCTGGCCTGCATCGTTTCTGTTGAGAAATCTGCTGACAATCGTATGGGTGCTCCCCTGTAGGTAACCAACTGTTTTTCTCTTGCTGCTTTTAATATTCTCTCTTTATCTTTTGCTCTTGGCGTTTTAATTATTATATGTCTTGGTGTGGTCTTCTTTAGATTCCTATATTTTGGGGTTCTGTGTATTTCTTGGACTTTTAAGTCAGTTTCACCAGGTGGAAGAAGTTTTCAGTCACTATTTCTTCAAGTAGGTTTTCATTAACTTGCTCTCTCTCTTTTTCTGGCACCCCAATAATTCGGATGTTGGCATGCTTGATGTTGTCCCAGAGGCCCCTTACACTATCTTCAATTATCTGAATTCTTTTTGTTTCTTGCTTTTCCAGCCGAGTGGATTTTGCTTCTTTGTATTTCAAATCTTTGACTTGGTTCTTATGGCCCTCTGGACTGCTTTTAGGACTTTTTGTAATATTTTTTATTTCAGTCAGTGTATGCTTTCTAGTTGGTCCTTTTTCATATCCATGAGGGTCTTGTTCATATCCTCAGAGGTCTTGTTCATTTCCTTGAGGGTCTCATTCATTTCCTTGTAAGTCTCATTCATTTCCTGGTTGGTCTTGTTTATTTCCTCATAGTTCTCATTAAGTTGATCGGCCTTTTGTAGGAGCCTCTTGAAAAGCCTTATAACCGTGGTTTTGAACTCTATGTCTAGTCGTCTTTTTTCCTCCATTTCTTTCACACCTGATTTCTTTCCATATCTCTGCATGGTGGCTGCTTTATGTGGTAGATGTCCTCTAAGGGTCAGTGGCACAGCCTCCCCAGTTACTTGAGGTGGGTACTCTTACTGCAATCCTTTATGGGTTGTACAGTATTTTTGAATTTAAACCCAGCTTGTTGTTGTTAGCCCTAGGAGGGTTTAACCTCCAGGCCAATTGGCTGTGAAGGGAGACTGTGTTCAGGTTGGATGGGCGGAGTCTCTGAGCTGAGCAGGCAGCCTCAGTGTCAGCTACGTCCTATGCGGCGCTCTCATGTGCGCGCGCGGGTCTTTGTTGGATGGCGATGGCTGCAGGCACCTCCAAGAGAAAGCCACTAGTCTCTTCCCCTTGCCAGACAACTCTGCCTCTCCCCAAATGAGTCTGCACACCCAAAGTCTCACCCAGGGTTGTAAAACATGTGGTTTCTGGGACCAGGAGACAAGTTTCCAGGGAGCAAGTCGCGCGTCTGTGCTGTGGCACATTTTAAGTGCACGCAAACTTCTTTTTCAAGCATCTGGCTTCTCCGCAGACTAGGAGACCTCTGCCGTGCCCGGCTTCCAGGGTGTGTCCCCCGGACCTCGGACCTCACCTGGCACTGGGGGATCCGTGCAGTGGGATGTCTCCGCCCTCCCCGTTGGCGAAATCCAGCCGGGGTTGCTGCTCTAGCCACCGTCCTCACACACGACCAGGACGGCTCCTAACCTGTTTCTGCATGATCTTCAAGGCTGTGCTCCCACCGCTGTTCTGAGTCTCAGTGTCCCACCTTTACTTTTATTTGTGGAGTTTTCACTCAGCCAGCTTTCTGGTGATTCTGGGTGATGTTTGTTTTGTTGTTATGTTGTAATTTTTAAATTGTTGTGCAGGGCAGAACAATAGGTGTTTACCTATGCCGCCATCTTGGTTCTCTCGATGTCATTTTAGGAATGTAAATGGTATATACACCTTTGCCAATAAAATCTTGCTTCAGGAATTTATTCTCTTTTGGGGAAAAATGTTTTGATCTGTTAGCTATCATTAACATTGACATGCAAATGAGTTTTGTTCTTATTTTTTTGATAGGGGGAAAACCAGAGGATCCCATTTAGGATCTTGAGGATGATTTGCAAAAAAGTATCTCTTGGAGGAAAGGGCTGAGGCTGGGATCTGTAGATAGAACTAACCTACTTCACAATTTTACTTGGGGCCAGCACACTATTTTTTCCACTAAGCTGATGTGTGTATCTCTTCAAGTCTCTAACTTCTCAGGAAATAAATAATGTATTGAATCTCCAAATCTTCCCGAAACTTCAATTATCCCCTATCCTTTGCAATAAAGAGAGAAAGCACAGCTTCTGCATCTTCTGCCCGTTAGAATAGTTTGGTTTACCTTTCTACCAATTTAAACAAAATAGCCACTCAATGGTCCTCCAAGGACTAACCAAATAAGAAAATCAGGCTCTAATCCATATTACTGCCAGGTTTAATAGTTTTCTGATATTTGGTCTGAATTTTATTGCTGTCAGTTGAGTATCCCTTTTTAAGCAATTCTAGTTGCCTTTCCATTATGTGCATATGTTTCCTGTAATAGCCCTCCTTGTGGTAGAAGAGGAAGGGGACACTGAGAATGATATTGGTTATTTCATTTTTCTTGTTATTACAACCAATGGTTTCTTTATGATCATTTTGTTAAACTAGGCACCATTAGGATTTTTATTTTGGATTCAGTGAAGTCAGTATTGTTGGCCATTTATTTACCCCCATGTTCAGTATTTTCCTCCCATCTGATGAGAAAGTTGATAATAGTGTCGTTTCATCAAGATGCTTTTAAGGTAGTTTTTATGTTTTTGTTTAACATGGCTCAAAGAGCAACCCCAAACATCAAGACACAGATGCTGATTAAAACACATGGCTGTTTGCTTCCCTGCATATTGGCCCAGTGCCTGGAAGGATTGCACACAGCAGGTGGATAGGAGTGTGGCTGAGACACCTGACATGAGAATGGACTAAAATGAAGCCCAGGCTGCACTCCAGTAAAAATCAGGATCTTCATATCTTTGACTAAATCACTTCAGATTATGGCAGAACTAACTAGTGGTTTTGAAATTAAAATCAGGAAGAACTTCAATGTTATTAGGCTGTTTCCATATATTGCAGGAATCTTAGAATTGGAGAATGATATCGTAAAGCTGAAGGAGGAAAGGAAAACCCCTGTGGTAGATTAAGAACAAAAACTGGCTCTGATTCTTCACCGCCTTTGCCATATTGCAAACCTCGGCCTTTTATGGGACACATTTGAGTAATAATAAATAGAACATCAGTATTATTTAAAAAATAAAAGAAATGTAATAAAATATTTTAAAATTGCTATTGCATCAAGCAACATTCAGAAGCCATTCCAACTGTGGGATGAGACTTGACAAAGGATGGTGAAATCAATGTAAATCTGTGTTCCTGAGCCCAAGCTACTCCTTAGAAATGCAAAGGTTACTTTTTAATATATATATAATTGATTTTTTTACAGAGAGGAAGGGATAGGGATAGAAAGTCAGAAACAGCGATGAGAGAGAAACACCAGTGAGTTGCCACCTGCATACCCCCCTATTGGGAATGTGTCCGCATCCAAGGTACATGCCCTTGACTGGAATTGAACCTGGGACCCTTCAGTCCACAGGCCAATGCTCTATCCACTGAGCCAAACCAGTTTCGACCAGAGGTTATTTTTTAAAACCCAAGTGCCTAAATTCTTCTCCAAACCAATTAAATCACGATATTCAGTGGTGGGAATTGAGGGGGAATGCTGAAAATGTGGATGAACCCAGATATCAGTATTTTTAAAAGCTCACCAAGTGATCTTACTGCACAGCCAAATTTGAGAACCACTGATTTAGATGGTCACAAATAACAATTCTTTTAATAGCTAAAGTAGAATAGCAAAGATTAGAGTGAATAGAATAGATAGAAAAGAAAATGTCACTGTTTCACACACAGTCAGGGTATTATTTTAGATGTTTTTGTTCCATATATATGTATGTATATGGGTATGTTATATTACAAAGTACATTTCTAACTGTGGGTCACTGCCAAAGAAATTGTTTAAACTAATGTTTTAAAATGATCAGTAAATAAGCACATAAGAAAAGATGGAGAAATAGTCACAAATGATGGTCTGGATTTTTTTTTTTAAAGTTACATACCAGCACAAATGGAGAGAAGACAAGAATTAGTTTAAGACACACAATTATCAATAAGCCTTAAATGGAAAGCAGAAGAATCTGGAATGTAATGGCCTAAAACTTAGAGCATTCTTGCTTATTATATGTAATAGTTTTCAAGCTAACGATGGAGAAAAATACACACCGTGAGCTTCCAATAGTGAAAGGTTACTCTCAAATAATCTGTTATGTCCATAAAATCCTGATTTAGAGAACTTTTTAAGATATTGTGAGAGACATATCTGAAGTACATAGTCAGTGAAATTTAGCAGATTATACACCCCTTGTAACAGTGGTTCTCAACTTTGCCCCTCCCCCATTGAAAATCCACTAAGAGCAAAGGGACTTCTTTAATAAAAATACATATTCAGCTACACATGGAATTTTGCACAAAATAAAGACACCCCCTCCTCCCAAAGCCATTTATGGACCATTTCTTCACAGTGTTGATCCCTAGATTAAGAGTCCCTGAAAGAATGTGACTTTGAGAAAGCTGATTTCCACGTGGGTGCCCTGAAAATTATTCAACTATCCATTAATTGATGACACTAGATATGTAGAGTTTTCATTTCACAGAATTAATAAAGCAGGGACCAGATTTAGTAGATGAGGTAATCAAAGGTGAGACCCCAGGGGCCCAGTTCAAAGGTCGTGCTGATGGTGCAGTACCCTTGTCTGTGCTAGACATAGCTTCCTAGTCTTCCTTCTATTCTCTTTATCTCTCTATTTTAATCATGGTTTCTTTGTCGTAAAATATACTTAAAATAAAATGTATCATCTTATTTTTTATAAGTGCACAGTTTAGTAATGTTAAGTACATTCACATTGTTGTGCAACCAATCCCTAAAATTCTTTCATTTTTCCAAATTGAAATTCTACATCCATTTAACAAGAACTCCCCATTTTCCCTCCCCCCAATCCTCAGGCAACCACCCTTCCACTTTCTGTCACTATGAATTTAGTTACTTTAGGAATCCTATATAATAAAAGCCTAATATGCTAAGTGTCCAGTGGGTTGGTCGGGCATTCAACCAATCAAAGCATAATATGCTAATGTATGCTAAGGCTGCTCAACTGCTCATTATGATGTGCACTGATCACCAGGTAGCAAATGTTCCAATTGATAGATTAGCTTGCTGCTGGGGTCCGGCCACTCGGGACTGAGTGAGATGGGCCAGACATGCCCTGGAGCCCTGCTGCAGTCACTCCCTAGTTGGCCAACCTCCCTTATCCCTCATCATCCCCAATTGTGCACCATTGGGGTCCTTTGGCATGGCTTGCACCCTCTCACAATCTGGGACCCCTCAGCGGATGTTGGAGAACCAGTGTACCAGAGGCGGTGCACCAGGCCTCATATAAGTGGGTTCATACAGACTTTGTCATTTTGTAAATGGCTTTTTTCACTTAGCATAATATTCTCTAGGTCTATCCATTTTATAACATGCGTCAGAATTTCCTTCCCTTTTAAGGCTGAATAATGTTCCATTGTATGTATAGACCACATTTTATTTATCTATTCAGTAGTGATGTCCACTTGTGTTGCTTTCACCTTTTGACTATTGTTAATAATGCTACTGGTTTTGTTTGTTTGTTTTTGTTAATCCTTACCAGAGGATATTTTTCCCATTGCTTTTCAGAGAGAGTGGAAGGGAGGAAGGAAGGGGGAGAGAGTCAGAGAGAAAGAGAGAGGGAGAAGGAGAGAGAGAGGGATAGGGGAGAGAGGAAATGGGTTACATGCCCTTGACCAGGAATGAAACTCTTGAACCTACAGTGCACTCCAATCACTGAGGCACACCAGCCAGTACTAATGCAGCTGTTTTGTTTTTAAAATATGTATTTTTTTATTGATTTCAGAGAGGAAGGGAGAGGGAGACAGAAACCTCAATGATGAGAGAGAATCACTGATTGGCTGCCTCCTGCACACCCCCCACTGGGGATTGAGCCCGCAATCTGGGCATGTGCCCTTGACCAGAATCGAACCCCAGGTCACTTCAGTCTGCAGGCCAAAGTTCTATCTACTGAGCCAAACCAGTTAGGACTAATGCGTCTGTTTTAATCTTTTAAAAACTTGTTGCAAAGTTCATCCCAGAGAGCAGCCAGAAAGAACCTTAATTTGGGAGTATAGAGTAATTCTAAAATGAAAGCAAGCACTACCAATCAATTATCATCAAGGATGACAAAAAGTGCTAGTCTCAGATGGTAACTTGCCACACTGTAACTTGAGGGTGGAATGCTCTGTTCTTACAGAGAGCAGCTGATTTTAAATTTTATAATTTTTATGATTATAAAAATAACTGATTATAAAAATAATATATTCTTACTGTAGAAAATTTGGAAACTAGAAAAAAGAATAGTGAAAAGATTATCTCTAAGCTTCAACCCAGAGATAGTCCACTGTAAGGATTTTGTTGGGTTTCTCCTAGTTTCTCTGCTATATTATGAAATTTATATAAATGTTATGCTATATACTATTTTATATATATATAATTTTGTTTTACTTTTCCATTTACAATAATACGCTGTATTGTTAGTATTTTCTTATTATTAAAATTAAGTCTAAGTCTATATAATATTCCATTTCATGGAAATATTATAACTATTTATTCCCCTATTGTTTAATATTTAAGTTATTTCCAATTCTTTATCTATTATAATCTGGTAAACATTTTTCTACAAAATCATTTTCTGCATTACTGATTAATTTCTTTTGGCTAGATAACTGGAAGTAGAATTGTTGGGTACAAAGGTGTGAATTTATATAAATCTCTTACTACATATTTCCAAATTACTGAAAACCTGCAACCAGCTTGATGAGATGTAGTAAGGGATTTATAAAAATTCACACTATTGGGTCCAATTTCTCTAGAGTATTATCTTTTATTAGTCTTTGCTTATTTGTAAGATCAAAAAACAATTAGTATTTTTGTTTTTCTTTCATTTGCATTTTTCATAAGTTTAATGGCCTTTGCATTTCTTCTTGAAATGCAAAACTATGGAGACAGTAAAACTATTAACGGTTTCCAGGGATGGGAGTGTGGTGGCAGGAAATGATGAATAGATGGTTCACAGAGGCTTTTTAGTGCAGTAAAAATACTCTGTATGATACCATAACAATGGATACATGTCATTATGTATTTTTCAAAACTTATAGGATGCACAACAATAAGAATGAACCATAATGTAAACTATGAACTTCTGATGTTTCCATTTTTATATTTAATTTTTAACTATCTAAAAGTTATCTCGCTATCCTGTGAGATGACAATCTACCTTAATTTCTTCCCACCCCCAACCCTACCAACTACCACAAATGTAGCCTTTCCCAAAAGAAATAAATGTTCAATAACATTTTTGGGAAACAGTGCTGTGGTATTTTATTATTAAGAATTGTTTGGACTATTGTTTAATTATATGTCCTTAATGATGATTAAGGACATATAATTTTATTCTTGGACCTTTAAGAATTTATATCAAGAACGAATATTCCAATTGCAGTGTGGGCAACTCAGCCCTGAAGCAGTGTGGCCCAAAACGGAACCTCTGGAGATGGAAGTACCCCAGGCACCTATACAGTCCTTCTATAGCTCTGGAGAGCTGTGGATCAGCCCTCTTCCAATGGCTGACCTGGACATCAAGTTTCAGTACCCTGGGAAGGAGTATGGGCAGACCTTGACTATGAGCAACCCCCAGGGCTGCCGGCTCTTCTGTGGGGACCTGGGTCCCATGCCTGACCAGGAGGAGCTCTATGGTCCTGTCAGTCTGGAGCAGGTCAAGTTCCCAGGTCCGGAGCACATCACCAATGAGAAGCAGAAGCTGTTCACCAGCAAGCTGCTAGACGTCATGGACAGAGGATGATCCTGGAGGTCAGCGGTCACGCCATTTATGCCATCAGGCTGTGCCAGTGCAAGGTGTACTTACTGGTTGGGGCCATGTGCCCCATCACTTGTTGCTGATTGAGAGGCAAAAGAAGGTCAAACTCTTTTGTCTGGAAACATTCCTTAGTGAGCTCACTGCCCACCAGAAAGGACAGATAGAGAAGCAGCTGCCATTTGAGATCTACTTCTGCTTTGGAGAAGAATGGCCAGACGGGAACCCCCGGAAAGGTAACTCATCTGGGTTCAGGTTATTCCGGTGGTGGCTCAGATGATCTACGAGACGTTTTCTGGTGATTTCACACGATTCTTTGACAGTGGCAGTGTCCGCCTGCAGATCTCGACTCCAGACATAAAAGATAAAATAACATCGTTGCTCAGCTGAAGCAGCTGTATCGCATCCTCCAAACCCAGGAAAGCTGGGAGCCCATGCAGTCTACAACGCAACATGCAGCTACCCTGCCCTGCCGGCTCAGTAATCACCAACGCCATCTTCCTTCTCTTTTTCACAATATTGTACATATGGATTTTTTTTTAATTATTCAGTTTTAATCAGCTTGTAAAACTTCCTTTCTTTCTAACAATGTTAGTGGTTTCTGATTCTCCAAATAAGTCTGGTACTTAAAGTTGATTTTATTTATGGAAAAATCACCCTTTATACTTTCCCTTTCTTTTTATAAACATCCCAATGGTAGTAGAATTGTAGTAGAAGGAGATTTGGACACCAGGGTTCTAACTACGGCTTTACTCCCAGTGTACGACCTTGAACCAAGTCAGTTAACCTCTGCACTTCAGATTCATTACTGTAAAGTGAAGGGGTTGGACTGATGTTTGAAATAATGCCAGCTTTAAAACTCTGACTCGATGACTTCATTTTACTTGTACAAGGCAAACTGCCTGGAACAGAGCCCTTCTGAATTATTCTTATATCACTTTTTTTTTCTTGTCTTCATTAAAATTCCCTCAAGTGAAAAAAAAAAAAAAGAAAAGGAAAGGAAAGGAAAGAAAAGAAAAAGAATGAATATGTACTTCATTAAAGAACTTTTTCAGCCTCTACTAAGATGATAATGAGTTTTTCAGTTTTTCCTAATCATATATGTTTATATAATTTCCTAATTTAAAGCAACCTTATTCTGCAAACCTAAATAAATCATGAAAGATGGTTATTTTAATATAACTGATTAATTCATTTTATTTCAATCACAATTATGTTAGTTGTGATTTTTTATCCTATACATACATAAAATTGTGTATTACATTTTTTAGGTTTTGCATCAAAGTTCCATTAGTTTCATAAAGTTGTTTGGATAAAATTTTCTAATAAAATTTTCACCTTATTTGCTTATATATCCACTTTTTATACTTTTAATTTTTTTAATATTTTAATCTTTATTGTTCAGTTTATTAATTACATTGTTCCCCCTTTTTTTCTCTCTATAGTTCCCCACCACCCAGTACCCATCCCACCCTCCGCCCTCACCTCTCCCCCCCACTGTCCTCTCCCATAGGTGCATGATTTTTGTCCAGTCTCTTGCTGCACCTCCCACACCCCTTTTGTCCCCAAGAATTGTCAGTCCATTCCCTCTCTATGCCCATGATTCTATTATATTCACCAGTTTATCCTGTTCATCAGATTTTTAATTCACTTGATTTTTATATTCATTTGTTGGTAGATGTGTATTTGTTGTTTATAATTATTATTTTTACCTTTTTCTTCTTCCTCTTCTTATAGAATATCTTTCAGCAATTCATATAATATTGGTTTGGTGGTGATGAACTCCTTTAGCTTTTTCCTTTCTGTTTTTCTTTTTTTGCTGTATAACTTATATTTAATAGTAGTACATGTTTTCCTTCCCCCTCTCCCCATTATCCTCCTCCTAGCCTCCCCTACCCCCCAGCACATGTCCCCCCCCCCCCCAACCCAGTGTCTTTCATTCATTGGTTATGCTCATATGCATGCATACAAGTCCTTCGGTTGATCTCCCCTGGCATTCACCTCCCAACCACCCAAGCCTTCCCCCTGTAGCTTGACAGCCTGTTCAATGCCTCCCTGCCTCTATATCAATCACTCTCCCTGTTTCTTTTCTTCAAAAATATCTTGCCTCTGCGTACTAGAAATAAATGTATAAGAACAAAAATGTTTCATTCTCAGTTTCAATGTCCAACTGTTCTGAGTCCGAGTTTCAGTGTGAAATAGTTCTTTATGTGTACATGTCAGCAATTGTATCATCGTAGCAATGCAAGATCCATCCTCTCTGGTTTGGTCCTGGGCTGCCTGCAGCCATGCACAGCTGCCATTTGCTAGCATGATAAGGTGTTGTCAGTGTCCCCCATCTCTGGACCATCCTCATGACTGGAACAGATCCATCCATTCCTCACAGTCGCAGGAACCCACATGGACTTGGAGTTGTTCTCTGAAAATACACAAACACGTTCTCGACCAACAAAGGGATCCTCTCTGCAAAATAGACTTGGGATTCTTTTTATTTTTGCCCAAATGATTTTCTTTGGCTTATTTTAACACCATGTGTGTTTTTTCATGGGTGTCCTGCTGTTGGTTTTACAAATGGAATTTATTTTTCTGGAGTAAGAATTTTCTAGATGTATTTTACTTACAGGATATTTTTCCTTACATGATATTACCCCACTCCCCCTCCCTTTTTGATTAATGGGGGCTTTGGGAAATTTTAACTTGAAGTCTTGGTAATTTTAAATTTTAATTTTTGCACACAACTATGACTGCTTTAGGTTCTTTGGATGTTAGGCAATTTTTACAGTGAGATGAACTACTAATAGATATTTTAGTTAATGTTTTAGGAAAAGCTTTTTGTCCAGTACACTTAATTTTTCTTGAGTATTCACTTATTTCACTTGGCCAATTTAAATTAATCTGAAAACTTGATTACTATTTTACTGTCAATTTTAAAACTCAAGCAGAAATCTTATTTACTCTGTAAATACTGGTGGAAAGGAATATTTGCATTTTTGAGTAGGTCCTGAGCATTCCTGGTAATAGACTAAATTTAGATATAGAGCAGCTATTGCTGGCCGAGTCTCTGTCTGCCACCTGGGTCCTGGTATGAGTTGTGCATGGGAGGCGACGCAGCCTGTGGGGGTAGGAGACCTCCCTCAGGAGGGGTGAGAATTCAAGCCCCTGCAAGGTTTGTGGGTGAGGTGCCCCACCTCTGTTGACTTTTTAGTTCTCTCCTGTTGGCCCCTCTGCAACTGTGCCTGTCTTAGGTTGTTCCTTCCCTGAGGAATCTTACCCGTCCCTGGCTAACCAGCTATCTTCCGGGCCAAACAGGGTGATGTGAGGTTCAGTTCTGTCTCCTTTGTAGTCTATGCCCCAATGTCCTTTAGCACTTTATCTGACCTTCAATTATGAATGATAGCTTTGCTGGGTAGAATAACCTTGGTTGTAGATTCTTGCTATTGATCACTTTGAATATTTCTTGCCACTCCCATCTGGCCTGCATAGTTTCTGTTGAGAAATCTGCTGACAATCGTATGAGTGCTCCCTTATAGGTAACTAACTGTTTTTCTCTTGCTGCTTTTAATATTCTCTCTTTGTCTTTTGCTCTTCGCATTTTAATTATGATGTGCCTTGGTGTGTTCCTCTTAGGGTTCTTATATATTGGGGTTCAGTGTACTTCTTGGACTCCTAAGTCAATTTCTTTCACCAGGTGTGGGAAGTTTTCTGTCACTATTTCTTCAAGTAGGTTTTCATTATCTTGCTCTCTTTCTTTTTCTGGCACCCTTATAATTCAGATGTTGGTATGCTTGAGGTTGTCCCAGAGGCCCCTTACACTATCTTCAATTTTTAAAATTATTTTGGTTTTTTGCTTTTCCAGCTGCGTGGATTTTACCTCTTTGTATTTCAAATCTTTAATTTGGTTCTTGGGGTGCTCTAGAGTACTTTTAGGTCTTTGTATAATATTTTTTATTTCAGTCAGTGTATGTTTAATTTCTAATTGGTCCTTTTTCATATCCTCGTAGGTCTTGTTCATTTCCTTGTAGGTCTCGGCCTTTTCTAGGAGCCCCTTGAAAAGCCTTATAACCGTGGTTTTGAATTCTATGTCCAGTTGTTTTTTTCCCTCCATTTCTTTTACATCTGATTTCTTTCCATGTCTCTGCATGGTGGCTGCTTTCCTGAGTTGGTCAATTAGCTTTGTTTGGTAGATATCCTCCAAGGGACAGTGGCTTAGCCTTCCCAATTACCTGAGGTGAATATGGGTTGCAGAGTCTTGTTGAAGTTCAGCCTAGACTATTGTTGCCAGAACTAGGAGGGTTTGACCTCCAGGCCAAATGGCTGTGAGGTTCAGTTGTGCTCAGTTTGGATGGGCAGAGTCTCAGGGCCAAGCAGGCAGCGTCAGCTCCACCCTATGCAGCACCTGGGACTCTGTGCCAGGTGGCAATGGCTGCAAGCACCTCTGAGAGAGAGCTGCCGCTGAGCTCCACCTGCTGCCGGACTATCCAGCCTCTTCCTAAATGAGTCTGCACACCCAACGTCTCACCCAGGGTCGTAAACAATGCAGTCTGGTGGTTTCCCAAATGAGAGAGTAAGTCACAAGTCCTCTCTGCACGGTCACGCAGCTCTGCTGTTCCCAAGTTTTTGTGTACTCTGCACAAGCTCCACCCTCTTCACAAGCTTGCAGACCCTTGCAGCACCCGAGTTTCAGCGTGCCTCCCCAATGTCCAGTTTTACCCTGTATGATTGTGGGTTCCCCGGACTTCTCCCGGAGCTGGGGAATCAGTGCAGTGGGATGTCTTTGTCTTCCCCATTTGAGAAAACCTGCCAGGTTTCAGCCGCCCGCCCTATCGGCTCGTGCGTGCACGGCTCCAAACCTCTCTCTGCACGTATCTTCAACGCTGTCCTCTGCCGCTCCTCTGAGTCACAGTGTCCTATCTTCACTTTTATTTGTGGAATTTTCACTCAGCCAGCTTTCTGGTGATTCTGGATGATGATTGTTCTTTCGTTAAGTTGTAGTTTTGAAATTGCGGTGTATGGCAACAAGATAGGTGTTTACCTATGCCGCCATCTTGGTTCCTCCTATATCTACTTTTTAAAAACTATATTTCTTTATATATTGTATCTTTTTTCAAAGAAATGCCTTATGAATTATCAATTCTTCTATTTGTTTGTTGGTTTTTTTTTTTTTTATTAAACTCTACTTTTATCTTTATCAATTCAATTCTTCTGTTTTCCCAGTTTTTCGGTTTGTTTTCCTTTGGCTTTGATGTTGTTGTTTTTTTTTTTTTTGGTAATAAAGTATAACAAATTTATACTGAAATGTACAAATATATATATGTAAAGCTCAAATGACGATCAGAGTAAGTTAATTCCACCTGCCTCTTATTAGAAGGAAACAATAGTTCAATAGAACATTATTTCATAGACAGTTTAAATGGCACAACTTCTCTTTGTGAAATTCTCAAGTATATATGTTAAATCAGCCTAAAAGTTATAACTATCGTTGGTATGTGCTATTCCAATTATTTTAGAACTGTTGGTAGCAAGAGGCAAATTCCCCCTGAACATTCTTAGAACAAAGGAGGATTCATTGGCTAGACTGAAAGATGTTCCTATTACTTGTAACCAAATAAATTCCTTAATTTATTATAATGCATTTTAGGAGGATTTCTCAAGTTTGTCCTCCACGTTACTAAAAAAAAATCAATAAGCCCAAGAATGAGACAGGCAAGTCCAACTTGACTGTTTAGAGAGTCTAATAGGGAGGGAACTTATGTACAGAAACAGGTCCTGGGTGGCTGGAGGACATTCAGATCTCTATCTTCCTGTCCTAAGCCACCTTCTTTCATTTCCCCTCTGGAGTAGATCTATGTGCTCTGAGAAGAGTGCATGGGTAGTCATGGGGAAACCGAAAGGCCCGACAGATATCAGCAGGTGCTATATGAGCTAAGAGATAGGTAACATCTAGAGCTTCTTGCTAGAGGAAGGAATAATGAAAACTCGGTGACTAGCCCCAAACTTCTGTACCCAACCCAGAGTCCACCCAGGGGAAGAGGAGGAGGTCAAAGGTCCCTGCTCATTCCTTGGCAAGTTAAACTGTGGGATTAGCTTTGAGCAAAAAAAGAGGTGGCTCTGTCCACACACCCCCTTTTTTGCTGTGATTTTCCCCTGGGAGTTGTTTCTAGAATGTGGAGAGATGGATACTCCTGCGGTTAGGTGGGGGAAAGACAAGGTACATGATAGAGCTTTAGCTCTCACTGGCTAATTTGGTGTTTGTTTATGGTCAACAAAGTACTTTTGCAAGCTGGACTTAAATACAGACCGCGAGAGAAAGGCAAGTCTTTCCCTGGTTTTTCACATCATCTGTCACATTCTGCTTTAGAGGAAAGAGCTCACAGAAAGTACATTTTCAGTCCATCATCATCAATAAAACAGTTAGTTGAAATTCCACCTGGACTTTAGCAACTGTTCCTCTCTCATTTTGCGTCCACAACACCATTGCCAGTCCTTCTCCTTTTCTGTATCGTTATGGGCATTTTAACAGGAAATTGTAAAGCAGCCTATCAGGATCTCTAGACAATCCCTTTGTGAATTCAAATTGGAGACGTGCTTTTAAAGGCTTTTGCCCTAGGAATATACCTTCAATATTTTAACATAAGATATGGAAGTTAGATGAGAGAATAGTCTGGTAGATAGAATTTAGCTCTACTCTAGCCTTTCAGGAATGCATCTGTTCATGTCTTAAGGCATACATAAATGAATTGATAATTGGATATCTGGAGTTGGCTTCATATGTGACACTATGACACTACAGAATTTGGAAGGAATCGCATTATGTTCTTTAAGTATACTTGATAAAATAGTGTTTCAACCTCTGGTGTTTCTATGTAATTTAAATTAAATGTAACATTTATTTAAATAGTTCATATAGTATAACATTCAATGTCCTTCAGATAAGCCAAGTTAAGTGCAAGATGAAAATTATTCCATATTAATTCACTTTAACTGTGAACAATAGTTGAAAACAGATGATTTCTGGAGGATCTGTGAGTTTAAAAAGTAAATAAAAATATAGTATGTCAGTTTTCCAGGTTTATAAAGCCGACTCATTTTGAGGAAATAGATCCCAACAAAGAACCACGAGTTAAAGAAAACTACTAAAACTTAAAACCTCAAACAGGAATAAAATATTGGCACTACCCATAATATATCTAAGAAAATGTGTTTCTTTTTCTTTGGTTTACAACACTGCAGTCTTTTTGAATGAAAATTACTTTTTTTCCAGTCACCTATTAAACATTCACGTGTACTATGCTGTACATTACTTGGGGCTTCGTCCATAAGATAAAATTCCCAAAGTAATTTTTCTAACTGAACCCATAACTCTTTCATAACCATCATCCCTGAATATGCATGATTTCCCATTACTGTTTATGGTTAGGACTTCTGCCTTTACAGTATATGGGCACAAAAATCTGTGTTACATTTACTATGGGAACTATAATTTTTAAGGCGCTATGCTTGTAAAATCTTTACCTTTATTATATTACCATAATGTAGAGTTTGTATTTTATAGAGTATTGCATGTCGAGAGAACACAGTATTGCACTGTTGGATGGGCTGAGTTGTTAGTTACATCATGGTGTGGCTTTTTCTTTTAAAGCAGCAGTCAGGGAGCTCATTACAGTGTCAGAACAACTTGATCAGCTTCTAATGTTGGCTACCTTGTGCTTGTCTTTACTCATTACTGCCCATTTTTTAGTCTCTCCTTATACTGGAATTACTGGCCATATCCTCTATCATGGGACTTTGCATGGCCTTCCTCTACAGCAAACAGAGTTGTTTTCATACCATATTGATATTGTACTTGGCCATATGACTTGCTTTAGCCAATAGAATGTGGGAAGTGTGATAATGTACTAGTTACTCTGCTCATCTTTTGTCATCTGTCATGAGTAGAACATGAACATTCTCTACGGTCCCAGAATGAAGAAGACATGTAGAACAAACCTGAACCTAGCCCAAAGCCTGGAGTCCAGCCTCGCCCAGTTTGGCCCAGCCAAGCCCAAAGTAAGTCATATGAACCACAGCCAATCTGCAATCCCTGAGCAAGAAAAATGAGTGCTTTTTGTAAGTCATTCAGATATTGGAGTTGTTTGTTAAGCAGCATTGTTACAACAATAGCTAATTAATACCTCTCCCATTCCTGATGGTATCCATGCACTTGTCTACTATGGCATGTTCTGTGCTTTTGGCTGGCTCTTCAAATGGACAAAACCAATTGAGCATGCCACCGACCACATGAGACATTTTTCTGTGAATTTCTAAGCTAGCAAAGAGATGTTGTGTACCTTCAATGTTCATATTTCAGTCACCATTTTAAAGGACTTATAGGTGGGCATTCAACCTAACCAAACTACTGTTTGGTGATTTGAGGGTAAGGGCTTCTGTGAAAGACATTCTTTCTTTTACATCATGTGTTTGGAGTATTTAACGTACTTTAGCGAGCATCTGGACATTCTTATGAATTAGCATGTGAACCTAACCAAGTTTCTTCATTTGAGAGAACCAAGTACTAATATCTTATTTATACCAAGGCCTGTTTCTGGTGAACAGACTCTAGGATAGCCCCAATTACCTCTGCCTGCTGGTATTCATGCCCCAATGTAATACTTTTCCCTTAAGCATGGAAAGGGCTTATGACTTGCTTCTCACAAACAGTATATTGTAAAGGTGACGCGATGGCAGTTCTATGATGATGTTCTATGAGATTGTTACATCTTGTTAGGAAACTCTCTCCCTTGTTGGTGTCGATGAAGTAAATTGCTATGTGGTGAGCTAGCTGCCCTGTGAGGAGGCCCGCTTGGCAAGGAACAGAGGGCAGCCTCCAGCTGACAGCCAGCAAGAAACTGATGCCCTCAATCCTGCAGTTGGCAAAGAACTGAATCCTGTCAGCAGCCATGCCAACCAGTCAAACCAGAGCTGCAGCCTCAGCTAATATGAATGCAAACAGGCAAGAGATCCTGAAGCAGAGAACCTAAGTATGTGCAGATTCTGGACCTGCAGAAACTGTGAGATTAGAAATGTGTGGTTGTTTTAAGAAGCTACACTTGTGGCAAATTTTTACACTACAACAGATCCATATAATACTCTTCAACCATGTAGCAAGTCAATAATTTCCATAATGTGATACATACTTATTTTTATTCATATCAAACATTTATTAAATACCTCCCAGATGCTAAGCACTTCTTAAAACATTGCTGATGCAGGGATGAATACAACAGGCTGCTTGTCCTCATAGTCTAGAGCTATGGTTGGCAAACTGCAGTTTGCGAGCCACCTGCGGCTCTTTGGCCCCTTGAGTGTGATTCTTCCACAAAATACCACTGCCTGGGCGAGTCTATTTTGAAGAAGGGGCATTAGAAGAAGTTTAAGTTTAAAAAATTTGGCTCTCAAAAGAAATTTCAATCGTTGCACTGTTGATATTTGGCTCTGTTGACTAATGAGTTTGCCGACCACTGGTCTAGGAAATATGACATTAGAGCAGCTTGTCATGCTGCAATGGGACAAACATAATAACAGGCATATGAACTAAACAGTATAAATGATGTTGCTTATTTATCATTTTCATGGCACATTTTAAGCCTCCTTCATCTGGAAAAATGTAAGGGGCTCATACAGCTTACAGACACCATAAAATCACTCTTGAAAGGTGTTTACTATGGAGCCATCTGTACATTCCTAACCCAGAATAAGTAATCCAGTGAAAATAATTGCTATCACAGGAACAAAAGCTTCAAAGAAATGGCTTTACATAATTGTGATCTTGATTCCATTACCCTTCCACAAGACTGGAAAATCAAAACTGATTATTTCCCCCCAATAAGTTCTTTCTCCTTGTTGGGTAATGTTTTTAGATGTTCCTTCAGAATAACAAAGTTAAGACATTAGTTGGATTGCCATGCTATCTAGGCATATTTGTATTATATATGTTCGGGCAGTGCAACAAAAATACCTTTGTCTTGTTGATGTCCAAAGTAAAGTCCAGAATTTGCTCTTTTGTGTGTGCAAACAATGAATCCCAATCATTATTTTTATATCCAGAATAATTTGCTCTTCTTCCAGACTGACAAGACTTTTCGGATCAAGACTCTAAGATATAAAATAAAATACTATAAAATTATCTACTTTTAAAAGTTAAATGCTTCCCAGTTGCTAAGTATCTTACTTAATGGTGGATTATCTCTATGAATGCTCATGGTCACATGATATATTAGAGATTATTAATCCCTATCTCAGATATGCAACTGAAGCCATAGAGGTTAAGTGATTTAATTAATTTGCTTGAGATTACATTGTTAACAAGTAAGAGGAACTGGGATTTGACCTTGTCTAATTCTACTCCTGGCTCTATTCACTTAACCTATATTCTCCATTGCCTGCTAATGTCTGTGGCTGCTCCAAGATCTTTATCGTCAACTTTAAGCAAGAGTGCTCTGGTGTTAATGAAGAGCATAATGATGCAAACATGTGCCATGTAGTGTATCAAAGTATTTGATGTTCATCATAGATCCATAAATTTTGACATGATTTCCTCTAAGGTCAAGTGGATTTATCTATTTGTGTTTTAAAATTGATCTTTTGTGTGATTCCTCACATATCAATTTAGTTATCAGAATATAATACCTTATATATTACATCAGGTAAGGTGTAGGGTATATAGATTTTTAAAAAGATATAAAAATTCAGTGGTTTACACAGGTAGAAGATTATTTCTAACTTAGAGTTATAGTGAGGAAAGTCAAGGTTGAGGAGGCAGTTCTCTATGAAGCAATTCAGGGACCCAATTTCCTTCCATCATGTCTTTACCAGCTCAGCACACTGGGCTGGGTCACCTCCATGTCTGTTTACAGGTGGCAGAAATAGAGAAAAAGGCAGTATAGGGCAAGCAACTCTCTTTTAATCAAGCGATGTGGAAAATGTACACACTGAACCTCTTCTACTCCATAGATGAAAACAAAGTCACATGTTGCATCCAGCCACAAGGCAGAGTGGGAAATGCAGTCTCCAGACAGATGGCCATGTGCCCAGCTAAAGCTCAGTTCCAATGAAAAGAGAGAAAAATAAATTTGGAAGGGAAGATGAGCTAGCAGTCTATCACACTAGCTATGCAGACACCACATACAAATTAACTTCTGGTTTCAGATTTTTTTTTCTTCTTGGTGAGCTCTCTGTAAAATAATATTCTTGTTTTTCTATGACTTGGATGAGATTTAAATTGACTTTCAAACCTAATATCACTAAAATCTAATATTACTGATCAATTCGTTTTATACCTGCTAATCATACCTACTCTTTAATGACAGGATTAGTAAATGGATAGTTGCTTTATGTTAGGTGAGAGCATTTTGAATTGAGCATAAGAAGGTCAGGTACATGTGCTGAGTAAGTAATGGAAAAAATGCAGTAGCATGTATTGTTTTATCTGCCAAGCATCTCTTTTCCCATCTGACAAATAGCTCCCACCTTTTGTTAGGAAACTGGATCTGTCCCACTCCTTGAGATTGTCAGTGGGGTCAGGGAAACCTTGCAAATGCCTTCTAAGGAAAGCTGCCTTAAGTAGTTCTTTCTGCAGGCAACTACTCAGACTCTGTTACCAGGGTAACCAGAGGACCCCAGCCCTAAAACATGATCTCTTGTGTCTCTGACTTAGCAGTAGCACAGTTCCTTCTTGCTGTTACTAATCTCTGGGTAACCTCACTTGGGCTCTCAGCTCTTCCATCACCTGTGTAACTCATTTCCTGTATTAGATCCTTTCTGTTGTAAATAATTGAAGTGGTTTCCAGACTCCTGATCAGAACTTGACTGGTGAAATAGCACACTCCATTGGGTTGTTACAGTTCTAGTCATGCACAAAGACTAACCAGTTGACTTTTAACCCTAGTTCTCTCTGAAAAAGAAGGTGGTTGGCCCTGCTTGTTTCAGGTTCTTGATGGATTTTGGGGGTGGAGAGAAGAGAAAGGCCATTGAGAGTTGGTGGGAGATAGCTTTTATTAAGAGCTGGACACAGTCCTCAGTGTATCTTCTACAGCAATCCAGAATGGGGTACCCAAATGGCCCTTGTTAGCCCATAAAACGTTTAGTAATTTTTAATATTGGCCTCACAATCTTTATTACAATCTTAATTATTTTATAGTCAAAAGAACTCATAAATAATCTCTTATTTTCTTAACAATGAAAAGTTTTCGGTTGTTATTATCTCTACTTGAGATTAGCTGCTTTTTAATGGATGGCTCTGAACAATAAAACTCCAAATGCAAAAGAATGAAAGAACTTAGGTTTCTTATTACTCAATAACTGTATCTTGTACCCTAGTCTGAGGTGGCCCAGTATAACTGGGGGGGAGGAAGGGGATATTTTAGCTCAGGTCCCCAGAGAAACAGATACCAAGACAGATTGGATATACAAAAGTTTTAATCAGAGAAAACCAGTAAAGACATTGGATAATGTTCATTCAGTTCTCAGAAAGCTTGAGCAGGCCTAGGAGGAATCTTCCAGCCAAAGCTGCCCAGTAGAGAAAACCAGCATCTTCTGAGAATGAAGCCTGCACTAATACCACAGCAGGCAGCAACCAAGGCTGAAAGTCAACTATGCTCCCTGTAGCAGGAGATCTGAGCTCGGTATTTCTATGAATGAAAATTACAGTGTGAAGGCTGAGGAGTGTTGGGGAGGGGGCGAAAGAGATCAACCGAAGCACTTGTATGCATGCATATAAGCACAACCAATAGACACAAGACACTGAGGGGGTGGCATGAGGGCATGTAACAGGGGTTAGGGGAGGTTGGGGGAAGGTTGGAGGAGATAATCTACACTTATAAAAGAGAAATATGCAAATTGACTGTCAATTCATGACACCCACCAGCCAAACAGGAGCAGGTATGCAAATTAATCCAACAAAGATGGTGGGTTAATTTGCATACACAGGTGCTGAGTGGCCGGGGGTGGGACGCAGATGTTCCACACACCCCCAGGCCTCTGGGCAGCATAGGAAGGCAGAAAAGCAGATCCATGGGAAGGCAGAAAGGTGGGCTGGAGCAAACTCGGTACCCACAGCCAGGGAAGGAAGGCCTATTCTTGCAGAAATCTTTGTGCACCGGGCCTCTAGTGTTATATTAATCTAGGCAACTATAGCATTTTCAGGATTTGATGGTGGCTCATTTACCCAGGTAAGTTGAGTGGCCTGGAGGAGAGAAGAGCCAGTAGAGGGAATGCAGATGTTGGTCTGGTCAGACAGAAAACATCTGCATTTTTGTTTTTGTTTTTGTTTGGTTTTTATTTTTTAGAGAGAGAGGAAGGGAGAGGGATAGAGAGATACAGCGATGATGACTGGCTGCTTCCTGGAAGCCCCTCTCTTCCCCCCTCCCCCTGGACCTGCAACCTGAGCATGTACCCTGACTTGAAATCCAACCAGTGGCCTCTTGGTTCCTGGGTTGATGCTCAATCACTGAGCTACACAGGCCAGACCTGAATTTGTTTTTAAGCTTCTTTTTCTGCCATGCCATAAGAAAGAGAATGCACACAGATGCTAAGGCAGAGAACCAACTAGCACACAAGTAGCTGCAAAATTGTCTCAATTATTCAACTCTTTTTTTCTAAGAATGCTGATGTTGGTTCAAATTTAATTTTTCTAGCTTAAAAATATGAATTGTATTATAAGTAGCATAACTCAAAAATGAATTTCCACACAATGTTTATATTTTCTGGAGTTAATCATCAGCTTTATTACTTTAGTTTCTTTTTCCTAGATTAGATTGCAGGCCACTCTCAGCCCTGTCAGTTCAGTCTGTGTTCCCTGGGGACTAACAAACCCTCATGTTTTTTCTTGGAGACTAAGGATGTAAGAAGCCAGAGAAGAGTTGGAAGATGAGGTCATTGGTATGGGTGTCTCCATTGCTGGGCCTCCCAGCATTGAAACCACCAGGATGCAGGTGATGGAGAGACCGGGCTGGTTTCCCATGTCTTTGCACTTTCTGCCTGCCAATTAACTTCCAAAGCAGTGGTGGGAAACCTTTTTTTCTGCCAAAGGCCATTTGAATATGATTTTTCCCCCCCTGATAATCCTCACCCAAGGATATTTTTTCCATTGATTTTTTTAAAAAAATATATATATTTTATTGATTTTTTTTTAATATATTTTATTGATTTTTTACAGAGCAGAAGGGAGAGGGATAGAAAGTCAGAAACATCGATGAGAGAGAGACATCGATCAGCTGCCTCTTGCACGCCCCCTACTGGGGATGTGCCCGCAGCCAAGGTACATGCCCTTGCCGGAATCGAACCCGGGACCCTTTAGTCCGTTGTCCGACGCTCTATCCACTGAGCCAAACCGGTCTCGGCTATTTTATTGATTTTTTACAGAGTGGAAGGGAGAGGGATAGAAAGTCAGAAACATCGATGAGAGAGAGACATCGATCAGCTGCCTCCTGCATGCCCCCCATTGGGGATGTGCCCACAGCCAAGGTACATGCCCTTGCCGGAATCGAACACGGGACCCTTCAGTCCGCAGTCCGACACTCTATCCACTGAGCCAAACCGGTCTCGGCGATTTTTTTCTTTTTTTAAAGAGAGAATGGTAGGGAGGGGGAGAGACAGAGAGAGAAACACTGATGTGAGAGTAACACATTGATTGGTTGTCTCCTGCATGTGCCCTGGCCCTGCAACCAAGGCATGTGCCCTTGACTGGAATCAAATCCAGGACCCTTCAGCCTGTGGCCAACTCTCTAACTACTCAGCCAGATTGGCTAGGGCCATTCGGATATTTATAACATCATTCGCAGGCCATACAAAATTATCAACTTAAAAATTAGCCTGCTTAAAAAATTGAGCCTGCTATATTTGGTCAAACTATAATTAACTTACCCCTAATGCTTTGGCAGGGCCAGGCCAAATGATTTTGTGGGCCTTTAAAGGATCCACTGGCTGGTCAATCCCCACCCGTGCAGTCTAAGGTAATCTGGGGGCAGATGGGAATCTTCCTTGCAAAGCTGAAGAAATTGACCAATCCTCAGTACTCCAGGAGAGATGATGAGGTTTGGAGGTGAGATGTTGGTGGGGCTGGAGAAGAAACCCCACTGCTTGGTGCCTGAATGTTGCCGGATAAGGAAGAATTAAGGAAAGCTCTCAGGTTATCTGCTTGGGGCTCAGAATGGGAGGCAAAAATAATGCACTACTAGTGGCAGTAGGGGCACAGGAAGACGGGCAGATTTGGAGGGAATTTGAAAAACTCAATTTGAGCAGGTTGACTTTGAAGTGCCAGTGGGACCATTTGGGACACATCTCTAGCAGAGAGCTGGATATATAATTCTGGTTATTTATTGCTACTAACAAACCACCACCAAACTCAGTGGCTTAAGAGAACAAAAATTTGCCCACAATTCTGCAATTTGGATTTGGTGGAGAACAGCTTGTTTATGCTTAATGTGGTGTCAACTTGATTGGGGTTGGAAAATCCACTTCTAAGATGGCCCCACTCATGTGTGTGGGCAATTGGTGCTGTGTCCAACTGGAGCACTGATGGCTATTCGCCAGCGGCCTCCATTTTCCTCCATTCAGCCTCTCTGGGCGGCCAGGTGAGACTTCTTACAGCATGGTAGTATCAGAGTGGTTGGTTTGCTTACATCATGCTTCTCCCAAAGGATAAAAACAGAAGTGGCCGTCAACACAAAAACTAAACAAGCAACAGAATAGACTTTATTTTGGCTACTGAAATAGGGAGAGTACCCAGATCTGAAGATGAAGATCAGAGTGCCTTGGGAAGGTGGTTGTGCCTTATGCTCTTACTAGTAGCCAGTAGCTCTCTGTTGCCCTCCTACAGCTATCTGCCACCCTCCTGTAGCTCCCCCAGTTCCCTTCCCCCCTCCCTCCCCCCCATCATAGCTTGCTGCCTGGCCCTCTCCTGTAGCTTTTCACTGCCTGCTTATAGTTGGCTGCCCCACCATCCTACAGATCCAGGATCTGGTCCTTACGCAGTTGATCATTAAGCCTCAAGGCATAATGGATAATTAGTATATTCCTCTCTTATTATACAGGATTATATAGGATAGGGAGGACTAGACAAGTGGCAAACTGGGATTATTTTGTAATCTGGAGAAGTCTTGGTTAGTCAGGAAATGTTTATCTCTGGGTCTAGCTAATTTCAAGGGGACAGACAATTCTAATCTCAGCTAACCTTTCTTGAGACAAAGACAGGGAAATGGAAAGATTTTTTGCCCCAGCTTGTGAACAAGTTTAGGAAAAAATGGACAGGTTTGTGTTGGGTTTTGTCACAGGTAAATAAGGAGTCATCTTCTAGTCTCATGAGAAAAAGTGGACAGTGAATCTCATCTAAGTCATATAAAGAAGGGTTTTTTTTTTTGTTTTTTTTTGTGGTAAGCTGTTTCCCAGAACACAGACAGATGGGGGGTGGGGGGGTGGGGGGGGGGGGTTCCTAGTCATTTCTTTTTTCCATAGCTAAGGCTTCGATAAAGTTCAACGTGGTCACTGCAAAGCTTTCTTAAGGCCTACGCCTCGACCTGGCATAATCATTTTGCTGCATTTTATTATTTAAAGCAGGGAAAGTCCTTCCACACGCAGGGGGAAAAGATTACACAAACAAGTGAGTACTGGGAAGGCATGGTTCATTGTGAGCCACCAAATTGATGTTCTCCCACAACCTGAACCTTGGACTGGATATTTAGAACAGGTAGCTATTAGCATAAACGAGGTAGCAACAAACTATTGGGTGGGATCACTCTGTGAGTGTAAACATTGGTGAGTGCAGAAAAGTGTCTGTCAATATTGCAGACTTATAAGACTGGAGTTTTGAGGGCTGTGATTGAAGGGATTCAGAACAGGCCTCCCCAAAATGTGTCACTTGGGCAATGTGGACTATTTGAAGGCAATCAAGGCCCAAGAGATTCAAGAGAAACTTTTACATGTCCCTAAATTACTGAAAGAATTTAAATAGACCAGGTATCCCAGAAAGAGAACTATTACCAGACATAACTTTTTATCTGGATAACCTATCTGTATGACAGGGCAAACAATTAACAAACATCTGCTCTTCTTATTTTCCTATGAACTACGCTTTCCCTCCTTTAAGCCCATTTCTTAGCTCAGAATGGCGTACAACAGGTCCTTGAATAATGTTATTTCTTTCAATGTCATTTTGCTATAATGTTGATGAAATGCCCTAGGAACTTGATTATATCAATTAGTCTACAGGAAAATTGATTTTGTCATATATTGTTTCACTTAAAGTCACAGAACCTATCAACAGTATTAAGTGAAGATTTACTCTATAAGGCTCAACTTGCCCTTGGGTCTCACATTCTTTTGGGACCCCATATACTGTATATATAATTCAATATGTTTTTCTCCTGTTAATCTATTGTTTTATGTCATTTGATCATTGGACCAACCAAAGGACCTAGAAAGGTAGAAAAAAAATTTTTCCTTTCCAACATGATTTTCCTAGTCTTTCCGAAGCTCTGCTAAGACTCTTTATTGATCAACATTTATCCTAACATTTTCTGAGATTTGGTTGCTAGGCTTGTTTCTTGAACATGATGTCAGTATTCACTCGTTTTATAGTAATGACGGCTGGTTTAGCCAGAACTGCCAGTTTTTACATTTTAATTATTTGCCCTGGTTAAATCTGGCCAGAAGCACTAATCTAGCCTAGCCACATTCTACATCAAAGAGGGGCAACAGAGTCTGGCTGGTGTGTCTGAGTGGTTGAGCATCGACCAGGAGGTCATGGTTCAATTCCCACATGCCCAGGTGGGTTGCACACTCCATCCCCAGAGTGGGGCGTGCAGGAGGCAGCCGATCAATTATTCTCTCTCATCATTGATGTTTCTCTCTCTCTCTGCCTCTCCCTTCCTCTCTGAAATCAATTTTAAAGTGGGCAACAGAAAGGGAATCCCTGGGTGAAGGGGAGTGTTTGTGAAGAAAGGTCTCCCATACAGGGCCCCTCTCTGAAGTTAGCTAACCTTTGGAAATTTGACCTTTCTCTCCCTTGTTTTCTTTTTGCTGGACTCAACAGTATCAATTTCCTTTGGCAGCTCTTGGTGAAGACAGGGTAATATAAAATCATAAATCGTTTTTACAAGTTGAAGCATTTACTACTCTCATTAGCCCTGCCTTTCAAAGGCTTCATATTGGGGAAACAAATATTAGCACTCCACGCGTGCTTCTGCTTCAGATAAAGGGTAAGTGGAGGGCAATAAGACAAGGGGTTTAGACATTGCCTGTATACCGTTAGTCAAACTTAAACAATTTTAGTTCCAGGAATCTGATCTATGCTTTCAATTATACATCTTTTAAGATTTTTTTTTCTTCTGAGATGCCACAATGCTAAAGGCACATACTGTCCTAGGTTCTGCGGAAAAGATAAAATCCGAGCCTAGGATTGCGGGTTTGTAAAAAAAAAAAAAATAACAGTTATATATAACTTCTCTATCGGTTATAGTAAAGTAGGTCAGCACAAAATGCGAATACTCTCCCCAGACAGGGTAGGGAACATTTCACGGAGGAAGGAACAGATAAACGGGGTCTTGAGGTACGAATAGGAGTCTACTCAGCTATAGTCAACTAATGGAAGACTTTGTATTCGAGGGGATGTCAATTGTTTAGGCCGAGAGTGTCCCGGGGGCTGACAGCTCCCTTCCTCTCAGGTGCAACCAGGAAAGGCAGTGTGAGGGTGAGTCGCTAGGTCCCAGTGGCAGGTTCCCAGACTCCAGCTGTGAGAGATCGGTGGTGGTGCCGGTGGTGGCAGAAAGAAAGGGAGGAAAAATTTAAAGAGGCCCCTGCACATGCGCCCTCGCGGCCGGCCGGCTCAGCGAGGCTGCGCCGCTGGTTCACTCCCTCCCTCAAGCGTCCTGGGACCCCACACCCTGGGCCCCGAAAGGGAGCGCGCCTCGCGCCCGCGCAGTCGCCAAGGCCCCGCGGGCGCCTGCGCACGAGCGCCACGGGCCCGCGGGCGCCGCGGGGTTAGGAGAGGTGGAGCGCGGGGAGGGCGCGCGGCAGGAAGCGGCCGCCGTTACGGCGCGAGCGTGGTCACGTGGCCGCTGGTCGCCGCCACCACCCTTCCCGCGCGGTTCTCTTTCTGGTCGGGCCGGCCGGTTCCACGAGCGCCCGGCAGAGACTGAGGGAGAGAGAGAGAGAAAGAGGAGGGGAGGAGGAGGATTCAGGGAGTAGGAGCTGGGGAGCCCTGCTGCGCCACAGGTAAAGCAAAATGATGATGATGATGCTGTTGATCATAAAAAAAGCTGCGCCCTCCGAGCGCCCCCGCCTTCCTCCAGCGCATCCCGCCACATGCAGAGGATCCTGCCTCGGGTCCCCCCTGAGCGTCTCAGGACCAGTCCCGCCTCCCCTCCCCTCCCCTCCCCTCGCTGTCGCTGCTGCCTCCGCCTCCCGAGATGGCCTGCGGGTGCGGGTGCCGGCGCCGCTGTCGCGCGGAGGGGCATGTCGCACAGCCCCCGGTGGTGCGCTCCCCAGATCCGCGTGGGGGTGGGGCGGCGGGAAGGGAGGTTCTCCGGCTCCCGGGCGTGGAGACTGCGCCCTCCGCCTGCCTGTCTTCCCTCGGGAGAGTGGGGTGCAGGCTTCCGGGCCAGCTGCAGCGAGAGGGCAGGGCATGGTGGCTGGGCTCGGGCTCCGCTTCCTACTTGGTCAATGTCCCTGTTCCTTTCAGCCCCGGGCAGCACGCTTCCTTCGCAGGCCGGAAGCGAAAGCGGCCCGCAACCCCAAGCATTCTTGTAAAAATGCTGCCTTGACAAGAACTGGAAGCCTTTCACTGACCTGTTTTGGTACGACTTCAGTTTATTCACCTGTAGGAACATGCACGTTGAGGCCTATCCAGATGCGAGAAACTTTGCAGAGGGTGAAAGTTGTTCTCCTTCCCAATCCCTAACTTCTGGAAAAACGAACACCAGCCTCTAAAACAATTTTCTTTTTACGGTTCTACACGTGACTTTTTCAATGCTCGTCTTAAACAGTTTCAGTTCCAGGAATCTGATCTGTGCTTTAAAGTTTACATCCTTAAGATATTTTTGGTGAATGGCTTTCTGCAAAAAGTGTCATTTGTCGACTTTAAATAGGACCGAATCCCGAAACTTTTAGCATACAGTGTGCGCAGTTTGGGGCTGATTGAGCTGAAATTTCTAGACCAGGTCACTTTTGCACTCTTTGGACAATAAAATATAGTTTCAACAAAACTATATATTGTTGGTTTTGTGCTGTTGCACAAAATAATGACTCAAAGCAGGAAGCATTGTTGTTGAACATAGTATAAATCTTGAATATTTATAACTGATAAATTATGTTTGTTATTTCTCAATGAGCTTTTCTAATTCCACATCTTGGTTATTTTCACAATGCATCTCTGAATTCAAATGTAAAATTGAGCATTTTTAATTTTTACAGTAGAGTCATTTGGAACAGTGCTTCTCAAACTTCAATGTGCATAGGAACCCCTTGGGAGTCTTGTTTGAAGGTGCCAAACCTGATTCAGTAGATCTGTGATTCACCTTGATATTCTGCATTTCTTATAAGCTTCTAGGTACTGCTGGACAAGGAATCAGTTCTTGAGTAGCAAGGATGTAGATAACTTGTGTGCTAAGAAATAAAATGATGTATCAGTGAACAAGTGCCTTTTAGTAATCCACCCTAGTGTAGAGGTGACCTGAGAAAAGGGACAAATAGGATGAACTGAGAAGGCTTTTCTTACGAAGGTCACTTATGCAGAGTGAGTAGGCCAAGTCTGGGTCCCAGGGCGGGGATAGCAGTAGAACTGGGGGAGCTGCCCCAACCAGCAAGAGGGCAAGTACCAGGTATGCATGCTGAGTGGAGCCTGTATCGGATTTTCGTGGAAGCTTGCTGTATTTCTAGCTGAAGGAATTGCTCAGCTATAGGTAGTTGGGTCTTATCAACACAAGCCTCTGAATGCACTGCTGGGATGAAAGTTTCTTTAATTGGTGGGAGTATTGAGTATGTGCTCTCATTCAAAAGCAGCCTCCGTTGAGTATTGCCATCCTGCGCCTTGGAAGCAAACGTGTGAAGAGTTAAGGGTCTCTACCTGTTGAGGGTATCCTAACTGGATTCAGATGTTTTTCTAATGTAATTAAAAAACCTAAAGTGAAGAGTTTGTGTCACTCATAACCTCAAATACGTTATGTATAGAAAAATTGTTTTACTATGAAACAACTTTATGGAAGTATAACATCCAAACTTTTAGTACCATAAATTTTGTAGTCATTAATTCTTACTTTACCATTGTTTATGTTATTAACTAATATTTGTGACGGCACCTTTGAAGTAGTTACTAAGTGCCAGGCCTGTTCTAAGCACTCAGTAGCTACTTGAACTCATTTAATCCTCACAACAACCTTTAAGGAAACTGACACAGAGAGAGGGTTAAAAGTGACATGTTCAGGTTTACACAGCTGACACTCAGCTAGGACTCTGGTTGGCTGACTCTCGAATCCATGCTTTTAACAATCTTCTCTATGTTGCTTTTTTAGAAGATAAATTGATGATATTCTTTTATGTCTTTCTATTGAAAATTATGAGCTTTTATTTTAAAATTCAAATTTGTATTCCTTTTTAAAAACATTTTTAAATTTAATTTTATTGTTTAAAGTATTACAAATAGTAGTACCTATATCTCCTTTGTCCCCATGCAGACTGTCATCCTTTTAAAAATTTTCCTTATTTTTCCCCCATTTAGAAATGAAGAACTAGTATTATTTCTTAAATGTTTGTAATTTTTACTGAATAAGATACTGAAATTTGCAAAGAATTATTTTGTTTGTACTTGTTTGCTGGACCAGTCTCTAAATTTGTAGGTCACTATTAAATGTACAAGTAGTATCTGCTTCCCTTTAACCCTGCAGGTTTTCAGTCCTTTATTTCCTGCCTATGCCTGTCCTCCCTCCACCTCATGAATACTTGTTTGATTCATTTTATTTTTGTTAATCCTAAGAGTTTTTTGGGGGGATTGACAGGGTTGCTGATGTTATTTTGCTAATAAGGACAGTAAAAAAAAAAATCCAACTAAGCATAGGTCATCATGATCATATTTTAACACTGCAAAAATAAGGACAACCTCAGGATAAAGGATGATATTGTAAGTTGAATAACTTGTAATTTATGAACATATTAATATATGGTCTGTCTCCTACCCCCTTTTTGTCTTGGACCACAGAAAGCTTTGTCTAAGACATCTCTTAACATGGGGAAGTCACTAGAATGGCAGTGTGTGTGCTGGAACTTGTGAAATGAGAGATTGTGGCTGAGGTTAGTTGTGGGAGGGGAAAAGTTAAGGGGTAAGGAGAGTATTGGGGTGGGAAGAGCCTGTGGGGCTGATTACAGTAGTATTAATTTTCTATTAACTGGGTTAACAGTGAGTTTGGGAAGGAAGTCAATATAACACCAGGTCCTGTTGTAAATGTTTTCTCAAAGCTCATACTCTATTTTTGTGATGTCTGTTATAATGTCATGCTGGTCGGTTCCGTAGCCTCACAGTACTTTTCTATTTTTAAAATGAAGATAAATAATAACTATCTAAGGAAGTTGTTTTGAGGATTAAATGAAAATGTTTGTGTACATATATAGACATATATACATGTAATATGTATAACGTGCATATGTAAAACTAGAGGCCCAGTGCACAGATTCATTCACCAGTGGGGTCCCTTAGCCTGGCCTGTGCCTTTTCACAATCTGGGACTCCTTGGGGGATGTCAGACTGGCTTTGGCATGCAACCGGCAATCCCACTTCCCCCTAGGGATGCAGTAGTGCATGAAGTGGCAGGTGGCCGGGGAGGAGCCTGAGCCTGAACCTTGGCCAGGTGCTGCTGCTACTTATCCTGGCCCCACCACACCTGCCTCCACCTCCGCTCAGCAGCGCTGCCACTGAGGCAGGAGAGGTTTGTGCCACTGCAGCTACACTTGCCAGCCATGAGCCCAGTGTCTGGCACCTGTCAGCTGAGCGGCGTTCCCGCTGTAGGAGTGCACTGACCACCAGGGTTTAGCTCCTGCATTGAGTATCTGCCCCTTGGTGGTCAGTGCGCATCGTAGTGACAGGTCAACTGGTGGTTGGGTCGACAGGTTGTAAAGGTCACATAGACTTTTATATATATAAACTAGAGGCCCAGTGCACGAATTCTTGCAAAGATAGCGTCTGGCTGGCCCAGCCCCAATTGGGGCAGGTCAGGGCTGGGCCTGTTAGGAGGAAGGGCCATGGGGGGTTGGCTGGCCAGCCCTACCCCCAGTTGGTGTGCAGGTGCTGATTGGGGATGGGGCAGTTGGAGAGAGGGGCCGCAGGCTGCTGGCCTTGCCCCTAATCAGAGTTGGGGAGCCGATCAGGGGTGGCACCAGCCATGGGAAGGGGCTGTGGGCAGTTGGCTGGCTGGTCCTGTCCCTGATCAGGGTGGGGGGGCTGATCAGTGGCAGAGCCAGTCGGGGGAATGGGCCACTAGCTGATGGAGTGGAGGGGCCGATTAGAGGTGGGGCCAGCCAGAGGGAGGTCCACAAGTGGTTGGCTGGCTGGCCCTGCCCTGAACAGAGGGGGGGGGGCAGTCAGAGAGGGGCTGTGGGCTGATTGGGAGCCCATTGGGAGTGGGGCCAGGGGGGGAGAGGGATTGCAGAAGGTTGGCTGGCCAGCCCTGTTCCCTATTGGCATAGAGGGGGGCAATTGGGGGAGGGATCAGACCACAGAAAGGGCTTCATGGGAGTCAGCTGGCCACTCTGTTCTCAATCGGGGGGTGGGGGGAGGGGAGAAGCTGTTCAGGGGTGGGATCGGCCAGGGGAAGAGAGTACAGGAGGTTGGCCAGCCAGCCTCGCCCCTGATTGGGCTGAATTGCTGGCCGCAGTGGGCATCATAGTGACAGGTCATTCTGGTCATTTTGGTGTTCCGGTTGCTGGCTATATATATATATATATATATATATATATATATATATATGGTTATGTAGTATTTGACATGTGGATAATCTGCAGTGTGGGTGATCATACCCACATAATCAAGACTGACTATATTTAAATTAACCTAATGGAAATTGTTCGTTTATTTTGGTATAAGACTGGATGGGCTTATAAAACAGAAAGTTTGTACTTTGTGGATGAAATACAAAATTGGTATTCAGATGCTCTTAATCTCTCTGGAGAATTGAATATTATTAAATATGGTTTGGCAACTCAGATCTTTCAAAACAAGGAAGTAAGGCTATAGAGATTCTAACTATGTTTTTGGTGGTGGTTTTAAAGGTTTGGTTTAAAATTTTATGTGTAGTGTTTTGAAGCCTAGAATAAGAAAACCTTTTTTGTCAAACCTTCTCTGACTGTATAACTTATACCTTCCTCAACCAACTCCTCTGCTCTTTAAAATAATCTTTGCATTCTCCAGACCTGGTCTGTAGCCCCTTATATGAAACCCATGGTGGCATATGCGTCTCAGAAGTCAAAAGATTTTATAATTCATTATTGTTAATGGAACCTCTCTCTCTCTCTCTCTCTCTCTCTCTCTCTCTCTCTCTCTCTCTCTCTCTCTGTTGGTGAGTAAAGAGTTGCTGATATTTTTGTGTGTGTTTTGTAACTAGTCACTTTCTGAATCTATTTATTAAGCAGCCTTTGAGTTGATTCTCTTACATTTTCCAAGTAGATAAGCATAACATTCAAGCCAGCCATTTTTATGTAAGGATTTTTTTCATGATTAATTTTCACTATGGTAGCTGTGCTGGAATGATTTTCTTAATTTTATTGACTCGGAATATGTTTTGATACGGTGTCACTGTGAATTGATGTACTCAGGTCTCAGAAAGTTATTCTACCAAATGAGTTCTGTTATGGACTAAATGATCCCCCCCAAAATTCATAAGTTGAAATCCTGTTCCCCTCCCAATGGGATGATGATATTAGGAGGTGAGACTTTTGGGAGGTAACTAGGAGTTAACTGAGGGAGAGAGTTTTGAGTGTGCATGAGGTCATGAGGGTGGAGCCTTCATGAATGGTATTAGTTCCCTTATAACAGTCACCAGAGAACTTGCTTCCTCTCCTTGGTATGTGAAAATACAACCAGAAGTCTGCGGTCTGCAACCTGGGAGAGGACATTTTAGCCGTCAGAGCTGTGAGAATTACGTTTCTGTTGTTTAAAAGCTACTAAGTCTATGATATTTTGTTATAGCAGCTGAAACTGATTAAAGACAGTCTCTAAGCTGAAAAGTTTTGTGATTCTACTTTGTCAAAAGACTCCCAGTAACAGACACAGCTTTCTGGTACTTTAAGTTAAAATAATTGTGATTGTCTAGTTCTACCTCCCAAGCAATTATTCTGAGATTTTTGCATTTTTATCTCCTTAGAGCTTGAAGAATTTTTCTATGTGGTTTGGCAGAAATTAAAAGATAAGACTAATAGACTACAGAGATCAGACCTGTGTTTGCTTGTTTGCATTATCAAATGTCATGGTTTTCTTTTTCTGATCAGGTGGTGGAATTAAATTTTGTAATTGTTAGACTGAGTGTAATGGAAACCATTGGGAAGTGAAAAATGGACCAGGAGGCAGTGACTGGCAGAGGATAGGAAGGGGAAGTGTCTGGTATGTCAGCTCTTTCTCTGGACCTCTTTCTACTTTCTTTTTTAAAATATTACTTTTAAAAAATTTTATTTTTATTGATTTCAGAGAGGAAGGGAGAGGAAGAGAGAGATAGAAACATCAATGATGAGAGAATACCTCTTGTTGTTATTTTTCCCCAGAGAATATCTCCCCTCCACTCTTTCTACTTTGATCAGCAGAACAAGTGCGTTGTGCCAGTCTGGGAGTGCTTTGAATTTCCTTCCTTCTTGTCACTAAAATTACCTGCAAAATGCACTGACCAGTGGCTATGAAGCGTCCTACCTTGCGAAGCCTGTGGAAAACAATGATTAAACTTGGGCCCTCATAACATAAAGTCACTGCCTTGGAAATGGTAACAAAATGAGAGAGCCAGACATCTTATAAAGACACATTGTCAGAGAATTGTGGAGTGGTTGAGGACTACTGAGATGGTAGTGAGAGATTAGCGTTACAAAGGTAGGTAGAATAAGCTTCTGATAGATCCTGGAGATCTATTTTAGATCTCTAGCCCTGATTTCTTCCTGAGTTTAAGACCTGTGTTATCTGATTGGCTACTGGGTAATTCCACTTTTGAATGGCCTACAGAAAGTTCATCTTCTCTTGCAAAACCTATCCTCCCTCCCAAGTTTATTATTTCATTGGATGACATCACTGTCTCTCTAGTTGTTCAAGCTAGAAACCTGTCAGACAGATTTACTTTTAAAAAAAATCCTTACCCAAGGATATGTTTTTGTAAAAACATTTATTTTATAGAGGGAGGAGAAAAGGAGGGGGGGAGAGAGAGAGAGAGAGAGACAGACAGACAGACAGACAGACAGAGACATAGATATGTTGATCTGTTGCCTCCTGTCTCCCATATGTGCCCTGTCCTGGGATTGAACCCGCAACCTAAGTATGTGCCCTAACCAGGAATCAAACCTGCAACCTTTTGCTGTATGGGACACCCCAGCCAACTGAGCCACCTGGCCAGGGTTTTACCTTTTTTAAAAATTTTACTTAAAGGCATTGAACTCTGTGTATTCTACCTCTTGACCCCATTGTCTTTTGATCACTACTCTGGTATATTATCTCTTGATTTGCCAGATTTTCTATCTCTCACTAATGTTTCGGTAAGATTTTCTGACTGGTGTCATTTTTGCCAGGTGATCATTTTAACTTTTCACCTGATTCTCTTACGCTATAGCTTTAAACCTTTAATATTTCCCGTCACTTGTATCTCCTTCTTCTGTCTCTCCTGTACTCTGTGATTTTATTTTAAAGTACTGAGATATTTGAGTTTTTGGAACTATTTATGATTTTTGTTTGTCTCAAGACTGAAATATTCTGTCTCTTGATCTTACTGGATTGCGAGGTCTCAGCTTAAATGTCATATCCAGGAAGCTTCCTTAAACCACTAAGTCTGAGTTGTGCCGTCCTGTTAGGCCATATACCTTGTACTACTTCATGATATTAATATATTACAATTGCCCTTTTACCTAAGAGTCTGTGTCCCACTTTTGATTGGTTCGTGAGTGGCAAGGCCATATACATCTTTATTCCTGGTGCTATGCCTATTAAAAGTTGATGTCATACCAGATACTGAAAATATAGCAGTGAATAAGAGGATGTTGCAGTTATTAACTACTGTGTGATTAATCTCTCCACAATTTAATAGTTTAAGACAACATTAATATTTATTCATTGCGGGGGCGCCAGATGTGGTGTGGGGGGCCAAATATGGCGGGGATCTCCCTTTTCCTTGTCCAGCACGGAAAGAGAGATGGGACCGGTTCTGAGTGGAGGCAGCCGGGGATTAAGAAAAGCGAAGAGAGAATAGAAGAAAGCTGGGTACCGGGTGGGACACCATCTTCTCTCTCTTGGAGAGATAGGTCCCCCACCCCCAGCAAGTTTATTTTATACCCCCACCCTCCAAAATACCGGGAAGTTACACCAAAAGGTCAAGACAAAAGATTATTTGCATTCTTGAGTAGGCCCTGAGTGTTCCTGGGGCTAGGCTAGATTTACATATCAATACCTGCTCCCAAGGACACCTGGGTAAAGTCAAGAGTCAATACTGATAACAAGTCATCCTTTTTCGTGAAGCTTGTTCCCAGGGCATGGCTCTGCCTGCTCCTTGAGTTCAGCTGACAATAATTAAAGAAATGCCCATGTACCTTCACAGGGGGCCCTCCACATCTTTTGCATGATTTTATAATTTGTATAGAAGTTGGTAGGGGTAGTTTAACAGTTTTACTTGGTGTCAGCTCTTTGTTGGTTAGTTACTACTTCTAAGATGGCTCACTCAGATGGCTGGCAGTTGATTCTGGCTGCTGCCATGGAGTTGAGTAGGGCTGTTGATCAGGGCACCTACATGAGGTCTTGTCATATGGCCTGGGCATGACTGGTGGGTTCTGAAGGGGAGTGTCCCAAGAACAAGCATTTTAAGAGTAGAAGTGGAAGCAGCCAGTCCTGTTAAAGATTATGCTTGGAACTGATGAACATCCCTTCTTCTGTTTTCTATTGGTTGAACAGAGTTAGCCCAGATTTGATGAGAGGAGAATTAAACTCCATCTTCTGATGGAAAAAGTGGCAAAGAACTTGTGACTATGTTTAGTCCACTAAACAGACCTAAAAAACAAACAAAATAAAACTATAAACAGTTGTTGGGTGAGTTACCTTCTGTCTATATTTTCAGCCTCCAAGAATCATGATCATATATAATTAACTTAAAAATAAAGTACTAATAGTGAAAAATTTAAAAATAAATTTTACTTCCCATCTTCTTAAATAATTACTATTTTTGTTATTCGTATAGTTTCTTAATTTTTAAGTTTTAATTACACATATAGCTTCTAATTTCAGTCAATTTTGTTTCTATTTAAAAATTTTACTTTTCCTAAATCCTCATGTACTGATGTTCTCACTGTAAGTATATTTCTAGAAGTGGTGTTGTATCAAAGGTATGTATAATTTAGATTTTGATACTTATTGTTAAACTGCCTAATATATAATATTTATACCCCAACTTTTAGTGCAGGGTATAAATTACATTTGCCCATAGTCTTGCTACCAAGAAGGTATTGCAAATCATTTTCTTTTTGTTAAACTATTGGTAAAAATTTACAGATTGCTTTTATTATTTCTGTAAGCCCTATTTAAGTTCTTTGTCTAATTTTGGGGAAGGTTTTTTTTTCTTATTCATTTCTCAAGTGCTCTTTACCTATCATATATAGTCAATATTCCTAATTTTATTTTTAAATGCTGCTTATACATTTTTAAAAAATATTATGAGAAATTGTTCAATTTTTATGAACCTTTTTATAATTTTGTTTCTTGGCAAAAACAAGATTAAACTCAGTTCTCTCTTATTTCTCTTGTTGTTTTACCACTCTGGCCAATTTTCCTATAGTTTGAAATACAGATTTTTGTATAAATATATATTGCAAGTAGGATAAAACAATCACAGGCCAAGAAATTCCATAGCAATAATACAGGCTGTGTTTTGGGGAATTAATTTCATAATCTTACTCATCTCTTAATAGCCTATAACACAACTAGAGGCCTAGCGCACAAAATCACACACACACACACACACACACACACACACACACACACACACACATATATATATGTAGCTTGCTTCCACTCGCCTCAGCTGGCTGCCCTGCCCATCACCACTTGTAGCTCACTGCCCTGCCCTCCGCTGCTTGTAGCTCTCCATCACTAGTAGCTTGCTTCTCCGCCCGGCCCACTGTGAGAACCGCTGCTCATTTGGTCGTGTCAGCTTTATGGCCATGAGCCTTTTATATGAGTGAAGTGATGGAATTGATCTGTTTTAGGATTTGGAAAAATTCTATTTTGACAGTGAATCATGTTGAATAAAGGCAAATTGCTGTCAGTGTTCGACTTTTGCAAAAAATGAAAGAAACCTTTTAAAATTGAAAACAGTAGAATATTTTCAGCGAGGTTGTATGGACAAAACAATTACCTGAAAAGAATAAGAAATGCTAAAATAATTCTTTTTTCTCCTTAAGAGCTAATGTGATTAGTAAGAAATTACCAGCCAAAATCTACATGAAAATAGGAATTCAGAGAAGTAAGCAGAATATTAAAACTGCTTTCCTCTGAGGATATTTGTCACATTTTAGGGAACTTTGCTTTTGTTTTGAAAACCTCACAAGGCACAGGGTATAGAAATTAAAGCCTAGAAAGGCCCAAGGAGTTGAGTCTAATAGGAAATACCTTCCCTATGAGTATATAGAGCAATGCCTATTGAGTATATTCAAACCAAGATTAAAACCCTTCCTGTGCTCTTGCTTATGGGAGACTACATGAATAGTAGCTTTGGGCATAAAAAAAACACAACAACAACAAAAAAAACCTATTCCTAAGCAGGCTTTCCCTCTTGACCTGTGGCTCAAATTTAGTGTTATCTGTTAGTCAAAAACAACAACAAAAAGCTTCAAGTTGTGAATTTAAAATGGTTTTAGGTCCTTGGCAGAAGCCAATGAAAGTCCTTTTAGGTTGGATACATTTATATTTTAGGTCCTAGGAATTCCCACAAATAACCGTCCAAAAAATTAGTTCACAGTAAAATATAATCAAACATCTGAGGTAATAAGACACTATGAATAGTAAGAAGCAGCAGGAACAATAGATGGACATAGACTCCTAAAACTTCAGATTTTGGAATTATCAGACAAAGATTACTGGTATAAAATAACAACTGATTTTTATGGTTATAAAAAGATGAAAAATATCTGCAGAGAATAGAAAGCTAAACAGATTTGAAAAAGACCTAAATAAAACTAGAATTAAAAAATACAATAACTAAAATGAAAATCTCAGTGGTTATAGTTAATGGTAGATAAAATACAGCTAAGGAGAATTAATGAACTGGACATAGGAAAGAAGACATCCAGAATGTAGCACAAAAAATCAAGGAAATGTGTAAAAAGACATTAAGATATATAGAACATAAAATGAGAAGGCCTGAGAGTATTTCATCAGTTTTCTAATTGTAGAAGTGAGAAATAATAAGAAAGGAGACAAGGTTTGGAGAGAGAATAGCTGAAAATTTCTCAGAGCTGATGAAAAATAACAGTCCATGGATTTAAGAAATCCAGAGAACCAAAAGCAGAATATTTAAAAGGAAATTCACATCTAGATACACATTATAGTAACATGCAGAGCACTAGCAACAAGACAAATATCTTAAAAATTGGCAGAGAACAAAAGACAGGTTACCTAAACATTGCAGTTACAGATAGCTGACTGCTCTAGGAACAGAAATGGAAGCCAGAAAACAGTGGTTTTGTAATCTCACTGTGCTGGGGGAAAAAATGCCAGCTTAATATTCTCTACCCAATGAAAATACATTTCAAGAATAATGGTGAAATAATGACAATTCAGGCAGAATTATAAAATGTTATTCTCTGATTGTAAACATATAGGTTGATATACTTTCTGATTTGTTCTAGTATTTAGAATGAAGGATTCTAATTATTATAACAAAGCAAATCCTAGCTCATGTAATTATTTTTAGAAAATTGTTGTGTTTATACTTAGTAAACAGATACTGTTTGATAATACTTGTACTAATATATTACTCCAAGTGTTGGATCTTTGTTCATAATCTTACGTGTTGTAGGGCATGATTAATGCATGCATTTAAGTCTTGCTCTATCAGTGATGTAATTTTTAATATTTGTATTTAAAATATTAAAAATCAAGCCAAGAAGAATTTGGAGAAAATTGTGTCTTGGTAATGACTTTATTCTCATCCTCCAGTCCCCAATACAAATTCCTGGGGGAAAAATAGTGGGTGAAAAAAAATTTTTTTAATCCATTAGTGGTGGTCTAGAATGATGTAAGAGCAAACAGATCTTAAAATTAGTTAGATGAACCTGGGTTAAAATCTGGCTCTATCATTTAGTAATTTAGTTTTGGCCATGTGACTTGCCCTTTCTGATACTTAGTTTTCTCATCTGTAAAATAGGGATAAGGCTATTTTACCAGGTGTCATGGGAAATAGAGTAATGTGTGTGGCTGTTAATGGATTTCTCAGTAAAACAGAAAAATGAATGGAATCTGGGCAGGAATTTGAAATCGTTACTTTTAATGTTGAAGAGTTATAGATATACTAGAGGCCCAGTGCACAAAATTCGTGCACGGGGGTGAGGGCGGGGATGTCCCTTAGCCCAGCCTGCACCCTCTCCATTCTGGGACCCATTGAGGGATGTCTGTCTGCCCATTTAGGCCTGATCCTACTTGGACTGCTGGCTCCAAACTGCTCACCTGCCTGCCTCCCTGATTGCCCCTAACCACTTTTGCCTGCCAGCCTGATCACCCACTAACCACTACCCTGGCTGCCTAATTGATGTCTAATTGTTCTCCTGCCAGCCTGTTTGCCCCTAACTTCCCTCCTCTGCCGGCCTGCTCACCAATAACTGTCCTCCCCTGCTGGCCTGATCGTCCACTACTGCCCTCCCTTGTAGGGCCTGGAACCTCCAACGGCCCTTTGCTGCTGGCCATCTTGTGGTGGCCATTTTGTGTCCACATGGGGACAGGATCTTTGACCACATGAGGGTAGCGCTCTTGTGGTTGGAGTGATGGTCCATCTGCAAATTCCTCTTTTATTAGATAGTATAGAGGCCTGGTGCATGGGCGGGGGCCAGCTGGTTTGCCCTGAAGAGTGTCTCAGATCAGGGTGGGGGTTCCCTTGGGGCATGGGACGGCCTAGGCAAGGGCCTGTGGATATTTGCAGGCCAGCCATGCCCCCCAGCAACCCAAGCAGAGGCCCTGGTATCTGGGCTTAATCTATGTCTATAATTGAAACTTTGTAGCCTGGAGCAGAGCCAAGCCTTCTGCTCGCTCTGGGGTGGCAGCCATTTCTGTTTGAAATTTTGTAGCCTAGAGTGGAGGCCTGGGGCTGGCAACATCAGGCTGAAATCTTGGCTTCCTCCATTGCCAGGGAAACCCAAGCCTCTTCTTTCCAGTTCAGTGGCTGCTGCCATTTCTGTATCTTTTATAATTGAAACTTTGTAACATTGAGTGGAGGCCTAGGCCAGCAACAGCAGGCGGAAAGCTTGGCTTCCTCTGTTGCCGGGGAAACCCAAGCCTTCCTCCTGCTCTCAGTGGCCGTACCCATCTTGGTTGGGGTTTATTTGCATAATCTCTTGATTGCCTGGTGGGTGTGGCAAAGGTACGGTCAAATCTGTATATTACTCTTTTATTAGATAGGATAGTAATGATAAACCTTTTTTGAAATTAAGAAATTGTCAGAATGTGACTTGTTGATTTGGTGGTTAATTTTGCATTAGGTCATCTGTGTATTCTGTATATAGGTTACATAGCTTCACATTCTTTAGAAAGTTAAAAAGATTGCCAGCCACCACCACTACCACCCCCCCCCCCCCCCCCACCACACACACACAGTTTCTATCTCCTGGAATTGAAGTTTATGATGACACTTAATATTGTACACCTGAAAACTTTAAGAATTTAATTCAGAAAATGGTTATAAAATATGAACTTAAAACTTTACTCTTTTGTTTTCAGAAGTTAAACATATTTGTTGGCATCCAATAATGTAAAGTAAGAGCTATCAGAGCACTCTATTGCTATTTGAATCAAAGATACTAATATCTGTAAATTATTTAGATCTAGATTTTCTTTCCTCTGCTTTTTGTTGTTTGTACTCAAGACATGAATTAGAATCTTTTATGAAGTGGAGTTACTTGTACACCTTACAAATTATTTTCTAGTTTGTTATTCTTTATTTAATATCCAGACATTTACCTCATTTAATAGTGATAAGTATGTGGAATATGTTAGCTGATTGCATTTTTTAAACCACACTTCTTATTATCATAACAAAATTAAAAAACCTATAATGATAAAAGTGTAATATGGTAATTAGACTGGACCTCCTTTTGGATATCCTTCCTTCCAGATAAAGCCATAGTGGGCGGGGGCTGTGGAAGAGGTGGCAGAGGCTCCTGGCCACAGTGGTAGCTGCAGTGAGCAGGGGGCCAGGGCCAAGGCCCTTCCACGAATTTTGTGTATCAGGACTCTAGTTATATAATGAAGACAATTCAGTAATTTATAATTTTGCAACTTGATGTCATTTTTACTTATTTACTTTATTATTTTTATAGTCTTTTTAATTAGTTTTAGAGAGAGGAAGGGAGAGAGAGATGCAGCAGTGTGAGAGAGAAACACCTATTGATTGCTTCCCATATACTCCCTGACCAGGGATCAAAACTACAACCTAGGTATGTGCCCTGACTGGAATTGAACCTGCAGCCTTTTGCTGCATGAGACCAACCACACTCCAAACAACTGAGCCATCCAGGCAGGCTTGACATCATTTTTAGAATGTTGGTTACAATAACATGTTGTATTTGTAGCTTTTGAATTTATTCAAGTTACAGAGACAGTTACTGAAAACAAATCAGGCATTTCAAATCCTATATAATAAAATAGAAATAAGCAAATTTGACTGTACCTTCGCCCCTGATTGGCTATGCTACCAGTCAATCAGGAGCGGGGTCGGGGCCAAGTGGCATGAGCATGGGGCCCCGGGGGTGGAGATGAAACAGCAGTGGAGACAAGCGCCAAGTCCCTGGGCGCTGTGAGGGGAAGCTTTGGCAGCAGCAGCGGTAGTGGCAGTGGCAGGGAGTGCCCGGCCCCCGGGTGCTGTAAGCAAAAGTGGCAGAGAGCGCCCAGCCCCCAGGGCTGGGTGGTCACAGGCAGCCGGGGCTGAGCTGAGCAGGATGATGGCTGGGTGTTAGAGGCTTTAGGCCTTGGGCAGGCTGGGGGTAAGCCATCAGTTGGACATCCCCTGAGGGCTCCCAGTAGAGGGGG